>RQTK01000393.1:86174-92767 GCA_003991915.1 Elysia chlorotica
CGCCTTGCTTGGTGAGCTGACTGAACCTAAAGAAAAGTTCATTTCAACTAACCATGTTCCGTTACTGTTTGTGAATTTGCATTCCGAAGACATTAATTAGTATTGTGTTCCTGCACTGATGAAGGCTTAGGCAGCAATCCCGTTATCGTCTTATGTATTAAGTGCTTCTTAAATTTCGTTTTCCAAGATCTGCAGATTTTTAATTTTTTTAATATTCTCTCTCTTCAAAACTACAGCGTTCTTCAAAGAACAGAACCGATATTTATTTAAATGATGCATGGTATAAATTACTTCCTTATAATTATAACGACTTTATCTGACAAATTTTCAATCTTTTTAAGTGTGCAAGCGCAGAGTTTCGTCAGTTTCCAACAAATTTACACAATATTAAAACTTGCTACAAGCGACTGATGGGTAAAAATCGTCCTTAACGCCCGCTAAATATTCTCTAATTAACTTAATTTATGATAGCTTTTTTTGCTTCATAAGTGTACTACATAATTTTATTTTCCTCTCTTTATTTGTTTCTTGTGAACTCAAAACTCACGATTTTGCACAATGACATTTTTCATGCATTTTTGTACTCTTGATCTGGCGATATGGAAGTTACTCTTTGAAACCAGTTCTTTTTAATTTCTCACCGCCTATAAAACTTAATGAAACTCGCAACAGTCAAAGTCTTTTAACTTGTCATGTAGACTTATTTCAGGAAAAAATGAGCAGTTTCGTAGTTTCGTGACTTTTATGCGCGCCTCTAAGTAACTACTGTAATCGCGAATAGAGATAAAAAGACCAGCCCAGTAAAGTAGTGAAATCTGAAAAGCTTTTATGTGACAGTTGCTTGCAGCTCGAGCTGCCAGCGTAGCGTGTTTCGTTACTTGCTCTATCAGGTTTTTTATGCTTACATGCTCTTTGAATCAAGACACACTGTCTACTTTGGTAGGAAAGATAGTGTTTAAAACGGTAGGCCAAGTTTAGCGCACTTTCGCTAATTAGAACGATGTAAAATGGTTAAATAAAAGAAAAGATAATTAGAAAGTTAAAAGATAGAGAGAAAGAAGAGCATGACTACACGATAATGAAATATTCCTTTTTAACCATAGTCTTCCTAACTAGAAAAGAAAGATAATTTTTAGAAAGGGGGGAAAGTTTATTATTACTTTCCCTTTGAATCTGTTAAATGGTTGAAGCAAAGATAAAGTTATGAAGTTAATAGAATCACGAAGTGTCTTCAGTTAACATTGCAAGATGAGCAGAAATGTGGGGGAAAGAACATTAAATGAAATAAGGTTTACTACAAACTAATGTTTCTGTCAGCTGTGCTTCTAGAAAAAATAAAAACATGTAATAATTTATATGAACGCGTTACATTTGACAAGGAGTATAACTACAAAACGCTACCAGAATATCTTAAATGAAATCAATGTCATGTTCAACAAGCCAGATTTTTCTTGTAGATTTCGCTGTCACAATTATTATATGACACTTTTTAGAGGGAAAACTGGCAGGTGAAGTTCTGACAACATATCGCAGATATTTGCCTGCGGCTATTTTTGGTAAATGACGTCATCGTATTGTGAGAACGAGGCTGGGACAGACGTTATGTCTAACAGAGGCCTTGTGACCTCGAGGCCAAAAGAAAAACAAAATACGATAGTTAAGGAAATCTGCACCGGCGTCCAATCGTAGCTCTATCTTAGACTTCAGGAGCCAATGAGCGAGCAGAAAACCTCACGCCAAAGGGGCGTAATTAATACGTCATCAGTTCTCGCCCCGTGGATCGCACAGTCTGTAAAAATAGAGCCGTGACGCCTCGGGCTAAAACGGTTTGGATAGAGATCTAGAGTGGCTAATAAAGGAGGAGGGTGGAGTCAAAAATATGTTTTTGGGGAGCTTGTGTGTATGTGTGTGTCATGGGAAAAGGGGGAGGGGGGCATGTTTGTAAAAGTAGAGAAGGAAAGTCAATTGCATTAGTTTCAATCTTGATAACCTTCACGATGAAAAGAACTGGATGCAAGTCAGTTAAACGAATTGTTTTGTGTCTCTTCGTGACTCGGGGTCCATATTTTTGAGCCCGTTTATTTCTTTCTCTGTCAGCCGTGTCTATCGGGGCATCTAGCGAGATGGTTTATACCTGTTTCATGTCTCCTCCAGTTGAAGTTGGAACACTTAGTCTAGGTGCCATAAATAATGGCCCCAGGCATATCGGTACAGAACTGTACTGTACTCATGTAGTTGTTTTCGTCGAAATATATAATACATTTTTTCATTTCGGCTTTTCCCTCTCTTTCGCATTATCTGCTTTAGTACATTTTCCTTCTACTATGTAACTACATGTATGTATCTCTTTGTCTCTGTCTGTATGTCTCTCCATATATCTGTCCGCATGTCTGTCTGTCTGTCTCAGTCTCTTTATGTCTCTATCTGTATGTTTGTCTATTTGTTTGTCTATCTGTCTGTCTCTCTATCTTTCTCTCTCTACCTCTCTTCGCCACAAATATTATTTTGAATAAACAATAGCCGCTAAAACCTTATTCTAAGTTTGGTTTTACTCTTTAAAAAATGACATAAACCGTTTGATCTGTGCAGTTTCAAGATCGTTTTTATAAATTTATAGAAATTAAATAATGTCCTGAACGAATGAGAGACAAATCAAAAAAAGCTTTAATTCAAAAACGATGGTTCAAAACCTTCAATATGAAATCACTAGTGTTAACATGATGGTATCGATTTTAAATGTTGTTAAGCTTGAAAGGACAACTATTATCGTGCACCATTCATAAATCTACTAACTTGTAAAAAATATTTAAAAAAAGATAATCGCCCAACGTGGGGCTCGAACCCACGACCCTGAGATTAAGAGTCTCATGCTCTACCGACTGAGCTAGCCGGGCTGGTGCCAGAATGGAGGCTAGTAGAACTTGATTATTACGCTCTTCTCTCTCTCTCCACCTAATTATCTTTCACTATTCGTCTTAGCTACAGAGGATTTTTTTAACAAACAGTAACCGCTGGAAACTCGTTCTAATTTTGTCTTTAGTCCTTAAGAATATAATATAACCTCTTGTTAAGCTCTGTGGATTTTAAGATTGTCATATAAGTTATATAAACATTAAAGAATGTAAAACGAATAAGAAACAAATCAAACAAACGAGCTTAATTCCAAAATCGATGGTTGAAAACCTCAGTTATGAAAACACTAGTGTTAACCTGATAGTATCTATTTTAATTGTTCTTCATTTAAGTTTGAGAAGGCAACTATTAATTATCATACACATTCAATTATTCTACAAAATAAGAATTAAAAATATTATCGCCCAACGTGGGGCTCGAACCCACGACCCTGAGATTAAGAGTCTCATGCTCTACCGACTGAGCTAGCCGTGCTGGTGTTTTGAAGGAGACCAGTAGACATTAATCACTACGCTTTTCTCCATTTCCCTCTCTCTATCTCTATTTTCCTCCTCTCTCTTCCACACACATACACAGCACACGCACTCTCTCTCCCCCCCTCTCTCTCTCGATTCTCTCATCTCCATTCTTTTTATTTTTTTTATGTTAAATGATCCTGGTCTCACCAATCAATCATCCATCTGCAAACCTACCCATTTAAAGTTGCAAAACCTCCTACAACTTCCCACGTAGATCTATTCCCTTGAAAAAGTTGCAAAACCTTCTACAACCTTCACTCGTAGAGCGACATACAATTCAGCTGGACTGAGTAGCAGGATGAGTTGGCAAAGCGCTGGATTTGCGAGCAGGGAAACCAAGGTTCGAGCCTCAGCAACCCGAGGAAAGATTGCATACATTAGACAAAACATTTAAAGGCGAGAGTAAAATACAGCAAATTAGTCGTACTCAGTGACCTTATAAAATAGACGGGCTAATATCCGTGTAGCGCGCTGCACTTTTCACCATATCTGTGTGCGAGCTATAAGACCCTCACATGTCTGCTGGCTGGCTTCCGGTAGAGTGATAAACCTGTCCCCGCAGAATTATGCCATTTTTGGCAAAAGATTGCCAAGTTATGCCAGCAAGAAAAAAGGCAAATTAAGGTTTACCGCGAAGGCAGGAACTTCGTGTCTGTCTCGTTGCGTTGCGTAGCCTATCTAGTCGATGAATAGAATATCACTGGTCGTACTTAATTAGTGCTCTGGCCTTTCAAGCTGGAGGTTGGTGATTCGAATTGGCGTCTTCGTATGGGATTTTCTGTCTGTCTGTCTTTCCATCTGTCTGTCTGTCTGCCTTTCTCTCTCTCTCTCTCTCTCTCTCTCTCTCTCTCTCTCTCTCTCTCTCTCTCTCTATTCGCCCTCTCTCTATCTTATCTTTCTTTATCTCTCTTTGCCACAAAGGATCTTCCAAATAACAGTAGCCGCTGAAAACTGATTCTTTTTTTAGATTTAGTTCTTAAAAATATAATATAACCACTTGTTCAGGACTTCAGGACTGTGAAGTTTTAAGATTGACATTTAAGTTTGATAAAATTTAAGCAAAATTATAAACGGATGAGAGACAAATTAAACATCGAGCTTTATTCCAAAATCGATGGTTGAGAACCTTCATTATGAAAACACTAGTGTTTACCTGGTGGTATCTATTTGTATTGTTTTTAAGCTTTATTTGTCATACACATTTAATTGGTCGAATAGCTTGTTGAAAAAAAAAAGATAAGAAAAAAATAATCGCCCAACGTGGGGCTCGAACCCACGACCCTGAGATTAAGAGTCTCATGCTCTACCGACTGAGCTAGCCGGGCTGGTGCATAGAAGGAGACTAGTAGAATTTGATTACTACGCTCTTCTCTCCCTCTCCCCCTCTTTATCTCTGCTTTCCTTCTTTCTCTTTCACACACATACACACGCACACACATATACTCTCTCTACCTCTCTTCTCTTTCTCTCGCGGTGTCTCTCTCTCTCTCCCCCATTGTCATTCTAATTTTCTTTTATCGTTAAATGATCCTGGTCACCATAGACGTGTTCGGGACATGTCTGCTGATCTCTCTCTCTCTCTCTCCATCTCTACCTATCTAGCTTCCTTTATCTCTCTTCGCCACAAAGGATCTTTGAATAAACAGCATAATGTGATATTACCGCTTGTTAAGGCTGTGGAGTTTAAGGATTTAAGTTTTTATAAAAATTAAAGAACGTTATAAACGAATGAAAAACAAATTAAACAAACGAGTTCTATCCCAAAATTGATGATTGAATACCTCAGTTATGAAAACACTAGTGTTAACTTGATAGTATCTAGTTTAATTCTTTTGCAAGCTTTAGAAGAGAACTATTGATTATCATGCACCAATAATTATTTTTTAGCTTTTAAAAAACAAAATAACAATTTAAAAAATTTAACGCCCAACGTGGGGCTCGAACCCACGACCCTGAGATTAAGAGTCTCATGCTCTACCGACTGAGCTAGCCGGGCTGGTGTTGCGAAGGAGACTAGTAGAGTTTGATTACTACGTTTTTCTCCATTTCCCCCTCTTTATCTTCCCCACACATACACAGCACACGCCACGCACATTCTCTCTATACCTCTCGCTCTCCCTCGTAGATCTATTGCGAGCAGGGAAACCGAGGTTCGAGTCTCAACATCCCAAGGAAAAATTGCATACATTCGACCAAAGTTTAGAGTCGAGGGTAAAATACAGCAAATTAGTCGCACTCAGTGACTTTATAAACTAGACGCAATAATGTTCGTGTAGAGCGCTGCACTTTTGGCCATATTCTGTGTGCGAGCTATAAGACCCTCACATGTCTGCTGGCTGGCTTCCGGTAGGGAGATAAACCTGTCTTCCCAGAATTGTGCCATTGTTTTGGGGCAAAATAATTCCAAATTATGCCAACAAAACAAAGAAGGCAAATTAAGGTTGAATGCGAAGGCAGGAACCTCTTTTCTTATGGCCGACGCGTTGCTGGGTCTATCTAGTCTATGAATAGAATATCTCTGGTCCTACCTAATTAGTGCTCTGTCCTTTAAACCTAGGGGTTGGGGATTCGAATCGGCGTCTCCGTATGAGATTTTCTGTCTGTGTGTCTCTGTCTGTCTGTCTGACCCTGATCCGCCATCACACGTACAGCACCGTCTGTTGTCCACCGCGGCGATTCCGCGCATTTTCCGGACAGGGAAGGAAGCAGACGTGAAAAAGAGGGAGAGAATTACCAGCAATTAGCTCTGGCCGCCAGAGATGCCCTCTGCTGTCGGGGAGTTATCTCTAACGGCCCATTACCTCCCCCTTGGTTCTGGTCATTATGCTAATTAGAGGAATATTAAACCGATCAACAGTTAACCGACGCTTAATTTCTCTGGCAGAGTTCCCGGATGGGCGGGCGATGCTCCTTTCGTCAGAGTTTCCTTTATCTCTGGAAGCGTCCTCTTTAGTTCTCTCCCTTTGATTTTATCTGCCCGCCCAACGACTTGCTTTGAATGAGTTGATTTCTCGCGGCTCTAGCGTTTGAGGCAATCCCGTCATGCCTTTTGTTAAGTAAGCGCTCAAAGCAGACGGCGAGTAATATCCGGGCACGCCCTCAGAGTAAAAACATAAACAAAACAAAAGCGCCACTCTAACCTACTGGCTGGGCTATTCAGTG
>RQTK01000393.1:100205-138428 GCA_003991915.1 Elysia chlorotica
GGCTTCCCTGACTCGCATGGCGCTGTCTGCCGAGCCTGGGCTAGTCAAGCCTGTTCAAGCGCTAATGGTTTTACGCCTAATCTCCCTGCCAAAACAAGCTCAGGGCATGTATCCCGACCTGGAGTTGCCCATTTAGGAGATTGATTGGGTGAGGGCTGCGGGGAGAGAGTGGAGGGACAGGTTATTAGTAACATGGAGATGGAGAAATATATTTTGGGAATGATTGAGGGAGATAAAGCAAAGACATTAGACAGGTTATTTGGTTTATATAGATAGGCAGATAGATAGATAGATAGATAGATAGATAGATAGAAAGATAGATAGATAGATAGATAGATAAATAGATAAATAGATAGATCAATAGCGAAATAGGTGGATATATAGGTTGGGGTATAGATAGAAGAGCCGCGAAAAAAAGGACAGGAGTTTGGCATGAAAATATTCAAGTTGCTGTTGTCGTGTAAAGATGAAGAAAGAACCTTACAATGAAAATGTATAGATTAGTGGTTGACAGTACACTGTAATTCAACATCCCTTTAAAATCCCCAATAGATAGATAGATAGATAGATAGATAGATAGATAGATAGATAGATAGATGCATAGATAGATAGATAGATAGATAGATAGATAGATAGATAGATAGATAGATAGATAGATAGATAGATAGATAGATAGATAGATAGATAGATAGATATATAGATAGGGCGATATGTAGGTTGAGGGGTAGATAAAAGAACCAAGAGAAAAAGAAAAACGTTTCGAGACGAACACATTAAGAAAAAGAGATATTGTAAAATTTGTCACAGACGAACAATAATAATAAAACAAGTACCTGACGTTATTTATTCTTGTTTTTGAAACAAGAACGGTAGCAAACATTGGTGGTGGATTAGGAAAACCATAGCACAGTCAGTGGGCTGAAAGGATAAACTAGGAGAGATAAGAAGGGTCGAGGAGGAAGGGGTGAAGGTGATGAGTAAAAAGATTTATAAAAAAAAGGACAGGAGTTTGGCATGGAAATAATTGAGTTGCTGTAGTTGTGCGAAGATGAATAAAAAACCTTATAGTAAAAATGTATAGACCTGTGGTTGACATTACATTGTAATTCAAAATCCCTTTAAAATCCCCTACTAACTTTTGACTTTTACATAAAATTGATTTCTCCAAAATGATGGACATATATATTTTGATCTGTCGACCCGCATAGAATATGGACTGCTTGATGAAAACCTTCCTTCAACTCTAGATAGCCGAAATCAACTTTGTTAGTCTTTACCGTCACTTAATTATCTGGCGCAGTTGAACACTTGTTAAGAGAAACATCAATCAAATTAAAAGCCATTGAGGGCGATATTTAGATAGGCGTTTTCAGCTAGTTGATGTCTCTTAAGCCTAAAGATTTCCTGTAGAGATCTAAACTGTACAGGGAATGAGTTCTAAATTGCTGAACTACCTTCAATACTGCCTCACTCACGAGGGTAAATATAGCGATACAATCAGAGATGTAGATTACTGTGCTGGCAGAGAGCCTGTAGCAAGATTCTTGTTGTTGCTGACCAGGTATGTCCTCCTACTCTGCCTATCAGATTCTGATCTGGAGCAACTTTCCGCTGTCCCAGACAGTCTGTGATACCTGGCCGATCCCGCCATGGTCAGAAGGCAGTTACAATGTACAGTACATTTATGTGTACATGTACCCACTGTACTAGCCTCAAGGCCTATGCTCATCAACGGAAGCACAGTCCCAACAAACGAACGAGAGACTCAAAATATATATACAGTGTACAATCATGTTAAGTGTGATGGTTAAGTCAATAACAGCGGCACCAAATGGAACATTTCAGGTTGTTAAGGAGTAATGTTCTAAATGGATACTTTGCTTGATGAAGAAAAGAGAGACAGAAGGGAGGGATAGAGAGAGAGAGAGAGAGAGAGAGAGAGAGAGAGAGAGAGAGAGAGAGAGAGAGACAGACAGACAGACAGACAAAAAGATTAGGTGGTGAAATAAAATTAAATTTAATTAAAAATATAACAGAGATGAAAATGGATAAAGAGAACAAGAAAAGGCAAGAAAAAGATATCACAATTTAATTATCTAATTACCAGATAAGAAAATCACTTGGCAATTATAAGAACTAAAACATAAAGCGATAGTTAAAGAAGTTGGTGAATCTTAGGGTTTGTTTGAAATTTAAAAGATTATAAATTATTAGAAAAAAAAAATGATGCATCTTTTTTCAGACAAAAGATCATTTCTAGTGTACAGTATAATATTATATATATTTTACGAACACAGAGACATGGGAATATAGACCCCAACATGTTATTGGTATAACAATATAAAATACATTGGTTTATACATAAATATGAAAAAAAATCAACCACTACAGTTAATTACATGGAAAAGCGTGCATGTTAATAGGCATGCAGGGGTAAAGATTATGGCGGTGAATGATTCGTATCGTATTGTATTTTTTATACAAAGGTGTTGCATCTTCCTGTTCTGACCTCAGAACCCACATCAGTTGCAGCAGTCATGGAGGCCAGGTCGATGAAAGTTACCGGTGTAATCACCAGGCCGACTGACCCGCCATCTCGTCATTCCAGGGCAAACCAGGTGTGCTTATCTCGCCCCGAGCGCGACCTGATCTCGCGCGGTCCTGGGGCGCCGCCCTTTATCTCGCTCACCGCAGACTGGATCTGTCAGCCCGGACCTGTTATTGCTGGCTCACGCCGCGCGCACCCAGCACCAGCAGTCCAGGGGGTGGGGAGGGGGATACTCAGGGGATACTCAGGGGATGCTCAGGGGATACTCAGGGGATACTCAGGGGATACTCGCCACGGGACGCTACTGGTCTACACACAGGGAGAACTGGGCTATCTTCTCTCCCAATCAGACTCGGTGGGCAGCGAGAGCGAAAAGGGAGACGAGAGAAAGTACAAATTAGGCAAAGAAAGAAAATGAGAGAAAAAATAAATAAAAGAGATTAAGAAAATAACAAATAAGATAGAGAAAGAAAAAGAAAAAAAATGTTTCAATGGGTTTATTGGGGGAGGGAAGTTCCATTTTTGACCATAAGAAAGAGTGAAAGTAAGTTAAGTTTAACATTTTTTGTTCAGTGTGGAAGAGTTACATCACGTTCACTCAATAAGAGCGTCTGTGGTTAAGATGATAATTGCTCCTTAGCTCCTTAGCCTTTGGACATATTGTTTAAAATACGCGTTTCTGTCCGTTTCCTTCGCCTTCTCTCTCTCTCTCTCTCTCTCTCTCTCTCTCTCTCTCTCTCTCCAATACTTTCACACATTTCCCATTTCCCATACATTTCTACCACCTAACAACTATTGCAACTATTTGCACAAGACCATCAAGTTTATGATGCACATAACAATTCCTCAGAGATGTCAAAAATGCAGCGCTCCCTAGTGCTTTCTTAACATAGTCAAACATTTTCTGTATCTCTGAACTTAGACGGCAAGCGTCAGTAGTTAGAGCTCCCGGTAGATATTCCTCAGAGATGTCAAAAATGCAGCGCTCCCTAGTGCTTTCTTAACATAGTCAAACAATTTCTGAATCTCTGAACGTAGAGGGCAAGCGCCAGTAGTTCAGTCGGTTAGAGCTGCCGATAGGCAGGTTGGAGGTTGCAGTTCCAATATCATATTCATATTGCTGCCCCTTTCTCTGTACATGATTCTTTTGGAATTTGAAGTTTCGTAAACGTACCAAAGATTTCATAATAAGTATCTATGAACAGAAGAAAAGAGAGGCAAAGAAATAAGAATAGATAGAGAGTTAAGAAAGAAGGAAAGAATGACACACAGAGACAGAGAGAGAGAGAGAGAGAGAGAGATAGAGAGAGAGAGAAAGAGAAGATAAAAGCCTCTCTCCTATTTTCAACGCCTCTTAATTTCCCAGCTTTCCCACAGTTACGTCCTTTTTAAAGTCCACGTTCCAACATCTGTTAAAAGTACGGATCTCAACCAATACTTTGAAGGAATGGCAACTCACGAATAAGATCGTGACATGTATCTACCATGTATAACCATGTATCTACCATGTATCTACCATACGATGTTTACACCATGTTCGACTGGTGGTCAGCTCTTCTGACAGGCACAACGAGAGCCCCGTCCAGTATTACCCAGTCCTGTTACACTGACCATCAGGCCATGTCGGGAGTTTATGGTGTCAGGGTTGGGTTTCACCCTAGTGGCGTAACTCCGTCTCGGCCAGCAATCTTGACATGGGTCGCCTGCAGAGAGACCTCATCAGACGTCAGCTAGGCAGCCCAACGTCTGCTACTACTAACTGTCTGCTGCACCAGCCGCCATCTTGCATCACACTCTAGTGTTTCGTTTGTTGGTTTCCTAGCGGCCATCGCCGGGTAATAGAGTCCTTGTGCTAACAGTTCTTACTATTCTGAGAGATACAGGACTTACCGTTGCTACTAGTATAATGCATTAACTGGCTTAGGACATCATGGGCACCACATAGCCGTTACCGTGGTCCAGGGGTAGAACATCTCTTTCCGACGCAAAAGATCCCGAGTTCGAATCCTGGCTGTTGCGTTCCCTACTGGTTGGGTCGGTGTCAGTATAATGTGACCAGCTGAGACAAGAGTCATGGTATCCCCGCCCTGTCTCGTGTGTAGCAGCACATAAAATTGTCAGACGTTCGTCTTTGGGCCCGTCCACGATATAGCCTATATAGTGCTGCTGTTGGACGTTAAATCAACCCAACCCCAACTCCAAACCCCAACCGTGCTGACGTGCCGTAAAGCAACTCACTCACTCACCCTTGGCAAAAAACCAAGACGATGGGTAAGGGAATCTGCACCGGCGTCCAATCATAGCTCTATTGGGAACTTATGTAGCCAATCAGCGATCAGATAGCCATACTGCTCAGCGGGCGTGATTATATCATCGGTTACCATGGTGTGTTTCGCAAAGTCTGCGATTGGTTCTCTCGTGAACGATATTTCATGTTGAAGTAATTTTACCTCTGGTTAAATGGAATGTGGCTTCTATTTGAGTGAATCTTTGCAGTCTTATGAAATTTACGTAAATATAGTTTTTTTTGTTATTACGTTATGTTCATATTGTAAATATGCCAGAATGTGCTGCTGAAATGTGTGTATGGTATCAAAAATTCTAAGAGACTGTGCAATTGTATTAATCAACACATTTAAAAAAAGAATCTAACAAATGGAACACCCTAAAACAGTTACCAAGCCTGAAGAAAAGCATGTAAAGAAATTGGGGAACTTTGAATCAGCTTACGAAAAGTTACGCACGTTTTTATTCAAATTAAAAGTGTCGAAACAATTTAACCGTGTACCGATATTCATTTATTAAAACAAATTGAAAACGGTCTCCCAAAAATGTGCCGTGTGCAAAATTTCTCGCTATGAACTAGCATTAAGTCATGTTGTAGACATGCTTTCAAACATAACAGAACCAGTACAGCAACAGTCATGGCAGGAGTGAGTAACCATCCGTAATGGCTGCCAGCGGAACTAGACCAATGTTGTGAAAACAAATACACAGACCCTAGACAGGTGGAGTCTGGATATAGCGCCCGTCTCGGGCCATTCACTTCAACACGTACATTAAATACTCCCAGGTCTCGACTAATGGAATTTGGTGAGCGCGGTAGTCCTGTGGTTGAGCATGGGTTCTAACGATGGAGCTCCGCGGTTCGAGTCCCGCTCTGATGACCCCAGTTTTTCACTACTGGTTTTGTCGGTTTCACTATAAAGTGATGGGCCAAGACACAGATGCCCTTCTCTGGAGTCCTGTTGCCTTAAGTGACTTTTATTAAGACCTTCACTCACTTCACTTCACTTCACTTAGTTTAGATGGCAGTAGGACAGAAAGGATGATCCGGCAACCACTTTTCTCCACCCATATCTGTTTTCAGTCTTTCGAAGGGCTTTATGAAGCTTTAAACCTGTCCATTTTGTCATGTTGTCTTCACATCTCTTTTTTTCTGTCTGTCTTTCCTTCTCCCTCCTGTATCGTATCTGTATGATAAACTCTGCAAGTCCTGTTAATCTTGCAACGTGTACATTATCATCTCAGTTTGCGCTCTTTCACAGTAGTGAGGAGATCATCGTGGAACCCAATAGCATGCCTGATACTGGTATGGTCCTCACTTCATCATTTGTAACATGATATCTGTAGGAGATGACCAAAAACCTTCAAAATCACAATGGTTCTGTAGCGCGTGTTACTTTCTCTCTAACTCTACCGTGAGGTTTCATGTCTCACACACGTACGACTTAGGAGGCGTTAAACAATGAGAGAATATCGTGTTGTTTTTTTCCGAACAGAGGCGGTGCCTGGGTAAATCGCCTGTCTCAGACGCTTCACTCACGTACACGTAAAGCCAGTAGCCCTACGCCTGAACTTGGGGGAAACTGGAGTCGTCAGATCACCATTTCCTAATTCTGTAAATACATGTACATGATTGTATCCGACTGTTGTCTCATCTCAAATTAGTATCTCATAAAATGACTCGGTTGGATATTTGCACAAACTTCAGGCGGCGTACACAACAACAACAACAAAGAATTGTTATAAGAAGCCTAAGTAAACTTTCAGATTTGTTGCATAGGTCATAGAAGATAGTCTGAGTTGTCTCATTGCGTGAAAAGTGAGGGGGGGGGGGGCAGGATAGCGAGTTAGCTTAAGTGATAAAGCGCTAGGATTCTATTCGGACGGCTCCCGGTTTGAACCCCAAATTTGGGCAAAACTATTCATCTGATAGTGTAGGTGTCAGCATATTTTGACCAGCTGAGACAGACATCCTGGTATCCCCTAGCCCCTTTTCGTGTCCGTATGGCATCCGTCAGACGTCAGCTTTGGGACCAGCCCGCGATACATACTTGTCACTGACGTTAGAAAAAGCAAACAGCCAACTTTTGTCTGCTTACTAGGACCAGTCTAGTTAAAAGATGTAACTTTCAGTGTGTTTTCGTTTTCTAAGAAGACTGAAGAGTCCTATACGGAGACATTATCGAACGTGTTTAAGAAGCTATATTGAGTATGTTGCTTGAAATTCACTGGAAAAAATACTAAGATACAAGCCTTTATCGAACATGGACACATGACTACAGTTCTACAGCAATTCGTGGATACGGATATAAATAATTCATGGATATGGATCCATGGCTATAGATCTAAAAGATTCACGGATTCAGATCCACGGCTATAGATCTAGAACAACTATTGAAATCGGCTCCATAGCTATAGATCTAGCTCACGATTCTAGATCCAAGCAGCCAAGATGAGAGTGCGAGATTGCGAGACTGCAAGAGTGTGAGACTCTACTACTACTGCTGCCTGGGCTCTTGTGGCGCTCCCTGGCGGTGGCGTCTGCCTCCAGAACAGGTGTCCGCTAGATGGCGCTTCTCTCTCAGCTTCTCTCTCAGCTTCTCTCTCAGCTTCTCTCTCAGCTTCTCTCTCAGCTTCTCTCTCAGCTTCTCTCTCAGCTTCTCTCTCAGCTTCTCTCTCAGCGCCGCCTGCCTGATGGGGCCGAGATATAGCACCTCCGGGGCGACAGTAAACAGCTCGCCTGGTGTTTACACGCCCGGTGCATCATGGGAAGTGTTTACATACGCCCCTGAAATACACGACTCCGGGAAACCTGGGCGACGTGAAATGGACAGAGGAGGAAAGTCGCTGGAATCTGACAAATTGCAGGCTGGTTGCCCTGGGCTGGAGAATTATGTTGAGGGGAGATGTTAAGTGGATCCTGGTGCTGAGTGTTCGAGGGAGGGGCTAAGAATGAGGGCTCGCCTTGATTGAAGGAAGGGTTAACGAATGGGAGGACCAATGAAAATACGGGGAGGTAGGACTTGTGGAAATAGACGAAAAAAATGGGATGTAGTTGTAGAAAAAGTGCAGATGGACAGATGAAATGAATTGGTAAAGAGAAATGGAAAAAGGTATAGATACGCAGGTAAGATAAATAGATGGAGAGTGTGGATGAAATAATGGAAGAGATGGAAAAAAAGAGAGGACTTGGGGGAGGGAGAGAGAGCAGAGAGAAAGACAAAGAGAGAGATTGAAACAGAGATTGAGAGAGAGAGAGCGAGAGAGAGAGAGGGGGAGAGCGAGAGGAGGGGGGAGGAGGAGCGTAGGGTTATAGAATAAAGCAGAAAAAAGAAGGTAAAAAACAACACATACAAGTGTAGGTTGAAAAGCATATTTATTCCGAACGGCCTGGTTTAAACTTAAGGGCTTGAGAAATGCTGAGGGGACATTCATGGGCAGAGAAATATAGACATGGTATGTGTTTATTCGCAGTCACACTTCTTCCCTGTGCCAGATACTGGCATAGTATCGCCACCCATCTTGTTTTTCTTGACTCCATTTTGTAGGGTTTTGTTTTCACGTCTATATGAATTGTTGTTGGCGCCAAGAGAATATAGTGTGCACACACAGTCTCTCTGTTAAAAGTTTAAATGAAAACAGATGCAAAACCAATGATGACTAAATAAAGAAATGTGTTCTCTCTCTAGAA
Organism: Elysia chlorotica; assembly: GCA_003991915.1. Classification (NCBI taxonomy): domain Eukaryota; kingdom Metazoa; phylum Mollusca; class Gastropoda; family Plakobranchidae; genus Elysia; species Elysia chlorotica. Next base: position 108,731 of record RQTK01000393.1, read on the forward strand.
AGATATTGTAGGCCTTTGTTAGACATAGCAGTGACAGTGCCATTCTATTTCTCTAGTGGGTTTTTTAATGCTTAACACCATTAAGATGAAACTTTAAAATGTAATCTAAAAAAGGAAAATTTTCAAAGGCACAACTGAAATAGATGTTTTATCCCTTGTAGTGCTCAATTTCTGAAAATGGATAAATTATCAAACATACGGGACCGCGGTTAGTACTTTTCTCTGAAGAATACATATTATTTATTAAATCTCTAATATTACCCTTTTATATTTTGTTTAGACCCAGACGTATAAGTTGGTAAATATTAGTAAGTAACGAAAATGTTATTTGACCTACTCAACGCAGACAAATGCCTGGCTAGATGTAGATAATTCTCAGTGTAAGGTTTACTATCTATTATCAGGGGCGTGACACAGAGGGATATCATAGGCGTGGCGCAGAGGGAGGGACCCCTTTGGGGAGAATATCCCCAGATAGTGTCACAACCAGTTGGATCACGAACACCCCGCCCTGGTGCCCCCCTCCCCCCCTCTACCGAGTGTTACATTTCTTTTGTCTAAGCGAACAATCTGTACAGCAAATCTCCTGAAATCTGACCCGTCCGAGCTGTTTAGTATTTATAAGAGATTACGAAACGGTTGTGGCGAGAGTATGAGTCAGAGATAATTATGAGGAACTTGGGGTCATTTTTAAAGAGGGCGGGTAGAAAGGCGTTGAAAAAAAATAGCAATAAAATACTATAAGGATGGGTAAAAATTGACAGAGTATGGTATAGATGCGATAACCTTTAAACTTTTTGTATGTCAGATTTATACTTAAAATGAAGCTTGATATTAATGATTTAGAGAAACGTTGTTTTAGTATTTTGATGATACACGTATCTACTTTTAACGACAAACAAATTCTTCTTAGAAGAAGCAGATACTTCTCTCTGATCAACTAAAAAGTTGTTAAATGACTTATCATGTTGCCATATTAATTAATGAGGATAAATTAATGTTATGCTTTCTTACACGATATATCTGCTTTTGAGCCCCTGCCAGATGATCTTTATTTTGTCTTACGTGTATAATGAAAAATGATCGTGCAACATAATGAAAAATGATCTTACCACACTGTACCGCTGAAGTCCTTATCTCGCTGCCATACAATGATTTAGCACGAGAAAAAAGCGGCGAGAATGAGATTAGAGAAATCTCTCAGATAAAGCAGACATTGTTTTCCATTCTTTTAGGGATAAGTGCAACATTTTCAGATACCAACAGTGTTAAAATTAATGTGCTAAACGTGTGAGTAAAAAACCTTTACCAGTACTAGGTACACCAATCAAGCATCTCTTTCTTGATTCTGGTGTGTGTCTCCAAGAAAAGAGTGTTCATCATATCATTTACAAAATACAGTAATTGTAATTTTTCGTTTGTTTTTTTCCCCACCCGGAAAACAGTTGATATCTTAAGGTAATGTTTTTTTTTTAGTGGCGACAACCATCTTAACAACCACTATTCAACTCTTTAACGTCAAGGCTGCTATTTCCATAGAATCCAATATACAATCATGTACTAACATTTCTTTCTTTTAGATTCTCTTTCTTCAAAATATAAAGTGACGCTGAGAAGGCGAAGCTAGATCAAGGTATTGAAGATTAAATTGAAAGTAACTGTTAGTGATTGATAGAAAATTAAAGTACAGTAGGAAAAAAACCCATCAACAATTGTAGCTACTGTACTATATGGCTACATTCTTATCACACTGTGACACCTTTGTAATAAATGACTCGTCGAGACTATAAACACTATCGGAGTGCCCTCATCATAGCGGGCAATCTGAGAGACAACAATGATTTATAGACAAAGTAACATTCTCTCGGCACGGACTTCTTAGGAAATTCGATTGTTACTAATTGGGTTTGCAAGTAGCTCTCTCAAAAACAATAGCTTAGGGGGGTTCAAGTTCTATTTCGGATTAGCTCTATCACCTTTTGTTGAGTTTTATCAAGTTTTCTTGAGTGCTAGATTGATTAATGTTGTTGTTTACCCTCAACGAGAAGAAATGTTAATCTTTCACTAGCTTTGTGATGTATGGTGTGAGATAAAATAGCAGCACCCACAGGGGAAGACCGATCATAACGATGTATATATTCTGTATGTTTAATGGTTTTGGATGGGGTCTGAAAAGTCTTATCAGATATGAGGAGAGGTGCCCTGGTTTGACGCAAAGATAGGGAGAAGGAGAGAGAGAGAGAGAGAGAGAGAGAGAGAGAGAAAGAAAGTGTTGGAAAGATATAAGAAGAGAAATTAAAATAAAAAACATGAGGAGTAGAGAATTTGAAGTAGGTACACTTTGGTAGGAGTAGTGAGAGAGGTGGGCGTATAGAGAGAGAGAGAGAGAGAGAGAGAGAGAGAGAGAGAGAGAGAGAGAGAGAGAGAGAGAGAGAGAGAGAGAGAGAGAGAGAGAGAGAGGGAGAAAGAGAGAGAGAGAGAGAGAGAGAGAGAGAGAGAGAGAGAGAGAGAGAGAGAGGGCAGTAGTAGTTACATAGTATAAGGTAGAGAAAGAGTGGAGAGGGATGTATCAGATTAAAGTGAAAACTCACAAGAAAGGGATTTCAATTGTTATATCTAGCTTTGTATTAAACCAAGAAAATTCAATCAAATATAATGCAATATACGTCATATTTCAGCATGTACTTTTATATTCATGGACATACTTACCAAAATCGTCTCATAATTTTAACATACAATTAATTTCTTCCCGTAAGCAAACGTTCACTCCAAACCCCACGTTTGACTTGTACTGTCCAAGTTTATTCTAACTCGAAGTCGGAAATATCAAAAGGTTAAAAATAATTATGATGATGATTTTTGGACTTCATTCGAAACATACGTTTAAAGATTGTACCTAGGTTTAGTTTCTCATCATACTATTTCTCAATACCTTTATCTTGCTGGGTTGCTATCACGTGACGCGATGTACTTCCTCTTATTGCATATACTCTATTATGATTAACAGAGCGAATCAAAACAACAATAAAAACAACAACAACAACAACCCCCTTATTATCGTCTTGTGATAATTTTTTTGTCTGTTCGCGATACCATGTTCTCATAGTTATGATTTCAATGTGAAGTTCTAGAATAAAATTATAGAATTATATGAGAGTGTTGAAATATGACGTTCTAGTTTTCTAGTTGTAAGTCTTTATTGGTTTGGTTAACAACCCTGAACCTGAAAACATAGCGCCTTATGTGATATTGAACAATCTTGTCCTGGCAACGTGATTTTTACTCTTCACCATCATTCCTGCGATAAAAAAGACATTCGACATATGAAAGAACAGTCCTGACTTATTTTGAAATGCATTGCTATTGGGTGTTTCTCAGGCTTTAGATTTAGGACCCACCGAAGATGATGCGCACACACATGCGCACATACAACAAAAACGACATTAACATTTACCTACCAGCCATGCCCTTTCTTCTGGTCTACCCCCCACCAGCAGACATGTTTGTAAAGAGAGTTATACCCCCTGATGTCTCACGGCTGGAAGTTTCATACTCATGGCGCCCCCTGCGCTTCCTTCCGCCAGTCTGCACTGCGCATGCCCGCGACGCCATATCAGTTTCCGCGGTGTAAGCGATCGCCTAGACAACGGCGCCATGTTTATCCTGGCTCGCAGACACGGCCCCCAACCTGGCGGTGCCGGGACGTGTAAACACGACGTCTGCCCAGCCCTGCGTGATACGGCGTCCCCTGCTAGCTCAGGCGGCGTTGCTCGGGAATGACGAGCAGAAGATCGATGGTTCGAACATCAGTGATAGGTCTCCCGTCTCCCTACAGGATTTTCAGGAAACTAAAGGAAAGTTAAACTCACTATGGTGGAATCCGAAGAGCGTCGGTAGCTAAGGCAGAGGTAATCAACAATAGTTTTGTCGTTCGAATCTTGGTCAATTACCACATCTCTAAGGATAATCAGTGATAGGTCTCCCGTCTCCGTGAAGGATTTTAACGAAACTAAAGGGAAGCGTCGGTAGCTAAGTCGGAAGTGATGAGCAGTAGGCTGGTAGTTCGAATCTCTGTCAATGACCACATCTCTAAGGATCCTCGTGTAACCTGCAAAACGTAAAACAATTGAGAGATCCCCTTCCACGTTACGGACATCTTGAACGCTTAGACCACTGCGCACACCAAACACAACCTGAACTAATTTTGATTAACGCTATTGCAGCTTATTCCCATTTAAACCTTTGTCCCAAGAAAAGTCATAAAGGGTTAGTGGACGCCAGAGCTGAACACCAAGGTTTTGATTACACACATCAGACTGAAAACCGACCCAACCAGCACTGCAGTGAAGGAAACGCGACGGCCAGGGCGGCGTCCGAACCCCGGGGTTTCTACATCAGAAGCCGACGTTTTAACCCCCTCCCTCTATCAAACCCCAACCACAAAAAAACTCGCCATTTTTAAGCAATACGTGTACATTATTATATAGATCTTTGTGTCAAGCAAAAACAGCAATCCTACTTTGACCACACTATTGTGTAAGTGGATATCATCACTTGTCTTGGCAACAACTATGCTCGAAATGGAAGAACCCATAGAATAAACTTACATGCTTTTTGTTTGTATTTTAACAAACAAATTATAAAGGAAACTAATGAATATTGAAATGATAAAAAATATTTAAGTATTTTACAAAACTACACTTGGAAAACTCTAAGATAAAAGATTTATGCAAACAAAAATCATATATTCAAAATACCCTAATTATACTACCAGAAAAATACACGCCTACACATTACAGATATGCAGTTTCCAACAATCATATATTTTATTTCTTCAAGTTGAAATATGGAAAATAAAAAATTAAAATAAAAACAGTGTACAGTACCGCAAACAAAGGTATATATATGCAAGAATTCCGTCTTTAGACTGCTTTCATTTGACGCCTGAAAATTTACACCAGAGACCAGACAATGTCTAAAAAGTGACCATAGTTATGTCTCCGTATAGAGTCAATATTTCCGTGAATGGATACACACTATTCAGTAGAGGTATTATTGCATTACCAGAGTAGGCATCATGAACATGGCGTAACGCATAAGTACCAGACACACACAATGGTGGAAATATTCTTGTCCAACACTGATTAACTCGATTAGATTGCTTTACCGCTTCTGTGGATAGAATCAGTTCTTTTAATATAAACAGACGCCCCCGACGGAATACATAGCCTTCTCTAGTTTAAAGTCCTCTGAGTTCGTGAGGCGGAAGACATACCGCGATAGTGGTTGAAAAAATTTATCTCCCTGGAAGAACTCATTGGGCCAGCAAAGAATGGCCTGACCATGTTTGAAACGACAGTAAAAGGTAAAGTTTGTTTTCTCGTTAGTTCCACAATCACGTGGAACATGCATATAAAAGAACAGCCTGGTCTTAACTATCTACAAACTTTCTAGATCAAAGAGGTTCTCTTGCGTCATTTTATTAGGAGAAAAAATGCGGACCCACTTTCTGAATGTTCCGAAACCACCCATATTCACTCTGTCTTATGCGCGACAACGCATAATGTGCTATTCAAATTCAATTTTCTGTGCCTCAGTTAAAAGATTTGCATTTGATCCTATCAAAATTGGGAAAAAACAGATTTGGTTTTGATACAACCCATAAAATATTATTTTGTTTTGAACCTGGAGACTGACAAGACCGTTTTTAAAAATTGGTTTAATAATAATATATTATTATACAACTGCCTTGCCTTTTTTTGGTTTGCCCTTTTTGTTTTGAGTTTTTTGTTCCTACAAATATAATTTATCCTCCGACTGTCACATTTTTCATGGATCCTCCCAAACTTCAACTCCTGTGTTTTGGGTTTTGTCGGTAAACAGATGAATGAAACAATGTCATAAAGAATTATAAAAAAAAACCTCTGGAAATTTGTAACGCTCGAGATTTTGTTTTGTTTTTACCCCCCACCCCCACACACATTTTCAACAGAGGTCGCGAAACTTTTGAATCCTCAGGAATAATATTTTATTTGATGTGCATGAAAATTGAAATTTGTGTGGATGTTAACTCTGGCCCATCCCCTCACCACAAAAACCGCAGGCTGAATGGTCTCCCTTTACGCTGCTCACCCACACTACCAGAGTACTTGGGTGGGTAGAGAGCGCGTGAGTTTGTGCGTGTGTTTGTGCGTGAGTGAGTGAATGGCCGTCATGCAAAGCAGGTCGCGCTGGGAGAGTGCTTGTGGTGGTGAGCAGACACTGCTGTGGTGAAATATGAAAACATGTTAAAACAATGAGTGGTTAGGAAAAGTCGGGCACAGTGGGAACTGAAGAGAATTTAAATATGGACGTGAAAAGGAAGGGGAGTTGGAAAAAAAACAAAACACTTCGAAACAATGAATGGGCAGGAGTCGGAGTGAGAGGGAAATAGGTAGAGAGAAATGAAATAGGGAGGGGAAACCAAGTAAACTATAAAAAAGGGGGAAAGGGGGGAGAACCGATATCTCTACCAACAATAGGAGGCGAGTGGTCGAGTGGGTATTTTACCGACTGTGATGAATGAGCCTTGATGCCAAGCTTGAACATTTTTGAGGTTGAAGTTTCTCATAATGTACAGAGCGCAGACTTCAAGGGGATGGTTCCAGACCTAGAGTCTGGCCATTCTTTCTCTTCGCTTTTAACGCTCCTTTGATGCCCGGACTCCAGAACTAGGAATACATTATTCCTTTCGCTTTCGCTTCCCGTGGTACCCTGTCGAGTTATCGTGGACTTTAACTGAAGCGACGAAGACGAGAGAGGAACAACTGCTCAGAGACAGGGTGTGGAAACTTCTGGCGGAGACCATGCATCACATTACGACAACTGGAGGAGGCAGTGGCTGGAACTCGGTCTGCGCATGTCAGGCGGAATCTAAAGTCTCGTTTGTACTTGCTGACATGCGCGAAGGTCGGAAGGAAGTAATGAGCGGTCAGAACTGTGGGGCTTCACGTTAGAACAATGCGATTCTCACAGTAGACGTGAGCTGTACGGGGAAAAACAAAAACAATAAAAAAATATTAACACAAAACAATTCGCTGTTGAGATCGCCTTTCTAGCGTGGGAGAATTTTTGAGATTTCAGAGTCGGCGAGAGGAGAAATTGTGTTGAAAGGTTGAGAAAATGTAAATGGTGTGAATAAAGTTTCCCAGTTTGTGTGTTTTGAATAGAAAAAGAGAGAAATAGAAAGATAACGATTGAGAGAAAGAGAGAGAGAGAGAGAGAGAGAGAGAGAGAGAGAGAGAGAGAGAGAGAGAGAGAGAGAGAGAGAGACAGACAGACACATAGATAGACATAGAGATGGGTAAAGAGACTTTTGTGTTTTCTAAAAAAAAAATTACTGTAAAAACGAATGATCATTTATAGTGATATTAATTTACGAGTATCTGGAAGAAAAAAAAGATTAAAACAGGTGAAGTTTAACTGCTGATAAAAAAAACTTTTTGTATTTGTTACATTAGAAGATAAAATGAATTACGAATTATTTAAACACTGTAGTGATAAAGGAAAATTACAAGGGGAGGGGGAGAGTCAAAACAGAATTGGTGCTCTTGATTTGCAAAGTTCAAGGAAAAAAAAGGGAAAATTGCAGCTAAATATTATAATTATTCCTCGGTTTCTCTGTTTTGATATTCTGTGCCTCTCTCTTTCTCCCTCTCTCTCTCTCTCTCTCTCTCTCTCTCTCTCTCTCTCTCTCTCTGTATATGTGTTGGTTTACATCTAATGTCTTGTAATTATAGCCAATTAGCCTTTACTGATAAAAAAAACATTTTATTACAGATCTTAGTTTGTAGAACACCGTTATGTGTCGTAAAAATTTATTTTTAAAGTGAGATTATGCTAAACTTTTTAAAAACTTTATTCTTAATTTTAATATGATGGTAAATAATAAAAATCCTTCTTTTATTTTCATCTATTGAGTTCATTACATATGGACACATATTATTTACCTATAATATGTATTGCTTATTGAAAAAAATAATTAAAAATTCGTTGTTGATTTTTTTGCTTTGAAACAACATCTTCCATATTACTTTGATAATGTGTAAGCTTTGATGTTTTTATTTTTCTCACATGTTACAAACATTATATTCATGAGACCCTAATTAACCATAATAAATGTATGAATTATGGCCACTTATCAAATCCATGAGCTTACAAGCACTTGGTCAAAACTGATTAAAAGCAGAATAATCAGGGTATCACTAATTGCCACGCCAGGAGCTATCATGGTGAAAGCTTACTCAGACACAACTAAGGTCAGTAACTTGAGGGTAGCAGCTTCGAGAACCGCGCCTTGTGGTTTGAGGTCGAGTCTGAGCTGTGGAGAGTGACAAATGAGGCCCGAACACTCAGGGTCTCCTGGCGATGTGGTCTGGCCTGGTCTCACCTCGACCTGCCTGGGCTTTATGGCCGTTCGCATCTGGCACTGGTAGGGGGCTTGGTCTGGCGTGTACGGTACCGAATTGTCTGACAGTGTGAGTGCATGGATGGACAAGGGTAGAGTAGGGGAGGTGGTGGGAAGTTGAGAGAAAGAGGGGGGGGGGCATAGAGAGAGAATGAAAGGGCTAAAGAAAGAGAGAAGGAGAGATAGAAGAAGAGAGAGATGAAAAAGGAGAGAAAGAGAAAGAGAGAGAGAGAGAGAGAGAGAGAGAGAGACAGAAAGAGAGACAGAAAGAGAGAGAGAGAGAGAGAGAGGGGGGAGAGAGCGAGAGCGGGAAATATGAAAGAGAGGCGTAGATAGCGAGGTAGAAAGTCAACGTAGAAATAGTAGATAAACATCGAGTGAGAAAGACACAGAGTCAATGAAACAACTGGGCAATATCAATAAAACAAAACCAATTATAGATGCATATATGTAAATGGGTACATTTATACACACAAAGATAGACAGACAGAAACACAAATACAATACTGAGAAATAGCAAGAAAAGAAGCACGGAGAGAGACAAGAGTCAATGAAACAACTGGGCAATATCAATAAAACAAAACCGAAAACATTAAAAAAAAAAATAACCTTTATGTTCTGCCATAAAACAAAGTATCGAAAACTCAATATTATTATTCCCAGTGGTTTCAGCGCCGGCTCGGCCATCATATCCTGACGGACACTAGACTCTACGCCTGGGCCCCAGTGGCTACACAGACGCTCAGGGTGGGATGAGTTCGGGGGTAAAAATGGCCTGTCCTAGGGACATGGTCGAAATTAATGGGCCCATTTGTTCCTGGTTAGCCTTTGATAGGAAATTAATGTATTTCTGGTCGCCAGATTGGTCCAGCCTACGGGAATGGAGTGTTGCTATGAACGCTTCGTTCTTTTATTGCTCTCGTTTTCGACATGCTCAAGGGAATTATAATGAAATTAAACCAATTTTTGCGGGGGTTTTTTTGTTTTCTGTTTTTGAAGTTTGTTTATTAATGCGATAGTAAAGTTGCTCTGAATCATTTATATCTGATAAATCACACCATTTTGTGGATAGCTGCGATGTTTTGACGAATTTGGATAATGGAAAGTTATCAATATAGTTATAATTATACTAATTGCCTAAAATATTGGAGGACATCTAACACGATCAATCAGATTTAGAATCCCAAACTGAAACAAGACCACCGAGTTTAGATCCTGTGGTAACATATCATGATTGTTGTATTGAACAGTTCCATCCTCCTTCATTAATATGCCAAGAAGAATTAGTCCTAGGGTTGAGTCCCCTGATTTTGAGGAACCATATAGTTTCTGGAAACGAAAACTTTTTATTTCGATTCAACGAAGTGAGTTAAAATATGCAGAAATTAAAAACATTAACATTAACAAACAAAAAATAACCTTACAAAAAACTACAAAAAAAAAGAAAAAACAAGCTTGAAAACTGAAATCTACCCGTGGCGTCCTGCCATGAATGTTCCAGGTGCCAGAGAAGTCATCAGCAGACGGAAATCTAACCAGGACGGGAACGCGAGCGTATCACAAATCAGCAATCTAGAATCGCAAGCTCAAAGCTTCATTTCGCGTGTGAGCGACTGAGCTCCGCGGATTTTCCCGGACAGCGAGACTGTCGCAAAACTTATCTCCGGCTGGGGACTCTGCCAGCTAGTCAGGTGAAGCCATGCTTAGCAAGGTCATCAGACGGAAGGCCCGCGGGCCGTATCAGCTGCTGTCCCCTGGATTTCCGGGAATCCCCTGTACCAGCAGGAGATGACACCCAGGTCGGGCTCGCTATCTCTAGGAGCCGTCGATGCTGCGTCAGATTGGAGATTTCTCTGTCCGCTTCCGTCCAACCTCACCGAGTCCCCAAGTCTCACTCGGCGTTTTGTTAAACGCTTGTTTTTTTCCTTTATATCTGTTTTGGTGCATTTTTTTGTCTGTGTGTCTGCCTGTCTTTGTCTCTGTATCTGTCTCTCTATCTCTATCTCTCTCTATCTTTCTCTCTCCCCCTCTCTCTCTCTCTCTTGTATCTCCTCCCTCTCTCTCTGTATGCCTGTCTGTCTATCTATCTCTGTTTCTGCCTTTTTTTCTGTCTCTCTGTTTCTCTTTGTCTCTCTTCTCTCTCTCTCTCTCTCTCTCTCTCTCTCTCTCTCTCTCTCTCTCTCTCTCTCTCTCTCTCCTTCTCTCTCTCTCTCTCTCTCTCTCTCTCTCTCTTAACCCATGCTTTGACGTTATCCTCTCTATGTCTTATTCTCACTTTGCCTCTTCTGTCTATCTCTCACTCTTTGAAATTATTATTTTCTCACCATCTCGTATTCCTTTATCCGTCTGTCTGTTTGACATTCTATCTATCTGCATGTTCCTTTATTTGTCTCACCTCTACCTCTCTTTTCCTATATCTAGATCCCCCCCCCCCCTTTTTTCCCCCTGAATTTCCTTCCATATTCTCTTTGTGTTTTTCACAGTTTTGACTACAGACGCAGGGATTCATCCGAGCAAAACAATGAGAGAGGAGCTAAACAAAGTCATTTCGTAGATAACACATCTTCGCTTTTCTCATTTAAAACGTTTAACCCCTTCTCTGCCACTGGTCGGCGGGACATCTGATCCGGGACGTTTGTTGTATTTAAAATCAGGGAGCTTCTCTCTCTCTCTCTCTCTCTCTCTCTCTCTCTCTCTCTCTCTCTCTCTCTCTCTCTCTTTTTTCTCTCTCTCTCTTTCCATTTCTATCTCTCTGTCTGTTTTTCTTTTTCTCTCACCCTTTCTCAATTTCGATATATCTGTCTGTCTGCCTGTCAGTCTCTTTGTTTGTTCTGTCTGTTTGTCTGCCTGCCTTTGCCTCTGTCTCTGTCTGTCCCTGTGACTCTCTTGCTTTCTCTCGCCCAATTTAAGGAATGTCTCTATGTTTTATCTCCTCTCCTTGCTTCTCTCTCTCTGTGTGTCTCTCTCTCTGTCTCTCTGTCTCTTTCTCTCTCTATCTTTCTGTCTCTGTCTGTCTCTGCTTCTATGACTTTCTTTTTCTTTTAAATTTGACACCTCCTTCAGAAAGTGCTTGTTATGATAAAGCAATATTTTTTGCATGAATGAGACTTTTTTTTATTTCGATTCATGTTAAATGGTCCACGTCAGACATCAGAAAGATAAACCGATATACTTCCAACGAAAACGCATCTCCTAGGACCAAGCCCGTAACGCTGCCAAAAATTATTCCACCAGAATGACACCAGTTGTGACGGCATTGTTAAACGTTATGACGTCGGTCTCATCTCATGATCTCAGTAGCAGCGAACCTGGCACAACAAACCTGTCAAAATAAGTTTTTGTTTTTCATCTTTGTTATACATTTTCGTGTGAAAGTAGTCAGAGATATGACGAAGCCTAGGATTTCTGTTCTGAGCGGGATTTTTTAAAACCCCAACTCTGTAAAAATAACAACAACATAACAAACGTTTACTTTTTAATAAATCAAAACGAGGAAACAATAGAACTATATCTAGCTAGAATTGGTCAACCTTTTTTATACAAAGGGCAAGTTTATTGGCAGGGTTGGTGTGATTTCTGCTGCACTACACGAAATAATTATAACCCCGAAACTCAGAAAAGAAGTGAAATATCAATTACATGTACTACCATAACATGGTCAAGTCTATGTCAGTCGGGCGCCAGTAAACCAAATTAAGTGTTGGGCTGACGAATGTGAGGTTCAAAACTATATTCTGAGCTGAAGCTCAATAGAACCACAGTCTTGGAATGTGTGTTTGTGTTGGTACTCGATGCTGCTGTATTTATAACTTGTATTTTCATAAAGGTTTTTAGATCTTAAATCATTGTTAGGTTTGATATTCCGTTTCAAAATTTCCACCATCTCTCTCTCTCTCTCTCTCTCTCTCTCTCTCTCTCTCTCTCTCTCTCTCTCTCTCTCTCTCTTTTGCATACCTAAATCATTCACGTTAATATCTTTCTGTTACTGTTTTGAGCTGGTGCCGAGACGGCGGTCAGTAAACTAAACTTAGTAATAAACTGTGAAAAGATTTCTCGAAGGTAACAATGATGAGAAAGAGCTTGCTGATGACTTTTATGATGAAAATGATGATGATAATGGTGATGATGATACTGATGCTGATGTTGCTGCTACTGCTGCTACTGCTGCTGCTGCTGCTGCTGATGCTGCTGCTGCTGATGATGATAATGATAATGCTGTTGCTGCTGCTGTTGATGATGATGATGATGATGATAATTGAGATGACTGTATATGTCTATATATTTAGCTTGCTGAACATCTAAGCTCTAGGAATGTTACCGCCAACTCTCTCGCCGTCTTCTCGTGTCTGTCTTGCTGTAACGAGAAAGAAATTGTTTCCGGGGAGCGAAGGGAGTCACGGAGTGCAAGAGGAGATAATTCGCTATGGAGTCGACGAGTGCGGCAGCACAATCTGCTGCTGTCTATTATCTGCCCCTGTCAGTTTGTATGATAGGTCTTGTTTGAGAGCTTTTTTCGTCTTCGCCTTTTTCTTGTCTCCTTGTGTTTTTATTTTTTGATTTTGATTTGATTTTACACTTAGTTCGTCGGTTCACAAGACCTATCTGGGACGCTGATAGACTCTAACCTTACTCCCCTCGTTGTCTAATCTGTGCGCCAAACCACCCGCCTGTTGGTAAGATTATTGTGCCTTCCACTTTTCTCCTTTCTCTCGCTGTTTCGGACGCTGATAGACTCTAACCTTACTCCCCTCGTTGTCTAATCTGTTCGCCAAGCCACCCGCCTGTTGGTAAGATTATTGTGCCTTCCACTTTTCTCCTTTCTCTCGCTGTTTTCTTACTGCACTCAATCTTTCAAAGTCACATTATTATCACATCCTCTATGATATCCTTGTCATAAAAATTTGCCAGTTTTGTTTATTGGTTTGGTTTCATTTAGTTCAAGCTAACCAGACATCATGCAATCTTTATTATGCGGACATTATCTAGATCAAGAAAGAGGACTACGAGGGGATATGCATTTTCGTGTAGAATTTAATCGTATAGCGGCTGAAAAGCATACTTAACGCTACTATCGTTGAGATTGGATGCACTAAATCACACACAGAAAGGAAGTGGTTCTTACGGTTTGTGAATATCTGAATAGTTTTACTTATACTCACAACGCGGCAAAATGTAACATTTATTGTTCCGTGCATCCCCGGTGAGCCAAACAAAACAAAAATAACAACAACAACAACAACAGCAACAACAACAACAACAACAACAACCACAACAACAACAACAGCAACAACAACAACAACAACAACAACAACAACAACAACCAAAACGAAAAAAAAATCCAGTTATGTGACAAAACAGTAGAACGTTCCAATTCCAGCGATTGATCTGCTATTTTAACTTACCCAGAGCGTCAAATCCTGCGCTGAACCCGTGTACCCCCTAGACCTCATACCGACAGAAACAAGAGGCAATTATCCAAGTTCATGGAGAGGGAAAGGTTGCCTACAGGGGTATAGAGCGGGAAAAAGCGAAACTTTCCCCGTTGCAGTATAGGAGCTTACTACACACTTTGTGATGTACACGACGAAAAAGGAATGGCATAATCAGGACTATTAGGTATGGAGTTTTCTGATCGATCATTAGCTACTTTTAGTCTAGGATAGGGCTGCCATTGGACAATGGTACAGATTTCATTATCCATGGTCCTGGTTTTGGTTTGAGCCCGGCAAAGCCTTTGTTTTAAGACCTTGGAGACTTGTAGCCAGGAGGGAGAGAGAGAGAGAGAGAGAGAGAGAGAGAGAGAGAGAGAGAGAGAGAGAGAGAGAGAGAGAGAGAGAGAGAGAGAGAGAGAGAGAGAGAGAGAGAGAGAGAGAGAGAGAGAGAGAGAGAGAGAGAGAGAGAGAGAGAGAGAGAGAGAAATGATTTTCACAAGAAACAGAACTCCTCCGCACCTGCACTCGTCAAGTTCTCTCCCCTCCCAGCAGCAGCCGTCAGAATGATTCCCTCCCCTTGTTGCTGGGATACCACCGTGAGCAGACGCTGGAGTCGCGCCAGGAGCAATCGGCAGACGTGACCAGCTGACCTGGGGGCCGCGCCTCTGTAGCGTATCCTGGCCTGTCGCAAGTCATTTAGTGTGGGAGCAACAGACGCCGCGAGAAGCTTGCTCACACTTTGTAGCTCTGTAGCCCTCGCTCACTTTCCCTCTGTCCTCTAAGTTGGGGGGCGCGGTGGTCCAGGGGTAGAACATCGGCTTCCGACGCAAAAGGTCCCGAGTTCGAATCCTGGCTGTTGCTTTCCCTACTGGTTGGGTCGGTGTCAGTATAATGTGACCGGCTGAGACAGGAGTCATGGTATCCCCTCCCTGTCTCGTGTGTGCAGCACATAAATTGTCAGACGTCTGTCTTTGGGCCCGTCCACGATATAGTCTATAATTTGCTGACGTTGGACGTTAAAACCCAACCAACCAACCAACCAACCAACCAACCAACGTCCTCTAAGTTGGTTTAACACTTCAAGAAAAGCCTTTTCATTTACAAAAAAATGCATATAATATCGCTTAGGATAAAGAGAAAGTAAACAATAACATCGCAATTATAGTGGCGATGTGACTTGAACAGAGATCTAGATCTAAGCCCTCGCTCACTTTCCCTTGGTCCTCTAAGTTGGTTTAAGGATGTTATTTGGAAGGAAATACCCATCGTATCGGTTAGATAGCCCGTTACACTATTACATTAAAAATGATAACACCGAGTACAAATAACTCCGTGAAGTTTTAGGACGACTTTATACATAATATTTAAGGGACCAAATTCACACTACGATATCTTTTATTTGCATAATTTATATTTCAGAACCTATCTGTATATTTCACGTCACTTTGTTCAATTCATACCTACTTGAATTTCATCTATTGTTTTTGTTTTGTGAGTCTCCTGTCTTTGTACTGCACAAAGCTACGATGCAATGTCGCTTTTGTTTACAATTGATGTCAAAAGAATTGCTGAAATAATAGAAAACGCGAAGTATAATAGTCTAACCGAAGTCTCTCATCATCGTGTTGTCATTATGTTTAGGCGTTAAAATACGTTCTTAAAATCAATAACATGTTTCATATTATTTTCCCTATTCTTTTCTCTGCCATGTTCGACTTTTAAATATGTAAAATTGTACTGCATCCTAGCTCGAAAAATATTTTAGAATCGCCATATACAATTTCTTTTGCTTTCATTTCTGGAACTGAATACATCTGTAGTACTTAAAGAAATGACATAAGTAAAATAATCATGCCGCTGTACTATTTAATCTATACATTTTTTTGTACTGTCGTTCTACAAGTTATGTTTCGCATCTTTACTGTACACCTACTGCTTTTCTGTTGTTCATGTTTCTATTGTAGCCTACCAGTAGTTTTAATCTAACCATATCCTTATGCTAACAATATTCTTGCAGCATTCCGTCCACCTCTTCCGACGCCCACCCTATTTCCAAAGACCCCATTCATAGTAACCTTGCACTTCCTTCATCGCCGCCATCCAGGCTTTCCCTTGGTCTCCCCATGCCAATTATTCATCAACTTCTCTAACGACAGCAGCAGCCGCTCCCTGTATGTACCTCAGCTCCCTGTCGTTGGCCCAAGGAGCCAGCCCAAGGATACTCGCTGTTGGTCTCTCCCACTTACAGCAATGCCAGGGGAAGACACTTCAAGACAGCCATGCTACTGTGGCCCCGGCGCCAGCACTGCCTGCCATACCCCCGCCACCCGACCGTCAGCAACGCGAGCTATGTCTTCGCGCCGGGGTGGGCTGGCATACCACAGTGAGGGCGGCGTAAAGAGATGGCCCGTCAGGCCTGAGTTACTTCCCTTGGCGGAAGTTTTTCTTTTTCGTCTTCACGAGAAGTAGAAACGGAGTTTGCAGTTGGAAAAGATGTTTCTAAAGTAATGGCAGAAAGTTTACGGGTAGGTGGAAACAACTAGATTTGAATTAGCACAGGTGTCGGAGTTTGACACCTTGACATTTAAAACCGAGCTGGACATGCCTTTGGCAAAGATAACATTCACGCAGAGCTTTTACCGTCTTTCGAGACTGTCTGTAGACAATAGAATAGTAAACGTTTCTCAAGGCAACAGCTATTTGACTCTCTCTCTCTCTCTCTCTCTCTCTCTCTCTCTCTCTCTCTCTCTCTTCCTCTCTTTTATATGTGTGTATATATTTTACGTAAGTACAGTACCATTTGATTGCATTTGAAAATTCCGGCAATGCATAAAACTAATTATAGTCGCGTAAGAGTAAGTTTTATCCATTATCTATAACTTAGAATTGTCGAAATGTTATAACGTTTTTCATAGTCATTACAATTTCAATAACACGAAAAGCTCACATTAAATCTATCGCAGTATTCGATTTCCCTCATGATACCTTAAACCGAGAGGTTGTCTCTCTATAAAAAGTTCTATACCTCTTTCCACAGAAACATACTTTTGAGGTGGCAGGAGAGTATCAGTCTTAGCTTATTCACCAGCGCGAGCTATATATATATATACTCTCCGCATCGTGTGAACAAGGTGTTACAAGTAGAGCTTGATATTTTATGTATTTTCCACAATGATTAGATTTAGGGATTTCTTGAAGATGGCCAATAAAAATGATTGCGTTTTGTGGGATTTGAACCCCCGACTTGGAGACGCATCGACACCGAACCACTTTGGCGCTCAAAGAGGGCATGCTTTATACCACTAGATCATTACACCCCTTCAAAAATTCCAGCAGTGGAATATGTACACTTTTTTGAAATATGTAAAAAGTGTAAGCCGCTTAACATTGCATGCGAGTAGAGCAGGCGTCGGTTTCCGTCTCTAGCAGGGTGGTCCCTCTAGTTGTCGTTCTTCGAAATAACTTAAGACATGTCACTGAATCTATACGTTGAGAGGTAGACATCATGTCGGTATTTGAAGGCAAGGTTTTAGCAGGTGTAAAAAGACATAGACATTGGCAGTAGTGCTTAGAGCTAAAAGACGTTTTGTTTTTTTAGTGTTTGGAATGAAGAATTTTTTTTGTTTTGCTTTCGAGCTTCATAAGGTGTTAAAACACAGAGACATTGGCTGTCTTGGCCATACATAATTGATCATTGAGCTTTAAAAAGAAATAGTAAGTAACAAACTGTTTCGCTACTTTTTTTCAAACCATATTTTTACTTAAATCCGCATTATCCTATCTTCTTTATTCCGTTTCCTTTTTTCTATGTTCCTTATTCCACCTATCATGTCTTTCACTAACAACGGAATGGAAAATTAATGAAAGTGACAAGTGTTCTTGAACGATTGTTCCAATTTTTTTTAGAATACGTCGTCGCTTTTGAACATCTTTCTTTCGTAAAAAAATAATAAAAACAGTTTTTTTTTTCGAGTCAGTCTGATGAATTGGCTTGTATCTTTGATTTTAAACTCATGCGTTCTAGTTTTCGGTTGTTTTTTTTTCGTGGGCTTTTTTGTGTGTGTTTCGTTTTTGTGTATCTTTCTACGAAAACACGACAAAACTTAATAAATAAACAATCCATCTTCTCGGCTTCTCTTGTACTTTCTGTATTGTGGTGTTGTCAGGTGGGGCTTCACTGTATGTGCTGAGTAACGTGAGTTAAAGATTTACTTCTAGTCTTTGCCACTCATCTTCTTTGTCATGTACTTCTCTGGTCTTTCTTTTTCATTGTATAATTATATAGGTTTTTTTAAATTTCTATCTCTTATACCATTTTCTCATGCTCAACATTTTTCATCAAATTCTAGCATTCTCTCTCTCTCTCTCTCTCTCTCTCTCTCTCTCTCTCTCTCTCTCTCTCTCTTTCTCTCTCTCTCTCTTTCCTTTCTAATACGCATCCATTAAAAGTCTTGAATCGTGGAAACTCATTTTTTCATATTGTATCCCGCAAAAGACTAAAATGAAAAGGTTAATCAAAAAGAGGAAAAATAGTTTAATTTAGTAGCAGCTCTTTCATTTAGACATAAAAGTAAAGTCAACCTAACCTATCTCTTTAATACAATGGGGTGAACTCGTTCCAGAGCTCATCCAATATCTCTCACTGCTGTAGTGCGAATAACATTCTACAAAATAATGCTCCGAACTATTCTAGTTTGCCATGGCCTGATCAAAGCGAAGAAAATAATGGTAAAGTAAATTATTTCCCCGTGACACAGACAAGTACGGAAACGATGTCCAAACTAACCCACACCAATAATAACGATACGGCATTTAAACAACTGTATTGAAACTATGCTTGTCTGGTCCAAAAACTGACTGATTTTATAGTATTTTTAAGTAACAAATACAGCAAAGTCTCATAGAAGAGTTTATATAAAAATCAGGACTCAAATTTAAAAAGAAAAACAAAACAAAAAAATTATTTTAAAAAAGCACCATAAACAATGATAATGTTAATATTCATCAAAGTCTCTTAAAAAAGCGTCAATAAGTCAAACAAATATTTTTGGAAACCTCCCAAGACATTTTTTGGGGTATGCAAAATTTGCGCCATCATCATAAAAAAATCTTTGCGCTTTCAACAAATCCTTTAACGCTCCACTGTATTCCTCCCTCCTTCACTTCAAACTTGGGATATGTAAAGAAAGATAAATGTACTAGAAAATAATTATAACAATCTCTCAAAAACATTGCACCGGACTTAAATTACAGCCTCAATTCATCACCTCGAATTTTCGCTGCGAAGGTGCCAATTATACAGTAAGCTACGAAAGCCTGTCTCTTTATTTAATTGCTGTTTCATATTTCATTATTATGTAACTCTATAATATAGCCAATTCTATCGAAGTAGGAGTCCGCGTGTTTTCCTTTTTTTATGTCAATGCACTCGATGCGATAGATTTAATGATTTAAATAAATCTATAAATATAACGGTTTTATGACTTCGGAACAGCCATGGTTGCGGTTTTGGTGTGATGTGCACTAAGAGTCTTCGGTTTGGTTATGATCCACATTTAATCTCTCTTAGATAAACACTATAAGATACTTGTACATCCCAAACAGAGCCTATAAACATACCGAACGAAAACGTCTTGCGTGTTAAAAGTTTTGGTGTTTTTCTTTTCTTTATTGCGCAGTCACTGTTACATGCGAGAGAGTGTTATTTTAGTGGTCGCTACCTCTCGATAATCATAAGATTAGAGTTAGATGTCTAGATAAATAATCTCTGAGCTCAAAAAAATATATGTATTTTCAAATAAATGTTGGTGTCAAGACAGAGCATGAAAATCAATTATAATCAAATATAGCTAAATCCGTCTTCTATTTTTTTTTCAGTCTTCAAAACTAGAATGCGTAGAAAGCACCATTGTACACTTCTATGTACCAGCTATAGGATATTTGATATTGCGATTATTGAGCACGAAAGAGACACGGGAATAATAAGTGGAAGTGTGTATAACGATTTTCTATCCATGACACGTATACATTTATTTGAAAGAAAACAACAACAACAACAACAACAAAAAAAAAAACTCAAAGCAAGAAATGAAAATGCAAACATAATATATAAAAGAAAAACAGCAATAACAAACAAACAACCCCAAAGAAACAACAAGAAACACACACCCCTTCCCCACATCATTTTTTTCCAAAAAGAGAAAACACACACACACACAAGTTTTAGCCTACGCCCACAACTGTACGTCTTAGCATATGGATTAGTTTTAAACATTAGCATTAAGATTGTATCGCTTTTGTCTTTCTTTTATAAGCATATTTTACAATGTCAGCCTTTTCAGCAATTATTTTGATCGTTTGGGGAAGGACAAGAAAATAGGGCCTGGCGAAAATTGTAAGGAGGGGGATAAATAGCGTTAGCCGTCTGATGAAAAAGAGTTGAGGGAGAGAGAGAGAGAGAGAGAGAGAGAGAGAGAGAGAGAGAGAGACGCGGAGACAAAGAGAGAAAGAGAGACAAATTAAGTAAAGTAACAAAAAAGGACAGTCATTAAGTCTAGATGAAGAAAAGCGAGGCTCGCGGCTAACACCAAACGGAAGATATCATGGAAGATACGATAGAGCGCAGCACACAATCGAACCGCGGAACCTGCATTGTACAAAGTCCCGTATAAAGTCACAGAGTATACAAAACATCTCGGATTACCTGTTCAAAGGTATTCAGTTTCAAGTCTGTTCCACCCATAATACACCGGCTCCTTCTCCGCCTACGCTTTCCAGAAATCGTAAAATCGTTAAGAACCGTGTGTCAAAACGGCCGTTTTTAGCTGGGTCACGTGGGGACGACAATTTTAAGTGCGTCTCAGATTCAACGCCCGAAAATCAAAAAGTTTTTTGCGCTTTTTGTGGCTCTTTGGTTGCCGCTTTTGACATGTTGGCCCCCGCCGTCTTGTTCCCGCCTGCGTTGTAATTATCGCCTGTGCTAAACTGACTCCTAGCCTGGCCAACCAGAAGCCGTCATAAAAATAATAATTCTTCCCCGGGTTTTATAGATTGTGACAGAAGGCACGGGGGAAGATGGTTCGAGGAGATAGTCAGGGATATAGCCAAGCTTTGATCGCTGTCTCGCTTTGAGGGGAAGATTTTTTTTGGAATAGGCTCGAAAACGAAGTGTAATGCCAAAGATAAGGGGAGTAACTTAAACACGATTTTGAGATTAAGGTTGGGTTTAAAGAACAGAGTTAAAAGAAATAATTGAAATCGTCTATGCTGGAGCATGGAATCTTTTGTTGTACATTATTAGCGGTCTAAATAATAGTGTAATGAGTAAAATTATGGGGTGATGGTCAGATGATAAGGATATCTATGGAAAATTAAAGATTTCAGTAATTATAATTTATAGCAAGGCAATGAAAGTCAAATTCTTAGTTTCCAATCACCGAGTGGTGTTCAGGTTATGTTTCACCAACCGACATGAAAACGCGCGTGCTTCTTTTACTTTTAGATATTTTTTTAATGAAAATGTGTCATCTTCATAGCCAAGTGTATGCTTTAGATACTATTGAAGAAATCTCAAGTCTAAATTTATTCCTTCTCAGTTCAAAATCCTAGCGCTGATACCCATTGTTAGATGTCTGATTATAATGGTATTACTGGAAACTGTGAAGGTTTCAATGAGTGTTTGGAACTTGAAGATTTCGCTAATGTTTTGCGTGGAAAATCATAGTAGCATTGCCACAGATTTTCTTTAAAATCACTGAATGATGTTCAAACTTTGTTGAAGGATAGGCTCTTGGTATGACCTGACTGGAGCAGGTACACGCCACTTTCAGGCCCTTGTAAGAACTACATTGTAGCTTCAAAGATTTCTGTAGATCTTCGGTGATCTACTTATAATTTTCTGATCATAGACACGGATTAAGCTGTATCAACCCAAACTCGTTGATTTTTGATTAGAGACAGGAAATTTGGCGAATAGACATTTATAAGATTGACGAAGAAAGAGAGAAAGAGAAATTTCAATTTATATTATTGAGTCACATATAAATATTGTGTGGTTTGTTATGAGTAGATTAATGTTATTTATTAAACAAACTAACAAACAAAAAAGAGGCCGGATGTTTAGGGATAAAGAGTTAATATCTTAGGATGATAATGTATTTAAAATCGTCCTCTACAATAAAAGGAACAATCAAAGCATCTAATCTTTGACATCTATTAAGATGTCTTCCTACAACAGTTACTACCTTTGAAAAAAAGCTCAACAATTATTCGACGGAGAAAACGAGTCATAATATTAAAGGTGGACTGTCCGTGCCTCAATTTAAACAAAGTAAAACTTGTTCTATTAATTTATTTTGTTTTAATTAAACTGATTATTTGTTTTCAATTTCAATCAAATATTCATTTGCTCAAAATTATTTGACGATCGAAAATTCGGCTTTAATTACTAACTACTAATTTCTATCCCCCTCCCTCACCCCCCGTTTTTTTTCCTTCGAAGTCTCTCTATCTCTTACTTATCCAAAGAGGTTTACAGTCGATTGCCGTCGTAGACAAATTAATAACCTGAGAATGTGGATAAAACAGCGAGACCACCCCCAACACTGCTTCCAATAGAAGTCATGTTCCACCTCCTCCTCAACGTCCCCCTTTCCCACCCACCCCATTGTATTACACTGACGAACACGAAAAGACTATCGAATGCCTAGCACTCAGGTGATAAATACACTGCATATATAATTACACATGTTGAAGAGCGTTAAAACAAGTTCCAACTTTCAAACCCATCAAACCCATCAAACCCAGAGAGCCTGGGGTACCTGGGGTGCCTGGAGTGCAGTGCATCTCTGGCAGAGCGGGGTGATCCAGTTCGACTCAGCGGGGTGGCCCGGGTTCCAGTCCTCTGCCAGCCCCAGGTAATTATTCCAGATCGGATAAAAATCTTTCACAGTCATCGCCCGTGACTGGAGCGTCACAGAGACGCGGGTTCGTTAGCAGCAGCGCTAGGTCCGCAAGTACAACGGCGAGCTAGCTTACAACAGCTTCTTATTCATATACAATGTAATATTAATATTACACTGTATTTTAAGCTTTATTATTCTTATATTATTACGACGAGACGTAAGCTACGTCTTCTTTGTGCATTCTAACCCAGGTGTTAGATTAAGGGGAATTTGTACTTACAAACCTAAATCTAGGTCTCCAGGTTTCCACGCCACGAAACAGACTGTAGTGTTTGAGGCTTTTTAAAAGGGTGACATAATAATTATAGCCAAAATGTTTAAGTGACAAGATTGGCTTTATAAAGGTGTGCAGTTGATCTTTGAAGCATGTATTCAAGCTGATAAAAAAGCAAAAAATTATAAATCATTAAATACAGACAATACGTTTTGTTCAAAGGAGTACATAAGGTTATATTGATACCGTAGAAAAAATCATTGTTTTAACCAAAGATGTACCTTAATAAGCAAGATTACTACATGTATATACAAGGCATATTTACAGTGGACTGTGATATAAAAAAAAATCCGACAAGAAACAATTTATATTAACCAAACAACAAAAACCAGGCTTGATAAGTTTGTCATGAGTTGCAGTTCCTTCTGAGCAAAACTATCTTATTTCGAAAACCCGCACACCTATGGGTTCAAATTTAATAATGGTTGGGTGAAAGAAAACCACTTCGCAGTATTTAAATGTACAGGCATGTCATCCAATTGTCTTTTCACATCTCCATAAACGATTAATAATTGTCTTGTACATTCCGTTTGTCTTTCAGTGAAAATGCGAAGATAAATGTTGAAAACTATTATAAACGCATATTGCAATTTTCTCCCATAAAACAAACCTTGTTGAGGCAAACGAATTTTTACTATATGGTTTTAAGAAGAAAAAAATCCGCCCACACTAAACCTACAAGTCCTGTGGGACCTTTGACCATGCATGACGTGTCCAAACAGGGGAGCCATCATTGTTCCAGCGCGCGTTTATGTCCACATAATTAAAGTCTAATGTCCGGCGCCAGGTCCGGGGAGTTGTCTCCCCCTGGCCAGGGTACTGAGGGCTCACTTGGCGCCCGGCCTAAGTCCAACGGCTGGCCAAAGCCTGGAGTCACAGTTTTACAGTCCCCACTGTCGCACAATAATTGCCAGAGAGCTTTTATCTAAAGAGAGGTCAAACTCCCTTCAGATACTTATAAACAATATTTCTTTGTGGGGGTGACGTGGCAAAGCGCAAAGCTTCTATTTGGGACATATCGGGTTCAAATTCCTGATATCTCCACTCTGTCTCTGTGTGGCAGCACGTGAAAAGGTCAGATTTGAAACCTAGAATATCCCACATGCAACTTAAAAGACTTTGCACATCTCACAAAATATCCACTGCGTGATACCATCTCTGAGAAACTCTTGCGTTTCCAGAACATGGCGGGTTTGGAACCGAAGTTTGACTTCTATGTAAGTAGGAGCTCTCTGGCCACAGCCATTTGCCCACTGCCTGTACCACTGCCTGTATCACTGCCTGTACCAGTGTTTGTACCAGGCACCGGCTAGATCTAGCAGTCCTAGCAGTTCTCGGGAAATGGCCAAACGGAACATCAAAGAGTCTGGCTGGCCGAGAGGAGATGGTTATCTCCTCGCCTGGGGTAGTTATGGTGCACATACGCCCGTGCGATGTGCGCTTTTCAACATCCGCTAATGACGCCAGGCTCTAGCCAGTCTCGGCCGACCATTCATTGTCACAGACATATCCAGGTCTTCGCGCTATAACGTCCAGTATTTTGATTGGTGGTGTTTATTTTAACCCTTTGGCTCCAGTGAATAGAGACCGTGTGCTTAGTAATTTTAGGTTAAAAGGAATATTAAAACATAGAAGTTTGGAACGTAAAACATGAATAATTTTGGGACTTTAAACTATACGATATTTTTTGGGTATTAAATATTAAAGAGAGGGGGAGAGAGAGAGAGAGAGAGAGAGAGAGAGAGAGAGAGAGAGAGAGAGAGAGAGAGAGAGAGAGAGAGAGAGAGAATGGTTAGAAAAGCTCAAAGGCCATCCCTTAAATCCCGCAATATCAAAATAATTATATCCAAATGTCCCCATGTGATTTAGAGGAAATATTTTGCGTGTATTGTAGTCAGAAATGATTTACGGCAGCATTAGTCATCAAAGGACAGACAGCCGACATCCTTTTCAAGGGCGAGGACCTTCAAACAGTATAGGGATTTTTATATCTTGGCATGCTCAACAGTTCATTATTTCCTACCTTAGGGGAAGACTTTAGCACACACAAAAGTTAATATAATCAGGTAACAAATTTAGCACTTTAAAGAATATAGAGGCCAAATGGAAGGAGCTAGATCTATGGATCTAGGGTGCAAATGATTGGGATAATAAATAAATCAGATATAGAAGAGACAATCAACAACGTAGATCTAGCTTGCAGTCAACTGATAAAGGGACGTATAGACCAGAAGAAAATTGTATATGACATTGTATAGTTGCTATTTTGCATTCGCATACAAATTCAAACGAACACAAGTTGCAAAAAATATTATATATTTATTATGTTAAAGTATGAATTGTTATTTTTAAAAACTGGATTTTATAGCATTTAACTTAACAGTGATAAACATGCTTTTCCCAAAGAACTTGATATCATAGAAGTCACAGAAGGCGTAAATCCCCCAAGATCATATCTTGCACTAATATTAATCTGTTCTGAAACATAACGCACTGATCAATATGGTTGTTTTTAGGGTTGTTTTTTTCTTCTCCATATTAATTTTTGTCCTTGCAGGATCATTTTTGGACACAGGAGACGAAAATCTAAGAGAAAGCTTCTCTGCAACAAAGAGAATGATATTTTTTTTGTTCCTTCAATGAGCTTGGTATCCTGGAAGTCAACTTTGGCGCTAACCACAAAGGCGCTATCTCGCACTTCCATGGGCGAGGAAATCAAAGTGGGCGTGAACCGTATGGGCCCAGGTTTACAACCCCTTGGGTACTGCTCCACACAAGGCTTTTTATCTGGCATGTTTTTTTTTTTTCCTTTTGGTCTTTAAGGATAGATTACAGCGTTTGCGATCCGGATGCCTATTACGTATGGCATAATTTCACCCCTTCGGTCTGGTATTTTTGAAACACTCATTGGTTATGTAAGCCATGTATAGAGCTAAGATTTGATAGCGGTGCAGATTCCCTCCCACATCGTCTTCAGTTTCGTTTTGGGCCCTCAAAATCGCAAGACTTCTGTTTCTGTGCATGTGACTTCTCCGTAGAGACTTCTGTGCAGGAAGTCAGGTGGGGGCGTGCACGCTGTGGGATTGTGGGACTGAGCCCTGGGTTCTGGTGACAAGGCCAGGCCGCTAATGACGGGTGTGCAGTACCAGACCCGTTTGATGCAAGCTTGACCTGTCGCACATCAGTAGGACGGACCTGTCGGTCATTAAAAGAGGGAAGGATTGACTGCAATGACTTTTATCATCCTTTAACCGTCTTTCCTTCAGTGTCCACTTGCTCCATCCCCCCCCCCCACACACACACCTTTCTTCTACCAGTACACACACACTCCTTTCTTCTATCAGTCGCATACACACACACGCATTGCTTATAAAACCTCTTTTAAGGTATGCTAAGGGATTAATCAGAATAATCATGTTCTTTGAAGTGTATAGCTTTTGCTCTACATTTTCTATGACGTATTCACACTTTTTTTATATAGTAATTCATACTATCCATCCATTTGGCCACCTTTCAGCCTGTCTGTCTATCTCCCTTTGTCTTTCTGTGTGCCTGTCCTCTCTTCATAGTTCTCTGATTAAAATCGTGGAACATGGTTGTTTTCCTTCCTGACCTGTCTAGCTCCCTTCTTTAAAATTTCACTGTTTCCTCACCCCGTTTGTATTTTTGTCATTCTCATTTCAATCTCACCACGGAACCGCATGCTTAACCATCTACATCCGTCTAAAATAAGCTTCATAGAGTAGCCCTCAAATCCTGTACGGAGACAGGGGTACCTGTACCAACTGAGATTCAAATCTCTAACCTTCTGCTCGTTAGTCCAGAGCACTAAGCGACTGAGCCCCCGCATATCCATAAATACACACATGCAGTAGCAACAGCTAGAGTCAAACCGAATCACAGAATTCTAAATACGTGTACATTAATGTATAGCCAATGATAATAGACTTCTCTATACATGTACCGAATACACATGTCTGTAGATCTTGTACGATCGCCGTCGCCTGTGGATCGTCTCCATGCTAGAACGTACTCCGATCACGGGAGATAAAACTCCATATCTGGCGACAAAGTCCCGCCCCATGCGGCCCCATGCGGCCCACTGTATGGGCAGTGATGAGATGAGTCCAGATAGCTCTAATCCCAGAGGACCTCGGTCCGGTCTCCCCCTCCCACGGGTCTGGCCGTCTCAGGCAGAGATACCGTGCCGGTACACTGTGTCCGTACCGTCCAAACCTGGCGTTGCAGCTTTTGTCCCAGGTCGCACGGAGCCGAGTCACATTAGAGTAATCTGATATGGTTGGTGTGTCGAGACGCTGATCACAGCTCATGTTTCGAGACTCCGCGGACTTTGGCGATCAGCTGTAGGTTAGTAGGCTGCCTGCACGCGTTAAGTTTCTCTGGTCCCCTCTAAAAACAAAACAACAACAACAACAACAACAACAACAACAACAACAACAACAACAACAACAACAACAACAACAACAACAACAACAACAACAACAACAACACAAAACAACAACAACAACAACAACAACACAACAACAACAACAACAACAACAACAACAAACAAAACGGAAAAACAAACAAAAATGTTTCCAAAGCAAAACAATGAAATAGAAAACCCTTGCTCTTTAGGTTGATTTGATTTTCAAGTAGCATAACACTGGGCACTAGACAGCCAGGTGGTTTAGTTGGTACTGATCCAGAACGACGTGCAGGGTATCTGTTGTTCGGATCCCTCATCGTGCATCGCCTACAGTTCTTTGGGGACGTTTAACTTATCAGTTATTTCCTTTTGGACATAATAGTTTTGTTCATCATTTCTTATACAACGGTGTCGCATAATGCGTAAAAAGATTCACTGGTTTGAAGAGAATAATTTTTTTCTTTTGGTTCGTTTTTGCAAGACTTAAAGAATAATGTGATTCTTTTCTGCTGAGGCAATGAATATAATCTCTGGTGCAGATTCGCGCTGTAAACAAAAGGTACACTTCTTTATCAGATCAAGCTTTGCAAGAGTAGCAGCCCCTTCGCTTGTCTAATCTGTTACAATTATCTAAATCTTTGATAAATGAATGCGGAACTATAAGCGACTCGGATTACAGTCGTAATCAGACTGAAGGGGAAAAAAGTGGCCAACAGCCGGCTACACCTTGATAAAGTGAATACACTGTACAACTACAAGAAAACCACAGCTCAGTTCGGCGTACAAACTCATTGGAGATCCTTAGCTAGATGCTTAAGTTTTTTGTACACATTTGTTGGGAAAAATGTAGAACAAGAATGGAGTGATTATTAGTGGTAATGGGATTAGGAGAGGAAGAGAATTGAAAGGACATGGAGATAGAAAGAAAGAGAGAGAGAGAGAGAAAGAGAGAGAGAGAGAAAGACATAGAGATAGAGAGACAAAAGAGAGATAGAGAGAGAAAGAGAGAGAGAGAGAGAGAGAGAGAGAGAGAGAGAGAGAGAGAGAAAGACAGAGAGAAAGAAATAAAAAGGGGGTGGGGGGGTTCTTGAAAAGAGAAAAGGTTGAAGCCGAGAGACACAGAGCCAGTCAGGCAGACAGACAAACACCATAATAGATTGAGAGGGGAAGGGAATAATCGTGATTAAGTGTGAGGCACGCGGTGTATTTATAGAAGCAGTTTTACATTGCTTGGCGACAGTGGTAATGGCTTTTCCATGTTCACAACGCTTGTATTTGTGTCCCCTACATCTAGATAAACAACAAACAACACGCACACACACATACAAACACACACACACATATACACACAGTCTAATATATTTTCTCTGCATTTTTTTTAAATAAATGTTAGCGCTATTGACAATGGTATAAAGTGGTACAGTACATAAAGGAATTCAATACAGAAAACAAAATGAGACCCAAATCCATCTGCCCATAGGGCCTAGAGAGATGAGACACCAACACACTTGTGGACATGGAGAAAAGTAGGCGTGGCTAAGAGTCCTAGCGGTGTCCGGATTGGCTGGTCCCGTGGTGTCGCCCGCGCCGGCAGGTTGTGACAAGCTGTGGGCATGCGCAGTGGCCAGTCTGTGACAAGCTGTGGGCATGCGCAGTGGGTAGGCTTAGCAGTCGGTCGGTCATCGCGCGGTGAGGAAAGGGCAGGATTGAAAATACATTGTAGATCGATCGGTCTCTCAGTACAACATGGCAGCCCCGATTCTATTCAATGAGATGTTAAGTTGTCAATGTAAGACAAATCTGTAGACATTGTTTTAGTTTTAGAGAAAACTAAGCCTGTTTCTGTCATTTAGAGTTTGGGCGGTTAATGTAAGACAAACGTTAAAACATGATTTTCAATTTAGAGTAAACTAGCGTATTTTCTATCTTCCGAAAGTCAATGACAGATTAACATTAATTGAATATTTTAATTTTAAAGAAAACTAACAGCATTTAATTCTATCATCTGGAGTTTGGGTGATCAATGGGAACACATAATGTTTATATGCTGTTCATTATTATCATCATCATCATCATCATCATCATCATCATCATCATCATCATCATCATCATCATCATCATCATCATCATCATCATCATCATCATCATCATCAT
>RQTK01000393.1:145301-164268 GCA_003991915.1 Elysia chlorotica
CTTCTCTCTCTCTCTCTCTCTCTCTCTCCCACTCTCCAGTTAGCTAAAAACTACCTGCCTTTCCGAACACCCACAATAACCATTCACGCTAAAAATCTAAAAATCTAAACAGCTAAACTGGACATAAAAAACCTAGTGCGAAAATGCAAAAATTAAAATACAAAGCCATACATAACTTGAACACTAAAGGATGCGATGAGTTTTGGAACATAAATTGCATTAGCATACGTTTGTGTCTTTTTTTCCCCATTTAAAAAATATTACTTAGAACAGAAACGGGGTTCCTATCAGTTCTTTGTGTTAAAAAACAGTGATTACTTTAAATATAGATAAACCCATTCGCCAAAATCTGTGTTAGTCATGAAGCTATCATACGAAACAAGCCCTCCACTATTAAACACCCTCTTAGCACATTGATCTAAATCGTTTGATGGCGCCAGGAGACTATGTGAGAAAAGCACTCGATACTATCAAACATGGGGGGAGTGTAAGTCCTTGATGGGCTTGATAACGTTTAGTAAGATATTATTTTTTATTGACATTTTAAAGATTTAATAGTCATGGTAAATGAATCGCGAGCAGTGATAACAGAGACTGTAGATTTAGTGAGAAGTTTCACAAAAACAGCTCACAATGCTATTGATACGAGGAGCTAGCGTGAAGCCTGCTCACTTCATTATTTTGTTTATTGTTATTAAGGTGGTTAGCCGTAGACAGTTTTTACGTAGGTTTAAAGAAGGAAGAGACCCCATTCATTATCCAGATCCACATATTACATGTACTCAAAATGATCCCCATGAAACTTGTCATTATTTCACCCTCTCCGGTGATACTTTTATTTTGTCCAGCCGTACAGAGTACAGGGATTCTTTTGCCGGACCACGAGCACCCATGAAAAGAAAATAGGTTATTTCGTGAAGGGTCTCAAAACTAAAGTCTGACATTTTTGTCGTGCTGGTGAACAGCGATAAAGCGGTAGTGTAAGACGTTTTCTTTGAACTAGTCCGCGTTTACCTGAACCTTCAGGTGGAAAATTTCTGGTGATGTCAGCGAGAATAGGCAAATTATGACATCAAAATTTAAACTGAACTGTAAGTTGTCATTAAAACATTAGGTACTATTAAGAAAATAACATTTTTGTTTAGACTGAAAAAATTATATCTAAGTAATATTTTGCTCTGACTGTACACACACACAC
The DNA here is from genome assembly GCA_003991915.1 of Elysia chlorotica. Lineage (NCBI taxonomy): Eukaryota > Metazoa > Mollusca > Gastropoda > Plakobranchidae > Elysia > Elysia chlorotica. The sequence goes on from RQTK01000393.1 coordinate 146,500, forward strand.
ACAAATAGTGTATTAATGTTATATTTATTGAATAATTTTGCTAATGCAATATTTTAGTGCTCAGTAAAACAAAACAGTGCTGTAAAGCTTGTCCAAAACCCGCGGTTTCCACAATCTAGATTTACGTTCATTTTTTTTTTTTTTTGTTGCAAATAAAATGATAGGACACAGCTGTTGATCAATAGTTATTTTTTTTTATTTTTTTTTTTTTTTAGTTTTTGTGGGTTTAGAAAAAATCTTATTTAGGGAAAAATGTCGCAGATTAACATTCTACAAAATCATTTATGAAACAAATATCGAAAAGGGTTCTCTCTTTCGGAATGCCACTCATGTGTATGCAGAAATAATATTTAGAAAACATGCTTTAGTTGTGATTTCAATAAACGACCAAGCAAAAGTGATACACTTCACATGCCGAAGTTTTCCTTATAGTCAATGAAGAAATCGCCATTGTGCTACCCATCCTCCATTTCGAAACACTAAAACAAAAATCAATTATTTTGATATTGTACAAAAATAAAAAAAAAATCTCAAAAATGTGCAGATAATGTTACGAATGTTGAAAAAACCCAGTAAAGTCTAGGTTTTCAGCTTTCCTGGTAAAGTTAAACAGCTACGCCAGGCATTGTGTTTGGTAAATTAATTTCTTCAAGATTGTGTCCACACTAAGATAAACTTTACGCATTTATCTTTTGGCTCTCAGATAAAAAAAAACCCAACAAAACAAGAACAAAACAAACAAAACAACAACAACAACAACAACAACAACAACAACAACAACAACAACAACAACAATAACGCGTACTGTTTTTGATATTGCCTTATATGGCTGTATTCTTTATAATAAAACAGTGTATGTTAAAAATAGATATCTTCTTTTGATTCAATCAGAAGATAATTTAAAGTATAAGGCGGAAAAAAATAAAAACTCGAGAATCGACGTCCTATTAAAACTTCAGTTTAACATTTAGCAAGGGGGTTATACTGAAATCAGCACAAGTTTACAAACACTCATTTGAGAGTCCACCAAGGACATGATTGGACAGACACAGCCAAATAATAAAATTGTTGACAAGTTTAGCACCACGACGCTAAACTTTAAGATACACACAACTAAAATACATGGCATTTGTGCGTTTTTTTTAATTGTTTGATCGGTGTAATGATTTTTTTTTGTTCACAGTTTTGTTCAGGAATAAGTGTTTTGAAACTATAGACCATTTTGTAGGTTTATAAATGCAATTATTCATTAATTTATTTTAAAGGCCGCAATCAGTACTACCTGGTATTTGATATTCATATTTGTGATAATTTGTGATTTTTTTTTCCTTGAATCTATCTATCTCTGTCAAGGCAATTTCTAAATCGCCCCTGTTCTGTAAAAGTAGTGTCATGTCATCAGCATATTGTATCCTTAGATCACCAAGAACACTACATTTTGGACTCCTTGGTAAATGACATTGGCTTTTGAGCTACCTATTTGCTAGCAACTTCATGACTAGTATAAACAGTAAAGGGCTAATATTATACAACAACTTTTTCTTACGTTTCGGTACGTTTGGACTCATTCAGAAGTCCACCCTCCAATTTTACTGCACTTTCAGTATTATTTAAAATAGTGCGTGAATAATCAATGAACTTGTCCCCAAAATTGAACGCTTTCAGTGCTCAAAAAATTACATCTTTATCAACGGTATCAAATACCTGTTGGTAATCAAGAGATACAACAATACCCCCGAGTTGCTCAATGTCTGCGCACCTAATAATATCATCCAACAGTCTCATATGATTTGTTATATTTCTCTCTGTTTGCATCATCTTTGTTCTTATTTTTTTCCTTTACGAATAAATGTTATGATACTACGTTTCCAGAACACTTTGTTAAAAGCTGAGATCAAACCATATGAGCCAGGTGCTGAGGTATCGTTCAAGAGATTTTATACTTTTCCCTACTTCTTCTATAGTAATATGGCTGTATCGTTTAGATCTCTATCCTCCTCTCCCAACACTGCGTGTGGTGTAGTGGCTCCAAGAAATTCATTCCTTTTTCGTCCACCCGTTCCACTGGTTCGTCTTTCTTATAGATGTTTTTGAAAGATGTATGTACTTCTTTTTGTTTTCACTTTTAATTTGGCAGATTCTGTTGCTAATCGCATTTTTCTCTCCTAGACCTAGAAAATAGTGTTTCGTTCGCCTTCCTTTATCCACTTTACTTTTGACCACACAACAACCGCTCTTGTTCTAAGGATCTCTGTCGTTTTTAACGCCTTTTTAGACGTTTCATATTCGTCAATAATATCTAAGTTGTCGGGCGAGTTGGCTATCTGAAAACTATTTAAACTCAAGTTCCAATACATAATTATATATATTTCTTAAACTTTTCGTTTTCTTTTCGTTTGCTATATGTCATACATTCAGCACGTATTGTTGCTTTGAGATGTTCCCATGACCTTTCACCATCAAGACTGCCATTTTCATTGTCTATTATACCGAAGCTATTATTATTGAAACATATATGTTTAACAAAGTCAAAGTCCATGAGATATGAAGCATTAAATTTACAGGTTGAGGGCCCTCTACGATATCGTTTCCAGCTTTGTGGTCTGTTGCTGCTTTCACTCGAATTTCAGACTTTTTAAAAATAAATGGGGTTAATTTGGACTTGCAAAAGATGTGAGCAAGCCTTTTAGTTACAAAGAGTTACCTCCTTGACCAGGTAGATTCTTTTTTTCTCTCCATTCAATACCCTCCAGCTATCATGTAACTCCCGTGTTAAAAAAATTCCGTTTCGCGCTTGCTCTGTGACTCTCTTTCATCTCTGTCCTGATCATTTTTCTGAGTCATGTTAAAATATCCGCAAGTGATTAAATTGGAGTTAATCTTGTTGGTGACCACTTCATTTAACTTTTATTAAAGAACCGATCGCTCTAGTGATTTAGCGAAGTCGTAGCAGTTCAGCACATTGTATTTTCCAAATTTTATCATTGGCCCTTCCTATTATTTTTAAATTAATAGAGAAAAAAAAACGTAGATATTTATATCTAAATTGTTTATTTACTTATATTATTTGCCCTTTACTACTATTCGTTTTTTTCTGGATATTAAAATTCGCTGTTCCATTCTTTCTCCCACCCAGATACCTTTTCTTTTGTCATATACGTTTTTTGTAGACACTAGTTGAAGGCCCGCGAATTCGCGGAATTAAGCGTTTAAATTAATACACATGTTGGCATTGATTTTATGTTAATAGAAAATATTGTTCCTACCATTATAATATTAATGCTGATTTGAAGACAGCATTATTGGTGTAGCTTGTCATAGACATACATTTCTCTGATGTCGGTGCAAATGCGAATTGCAAACAAATATAGCTTTAACTCTTGACATAGCTACATACAACTGGCCTTGAGTGAAAACTGATTGTGGTAGATCCCTACAAACAGCTGGTGTAAACGTTCCAATAAAGTTTGCAAGTGTGGTAAATTAATTTGACCATTGGCACAGCATAGTGATGATATTTATGTGGGCCATAATTTTGCGTCACAATATTGGCATGTCTTTGTCATCCCTCCAATATTGTGGGCAATAATATTGTTATTGACATGGTTTGGGTCAGTTGGTGGTGTAAGCATAGAGGCTGCCTGGCTGATGTGAGGTGGAGACGGTAGTCGTCATGTAGATATAATCCGCCTATCCGGATATAGTCTATCCGCTTCTGGTGGTGGTGTAGCAGATCTAAAGCTAGGTCTGCGCTGTGGAGATCTAGGCTTTGTCTGTTTCTACTTTGCTTCAATCAGTATCAGTAGTCCTAGATTTGGATGGTTGATCAATTATTATATTGACATTGTTTGGGGCAGTTGGCAGTGTAACTGTAGAATCTGCCTGACTGATGTCAGGTGGAGGCGTAAGTGATGATGTAGATCTATATCTAACGCGTGTGGGGCTATCTTCTTTTTGTGGTGGTGTAGCAGATTTGAAGCTGGGTCTACGTTGTGGATATCTAGATCTACGTCTGCTTTCTTTTTGTCGTAGATCTGGATCTAGATTTCTACCAGGATCAATAGTCCTAGATATGGATGGTTGATCTAGTGATGTTTGTGACTGTGTGGTTGAGAGGATTTGATTTGGATTGAGTTTCATTGCTAAGTATCTGGATCTTCTTAAACGACGTCTCTTTTTCTCACACGCCATCGTAATAGACATAATGTAGATCTAGATCTTCCAAAATTAAACTTCGCTCATGATACAGTTGAGTCATGCTTCTTGGTCAAATAATTCAAATCTAGAATCTAGATTCTAGTTGTTTTTTTAATGACTGGGTAAGTATGCAGGGATAAACTTTTTAGTGCACACTGTTTGTTTTTCCCTAAATGCGCTACTTTTTAAAAAGGAAGAGGAAAGCGATTGATCTAAGAGTACAGATTAGCCTTTGCGGGAGGTGCACATTGAATTTTTATATAACATCAAAGGTCTAATAAAACATTGCTTTTTAATATGTGGTCAGCATGCCCCTTATCTGATGTATAGTGGTTCATAAAAAATGTTTTGTAATTTTCAAAGTGATTATGAAAGTCTGTGCAGATGAGCAAAAATCGAGGCGGGAAGCCCACAATGAGCACTACATTTTATATATATACTCAAAGTTTTAAAAATAGTTGTTCGTTTTAGCTGTTTACTGAGACCATGACAATCAAACGTTGCTACCCTCACGAACATCACTTCAATAAAATAGTAAAACAAGCACTGTAACTGTGTAAGTGTCTCACAAGACAGTAGTCCAGTCGGGTTATCTGTGAACGTTCTTTAGTCTTTTGTTAGATAAGATAAGATAAGATAAGATAATCTTTATTTGTGCCTTTGCGGAAAAATCGATTTGGACATGTTACAAGTATTTCACACATAATAATGATAATAAAAATAAACATGTTTACATAAAAAAAATGAAAACGATACTATTTTTTAGGAAAACTAAAATCGATACAAATTTTTGGGGAAACATTTTACATTACATTAATATGAGTGTTAATGTCAATCGAAACTCACTTATTGTTTACTCTTTCTCCCTATCTAATTCTAAGTCGCCGTCGAACCAGTCTCTTGTCTTACTAGATCAGTTTAATAACTAAATTGTACCTTTATATGAAGGTCAACTCATTCATTTCCACCACCCCCAGCCCCAAATAAAAAAAAATTAAATATATGACAATAAAACAACAAAAACAACAACAACAATAACAACTGAACAAACAAACTAAGTTGATATAAACCTTTTATAATACGACATGATTTTTGTTGTGTGTGTATGTGTTAGTACGAGGCCATCTATCACGTTATCATTTAATTTTCTCGAAGCCCTTTAGTTAAAAATGTACATAGACGATAATAATACAAATGTACAAAAAAGCCAGTGAGTCCCCACGGGTTAAAGGTTTCATTTCAGAAGCTTGTAAACAGCAACACGGCCGTTATCTGTGGAGACCATCTACCAACCAGGCCTGGTACACTCTGGCTGTCCAAACCAAAGCACAAAGCAATAACAGAGCCGGACTGACACCAGGGCCCATCAAGTCCTTAATGGGTGTAGACCAATACCCGATGGAAGCCCTGCCATTATATTGTCCTGCTATACCAACCAAATCTCGCATGGAGATCTAATTGGAGGCGGCCGATGGTCCACTCTGTCCGCCATTCTGCTCAATAAATCATGGCCGCCTCCAGTGAACCTGCAAGCTCAGTGGAACAATCACAGCTCCATCTTGATTTACACTTTTGTACACACACACACACACACACACACACACACACACACACATCCCTTGCTGGGGACCGTGATACCAACGATAGAGAAGATTAGTTGAGATTGCGGGTGAAATCTGCGGGAATCTCCCGAAACGCGAGCCAGGTCCAGGGGTGGGTAACTCTGGCGGGAACAGATGGAGCGAGCAGGAACTAGAACTCTCCCGCGCCGGGAAATCAAGATGGAGCTGTGATTGTTCCACTGAGCTTGCAGGTTCATTTGTTTTTGTTGGGTTTTGTTGCTGGAATGTGTCCTCGGTGAGCGATAAATTTGAGAAATCAATATAATGAGGACACGGGAAACAAAAGTGTCAATCTGGTGAAGTCTTTTTTTGTTAGATGGTGGTGGTGTTTATAGTGGTTGGTCATAGACTGTATTTGGGACTAATTTTTGCTCATTGTTTTAGTTTTCTTGGATTTGTGTATAAACGAATAAAATGTATGCAAATCCCTCATTTCTTTTACTCTTTGTCTCTTCTCACCTTTCTCTCTCCATCTCTATGAATTGGCACAGACGCCTAAATAAAGAATTTAATTTTTTTATACTTTCTATTTTTTTGTCTACAATCTGAAAAGTGATGCATTCATATCAAAGTAAACAGGTTTTTTTTGCATATGAAATTAAAAATAAATAAATTGGAGTCTCTTCGTTGTTTAACTTTTTTTTGCACGCGCCTGAGAAAAACCATCTGATACTGTACAAGTACATGCACTAATTTCGATAAGGGTTTAATGGTTTACTTCTGCATGCTAAAGTCCCAAAATATTTCCTTAATAATTCAATATAAAACAAACTTTCAAATAAATATTTCATTGATTACACTGTGCAAATGTCGACATGAAATTTAAGTAAATGAAAGTGTAGAGAAGATTAATGACATCACGTTTGTAGAAGAGAAGATGAACAAACATTGTCTACCTAACTCACTAAAATAAAAAAATAATAGAACACCCCCCCCCCCCCCCCAAAAAAAAAAAAAAAAAAAAAAACAAAAAAAACAAAAAAACAAAACAAAAACACAACAACAGCAAAAAACAACAAAACAACAACAAAAAAAACAACAAAAAACAAAAAAAACAACGAAATAACAACAACAAAACAGCAACAACAACAACAACGCACCGAAAGTACAGCAATTTTTATAAAATAAAACCAAAAGATACAAATTTAAGCTTGAAACAATAAGAAATAAAAAAGTAACACTAAAACAAAATCAAATACCAAACGAATACAAATCAACTAAGAAACGAAAAAAAAATAAAAACAAAACAAAAAAAACATTAAAACCAAGAAAAAAGAAAAACAAACAAACAAAAAACACCCCATGAAACCTAAAACTATAATAAACAACCAAAATTGACAACATATACATTTATTCTGAACCCATTTTCCATGAGGAAGATGTTGAGGTTTTGTGAGTAAAAATTTATTGCGATTTAAATACAGGACTTTTTGTGTATACATGTATTATAATAAATAATGATTACCCCTGCAATTCTCAACCAAAAGGAACTTCCCTGCCGGCTGTACTTGATCTTTTTCTACACCCAATGGGCAAAATATTGGTAAATTACTAGTGAAAAAATACCGAAATACTTCTGTTAAAATTTACTGGAATTATGAATGTATACATTTATGGAAGTCATTGCTGTGAGTTAAGTGGTCAAGTAATCTGAAAAAAAATTAAGAGACCAATGCAGATAGAACAGTTGTTTTCAAAGATAAATGGGTGGTATTAAAGGGTTACAACTAGATTTTCATTGAAATGGTTTGAAAAAAAGTTAGCGCTAGGTATCTATTTTAGCCTTTTTGTGGTTTATTGTTTCATATTGTTATCTTTATAGCTGAGTCAGTATTTATATTGAGTGACAACGCACAAGAAATTGGTTAGATTAAGCAACTATTTTTGTTTGAAAAACCATTTACTTTTTTTTTTCTTCTTCTTCTTTTGTTTTATCTGAATGATAAAGAATGGTATTTTTAATGGCTGATATTAGATTATAATATTTTGATGCAAAAAATAAATCTGTTTTTTCTCTAAGAGTCGTAAAAAGTTTTCCTCGTTAACATGTGTAAAAAACAAATGTTGTCCGTGAAGTTAATATTAAATAAATTGAAAAAAGGATAAGCACTGCCCTTTTCACTAAACTTAAAACGAAACGAACCCCGAAGGTTGATTTTTTTTTCGCAATCTAGGCGAGAGCGTATGTCGTCGACCACTTAACCTTTTTCTACAATTTCTAACTTTGAGCGAAATCCATTAAATTTTCACTGACTAATTTCACGTTGTGAGAAATTCCACGATCAGTACAGTGTACTATCTAGTTCATTACTTACTGATACAGAGAAGCAGGCCAACACCTATAGAGGCTTTAACAGACGGAGCTAGACCTAGGGACCAAACAATGATGCTAGCGACTGAGGGAATAAGGTGAAGATAGGTTAGAAAGGGACAGCCACAAACATAGGTCTAGCTTAGACCAACAGATAAGAAAAGTAGACAAAGACACATTTTTAGACTGATGACATGGACGGGCATCAAACCCGCACCTTCTACTCGGCACCCATCGCCTTGCCATTATTTACTGATGTGACTCAACTAAAACGTCTCATTTAACGGTATATACCGGTATAACCAGACTTAGTAGAAACTGAAAGGTCAACTAAACAGTACCAGTACTTAATGGTCATGATTCATTCTGAGTCATCGTAATTTACGAGGGTTGGAAAAAGCACTTACCGCAGTAAATTATAAAGATGCCTCTCAGATCCAGTCATATCATAAATCTTTTTTTTATCTCTCTCTGACTCCGTTCACACATCCATGTTAGGTGCATTTAGAATATTTTAGACTTCCACACAGTTTCACATTCCCAAATTTATTGTCGTCGGTTGATATTAAGGACTACCCAGGGGCGAAGACGAATTCCAGCGTAGGTGACTGTAAGGTTTTTCATTGCGCAACTGCTCTCCTATAAATTTAGCCACGCCTTTTCCCGAAACCTTTAATCTACATTGGCTGTCGCTAGAACGACACTTTAAATGTCGCTGTACATGTATTTTAAACCCGCCCTGATTATGGAAGCGTTGCAGAGAACCGGGGTTACATTCATAGTGGGCAAATAACGTCTGTGATTGGGTGACGAAAGAAACGATAAAAATATAATGAGTGAAAGGTCATACATTTTAAATTCCCAAATACTTTGAAGAAAAAAAACCACACACGCTAAATACGAAACCTATGTCTTAGATTGACTAAAAATCTGCCAGATCTATTATACATTCGTAATACATGTTTTAAATTAATTGACAAATAATGTTTCAATAGAAACCATGATGTATTTTTAGCTTCAATGTTTTCGAAGACGGTAATGGTATGTGTGGGAGAGAAGCTTGCTCTAAATCTAAGTCCTCTAGGTTCTCAAGGAGGATCATATACGGCGATGGGTCTCAATATTAATATATGAGAATATCACTCTGTTGGGAATTGTTTCATTGTTTGAGTTTTCTTGGATTTGTGTAGAAATTGAAACGAATAAAATTAATGCAAATCTCTCATTTCTTTTCACACATTAGAAATTGCGGCAGTTCCAGTACACCTGTTTCAACAATTCAAATTATGATATTGACACCGACTCAACCAGTACGAGACGAAGTCATATATTTACGTCCATCTTAGGATCGAACTGGGTACCTCCCGATTAAGAGACCAATGATGCACCACTGAGCCCCTCCCCCTTGGGGCGCGGTGGTCCAGGGGAAGCACATCGGTTTCCGACGCAAAAGGTCCCGAGTTCGAATCCTGGCTGTTGTGTTCCCTACTGGTTGGGTCGGTGTCAGTATAATGTGACCGGCTGAGACAGGAGTCATGGTATCCCCGCCCTGTCTCGTGTGTGGCAGCACATAAAATTGTCAGACGTCCGTCTTGGGGCCCGTCCACAATATAGCCTATATAGTGCTGCTGTTGGACGTTAAACCAACCATACTCTACCAGCTCCGCCCCCTCCCCCAGTCCACGCAGGTCTCCCTATGTTTGTGACACCAGGCCAGGCTGGCAGACTAAGCCCCGCCCACTGTGGCAGAGTTCCAGACCCAGAGATGCGGGGGATGACAGTACAGTACAGTGCTCCGGCCTCCACCACTGACAGGCGACACTCTGGCGACAGCGACCGCGGCTTTCACGCCGAACGCTACGCTCTTCCCTTAATTACACCGCGTTTTCCCACTCACTTCCCCGTCGCCTAAGCCCGTGGACCGAGTCTCGGGCAGTGTCGGTAATTGCCGGCCCAGGTCCGTGCACGATGTCTATCTGGAGCGGCGCGTCCCCGGGGAGACCGCGGGCCTTGTGCAGACCTGGGCTCCGCATTCAGAGGCAATGGGCCGGGACCCGGGCCTTCGGGAAACTCCGCAGAGCCTGTCTGGCCTAGCCAGGGGTGAGCCGGTTCACTCCAGGCTTGCGACACAACCCGACCCATCGGGCTGATTACCGCGGCGTCTTTCAGGGCTGGCAGAGAGGGGCATTAAAACGTCAACTTTGGTAACCGTTGTTTGGGTATTCGGGTTGTTAAGGGTAGAAAGACAAAACGATGGAACGCGAACGTGTGTGTTTGTGTAAGTGTCTAGAGTGCGATGATCAGGAACCTAGTCGTCAGGTGACGATAAAAACGTCCCATCTACACTTTTTGCGTTTTTTTTAGAAAAACGAAATCAAAAGTTTGGAAAATTTAGTAATAACAGATTTTTGACTATGCCATGAGTGCCAATATTTGGCACCTACGTATCTTTCTGACTGTCTAAAGATGTATGTACCTGCTAGGCAGCTTAGATCTTCAGCCGATAAAACCATCCTTGTTGTACCAAATATGAATAAATTGAGTCTGTGAAAGTTATATTAAACATCTCTAACGATTCCTTGTGAGTTAAAAATGTAACATTGTGCTGTGTTAACATTATATGGTTATATTCCTTTTGCAATAGTGTTATGAGTATTATCATATCAATATAAATGATAATAATAATAATAGTAATAATAATAATAATAATAATAATAATAATAATAATAATAATAATAATAATAATAGTAATAACGGTAATAAGCAAATAACCTACAAAAATACCTTTTTTACTTCAAACTACTTTAAAAGCGGAACGGACTTGCTCATGGGTAGCACATCCTTCCCTGTTTTGTTTTGTTCCTTTTTTTTTAGTTATTGCTTTTGTTTTTGTCTTTTTCTCCGTTCGTTCACCCCACCAGCGCAGGTTTTCTCCTACCTCTATGAAGGTCAAATAATAGTGATGTTAATAACACTTTACTTTCATGTGCCTAAGTTAGTGCGTTTTTCATAACAACTAATTATATAGACTTACATAATTATCAACAGGGTGGTACGTGGTACATGTAATACTTCAGAGACTAGCTAGAACGTCCATCTATCAGCTGATGTAGCTGGCTTGTAGAGGAATTAATAGAGCAGACCAAAAGAGAGGGACGGTTAGAAAATTAGCCGGCGAAATTTCTGTGGCGTTCATTTCCTGAGCATTTATCATTTTATCTGAAACAGAATATGCTTTGTAAAGTTTCCGTATCGTTTCCAGCAAATTGGGCAAATACGGAGACTGTCTCCAGGTTCTCTCTAGTTCTCTATTAAATCTATCTGTTTGTGTGACGGTCTATCAAACAGGCGCACTCTTTCGGTTAAATGTTTCTATCTATCTATTTGTCCTTGAATCTTTATCTGTCTATCTCTCTACCTCGCCTTCCTCTCTCTCTAATAATAATTATTTACTTGAGCTTTTTTAGTTTAAATGGTCTTCCTCCATTTTTTTTTCTCGATCAAAGTTTTTCTCAGGCATATGCATTTTTGCACTTATATGACATCTATGAAGCTTCATGTGATAACAATTTTGTTTTGTTTTGGGGTTTCTTAATCTACAGTAATCGGAATTGCCGCGTACAATAATAGTAAATATTTATTTTTGTAAAACATACCGGTTTTTTTGTCAATATAAAAAATATATGAAGGGTACTGTACGCATGTATTCTCTTTTATCTTTGTTCTTTCGAGCCCGGGTGAAGGTTCATCTTCAGACACAGATTATAGAGTCACTTCGGATTGTACTTTAACCAGCATCCTAAGCTCATCACTTTCTTATAAGCCTTTTTTTTCCTTTTTCTTTTAAATAGGACTACTATATTTTTCATCCGATATGTCTTTATACAAATATCAAAGGTTACAGAGATGATGAAACTAACCAGAGAAAGAGATATATGGAGGGACATGATCACCAACGCTATGAGGCATGGTACTTGATGATGATGATGATGATGTCTTTATAACTCGGTATTCGATAATTTTTTTAATCCAATGATTAAAGAAACAGAAACGCTTAAGATGTACTTACAGTGTACATAGGGAAACAAAGGAAGACCCAATACTACTTTAGCAAGTCTTTTGTTTGGCCTTTGCAACCTGTTCCTACATATTTTCCTCTCGACATCGCCTTATATTTATATTTTCACATTATTCTGTTATCCCTGTGTGTTTTTTCCTGTATTCTTGTGATGTATTCTCAAAGGAAGATTTTTTTCATTTTTTTTTTACATCCTAAAATCTCTAGAGTGTATCACTCGAAAAATCACCTCCCGCCACCTTTCTAACACCACCCCGTAAAACACACACTTCTTTTCTTTTTCCTACCACATTAATTAATTTTTGTACATGAAAGAACAAATCAGCATCAGCATCAAATCAGTCTATTACAGAACTGTGCGGCGTTCTCTTTGAAGTAACGTCATTTCCATCTAATATTTCACATGACATTTTCTTCGTTCACTCGTCAATTTTCGTCGACTAAACACAGAACTGTGCGGCGTTCTCTTTGAAGTAACGTCATTTCCATCTAATATTTCACATGACATTTTCTTCGTTCACTCGTCAATTTTCGTCGACTATCCTGTATAATGCCTACTCGCCGAACCTGCCTCCATCTCTGTATTTGTAATATGTATGTAACACACGATACTGCTACACCCCAGCCCTGATACAATTATTTTCAGCAACTGACGAAACAATATACAGGTCAGCATTTTGTGGCGTGTTGTCATGTTGTCAGGTCCTATTGTAACTGCGCCCCTTTGATCACGGTCCTTGTCTTCTCTCCTTTATGCGGCGTTAGGTCAACTTAGTTTAAAAAAGAAGGCTGGCTAGTCACAGTTCCGTGATCATGAAACAAAGAATGGAATGTATCACCACAAGCCTGTGTATTAACATTTTAACCTTTTTTATGACCAAACATTTTAAAAATGAAATTTGTGGTATTGGTTTTTGTTTTGCCCTTTTTTTCGCCGAGCATCCAATTACGTTTTGTGCGTCTCGAAAGTTGTAAACGAAAATCATGATTGGCTGCTGTCACTTTTCTTGTAGACTTCACTAACTCTGTCATCTTAATTATTTCATTTAATGGCTCAACTTACTACCCTCTCACCTTCTCTCTGTCTCTCTGCTTGTCGATCTGTCTGTCTGTCTGTCTGTCTGTCTGTCTGTCTGTCTGGCTGGCTGGCTGTCTGTCTCTGTCTCTCTCTCTCTTTCTCTCTCTCTCCCCCTCTCTCTCTACCTATCTATGTATTTGTCTATCAAACGAAAATCATGATTGACCTGATGTAATTTTTCTTGTAGACTTCACTAACCTTGTCATCTTGATTATTTCATTTAATCGCTCAACTCACTATCTATTTATCTATCTATCTATCTATCTATCTATCTATCTATCTATCTATCTATCTATCTATCTGTATCTCTCTATCTATCTCTCTCTTTCTCTCTCTCTCTCTCTCTCTCTCTCTCTCTCTCCTTCTCTCTATGTGGACAATGTTTTCTAATGGTCTACAACCGACCTCCAACATGTATGTAGTTTTATATGAGCGCGTATTCCATTTCAACCCAGTCTTGCTCTTACCCAGACTTCCAAAACAGAGGAAGGAAAGAAGAGAGCTCCGAAAGCGGGGAGGCAACTCCAAAATAATAATGCCACAGTAGGTTGGTCGTCTGCTGGCTGTCCCGGAAGCGACGCCGACCTGGCTGGGTTCCCCCGGCGTCTGCCCAGCTCTCGACATTGTTCCCGCCTTCTCCGCCGTTCTGCGCTCTACCAAATAATAATAAAAACTAAAGATTGGTGGAACTCGATACGCCCTGAATTCGCCTTGGCTTTGATCTGGTGGTCTCCCTTGTTTAAAGGTTAAGCCTTGGCTCGCTTTCTCTCCTCGCGCCCGTCTCGGCTCCTCTGTGTAGGTCTGTACGTCTGCTGAATCACCCGCGTCCACAGCGACCTGTTATCGTCTGCTGAGATCATCCGCCGTAAGATGGCGCCCGTCCGCAATTGCGTGTGGGGCTGGGAGGCAGGGTAAGGCAGTGTACGGTGTACATGTACATGGTTGTACGTGGACATTGTACCAAGTGATCTGTGGTGGTTATAAGGCGCTTTAAATTCCATTAGAAATTGTGGCTTTCAGACATAATTTGGTTGAGGTATAATTACTAAAATGAAGGCAGGTACTAAAATTTGAAATGGAATCCCATGATCGTACATTTTTGTGAGTGCAAATGCTATGTACTTCATCGGATATGCACTTTTATTTTCTCTAAAACATGCCAAGAGAAACATTTAAGAAATATTACAATAGCAGCCGGGCAGATAGCGTTCTCGGGTTTTCTGCTCAAAATGTACTTTATATGATTAAAAATTTCGAAAAATTGTTGAAAAAGAAAAGAAAAGAAAAAAAAGTGAATGGTACTTTTTGGGCTTAAATTGTTTGGATAGTTCTTTAGACAAGTAAGTATTTCATTATATGAGTTGAAATAAATACTCACAAGTAACCATCTCTGGCATATATAAGGCACCCGAACAGACCCACAGTCAGGCCCAAGAGAAGGTCCTCTCTCATAGGCAGACTCAAAAAGGTTAAGGCTGAAAGTGAAACCAAAGCTACGGTGAAAATCTCCAACATGGGATCTACTCTGAGAGGTCCCAGTTATGTACGCTTAGGTTCTACTGGATCTTGTGTCTGTTGTCTAACTACTCTACTGTGTTACGAAGTTAGCTTGTAGATTTCCGTACCTCTAGAGTTTAGATCAAATTTAAAAGGATCTATTTCTGCTGTTACCCACACTATTTATGTTGCTGGTCAAACTGTGGGCTGATAAAAAAAAGAAATGTTTTTGGAGACAATTTGATGACAAAAAAGAAGAAAACAAGTTTCAGCTTTACAGGAAAAAAAATCCGCCCAACGTGGGGCTCGAACCCACGACCCTGAGATTAAGAGTCTCATGCTCTACCGACTGAGCTAGCCGGGCTGGTGGTAGGTGTTCATAATTGTATACATCTATTAATTAAATTTAGCGCTACGACGTAGCTTTGAGACTCCCTCCTCACACACATACAGACAACTTTTTTTTTCAAGTAGATTGTATAACTATATACTTTGACAGAGCAGTAAAAAAGGTATGCGATTAGGATAAAAAAGGATATCCACTTTCCCTGTCCCAATACGAGGTGTTTTTGAAGTAAAAACCACAATCCGAATGTCAGTTAACATTAGGAATATTAGTAGGAGAGAATATTAAAAGACAGTCTACTGAACATTCAGACAGAAATTATTCCTTGCATGGGCCTTAGAAATCGTTGATGAGTTGAAATGTGCAGATGATTTATATGGCACAGACTTAACACTTTCTTGGTCCATTTTCAACTGAGAATTACTCACTAAGTTAAATTTAACTATTTCTCGTCAGAATAAAAACTACCGACAATGTTATCTGCTATAACTGAACTTAAGGCAACAATTCTTTCGCAAAATACCAAACATGGGGATTTAACTTTTGGATCTTCTTACTTTTATTTATAATTCACACAGACGGGTATGAAGCACCAACTGAGATTCGAATCTCGGAACTCTTGCTTGTCACCCAGAGCACTATCACCTGAGCTATGTGCCTAACACCTTCCGATTTTGGGAGAAATGCATGTCACTGTGGGGTGGTCTATCGTTTGTTTGTTTTTCTTTCCATTAAATATGAGAAAGGAAACCAAGTTTCAGCGTTTCAGGGAAAAAAGTAACTCCGCCCAACGTGGGGCTCGAACCCACGACCCTGAGATTAAGAGTCTCATGCTCTACCGACTGAGCTAGCCGGGCTTCTGAAGTTACTTATAATATTATTGTATATATTACTTTGTATTTATCAGGTTTATCGCTTTGGAGTAGCTTTGTGGCTCCCTTCTCCTCCTTTTTCTTAAATGGAATTGATTATATTATATACTTTGACAGAACAATTGTTGTAGGGGATACATTTCTATATCAGACCCATGTTGATATTCGGTACAACTTTTTTAAAGGAGTTTGTATATCGTTGTTCTCTTCTTATTATTATATTTTTGTTGTTGTTGGGTTTTTTTCCTTTCCGTGAAACTTTTTTGAGCGACGACCGAGGCCAAGGCAGGGAAACTGTGACGTCACCGTGTAGACTTAGCTTTGGGTCCTCGCGACAACGCCAAGCACGGTAAACGTTGAGCTCAGCTAGGGTTTTAACACTGTGTGCGTGTTTGGTTTTGTTCATTTTTGTAAAAACAGTACAAACAAAATGCTCTAATGAAAATGGGAATATTATGGTGTCAGTTTTCTGTCTTGGTTATTTTCCGCTCGCTTTGGTCGAGGCTTCCCAAAACAATAGGCAAACTCACCAAAGAAGACAAACATTTTGTGCATTCCTCTTCAACCGCAAAAATATATCTTCACACTTATTTATGTACAATATTCCTCTTTAATTAATCAATAGTCAAAATTAAATAGAAACATTTAGAAACGAGACAAAAGCAGTACATTAAAAACGTTGCGATTTATAGTTTCGTGACGCAAAAAAAAAAAAACAGGATGATATTAAAAAATCTAGTGCATGCAGTTATAGTGCAAAAGCAATCACACTGCGCATCCGGAACGTTGACTTGCCATAACCAAATCTTTGTACAAGGATGCTCAAGAGTCGTTATATAAGTACAGGCGAAGGCACCGGGTTGAATGAGGCGGGTTCTGTTTCTTTTATTTTTTAATATTTTTTTTTACTTTAATTGAAATTTTAGAGGCGTTATGAGAGAAAGATACTTATACAAAAATGTGTCCAGCCCACTCAGTCTACACAGCAACAATGTAAACTGTTCTAACCATGAGTACAAGGTTTATAATATAGCTCACATTGACTCTTATCGCAATATAAAAAGTATGGTATCTTGTGATGGTCAATTTTCTGGAAACCATAATATGGTATTTAGAATACGATAGTTTTGAACTTTCAAAACCATACTGCCAATATTGGCAGATCAGATTAAATCACTGTTTTGCTTCCCCTGAAAAGTACCCATTTTCGATACTGTACTTTGCTTCGCTAGCCTTGTGACTTGATTAAAGAGGGAAAGCATTTAATCGCAAAAATGACCCCCCACCTGGGTGGTATTAAACAAATCTAGTGCAGTTTTAGTGCAAAAGCAATCACACTGCGCATCCGGAACGGCCGTTTACTTGCCATAACCAAATCTATACACAAGGATGTTCTATGTTCATTAGTTAACACACTTCGGTGATTTAAGAGATTATCTCATAGGGAGCATCCTTCTAAAAAAACAGCTATAGTATCTAGAAAAGATCTAATATAATTGGTTTTTCTTGTGGCAAGCAGACTAATGTATCTCCACCTACGATTCGTAATTTTAGGCCGGCTGGACGCGGCAAACAATAGTATCTTTTGAGAGCTTTGTTTACCTTCCAAACCGTCAAAGGCAAAATATCGTTACCATAATTACTACAGATCGGTACCCCAAGCATCAAATCCAGTGTTGTTTACTTATATCATATCGGTTTTACCGCATTGTCCAACCTTCAAAACCATACGGTCAATATTGGGAGATCAAAATAGATCAGTTTTTTT
>RQTK01000393.1:178892-195271 GCA_003991915.1 Elysia chlorotica
AATAATAATAATAATAATAATAATAATAATAATAATAATAATAATAACAACAACAACAAAAACAACAACAACAACAACAAGTGCAATTATAATTGATTAAAAGATTTGTCTGTCAGATAGCTATGGCTAAGAAATAGATTGCTTTCAATATTGGACAGAGTCGCGCTGGGTGTTGGGAGGATCATTAAATGATTCCCAAGGACATTCCTTGCATGGGACCAGGCAGTCTTGTGTCTTCTCTGTGACCAACAGATATAATCAGGAGGCTTTTGTGCTCGAAGAGAAAAAGCATAAAGAATTAGCATGAAAAAAAAGGGGAAAAGGGGGAAAGGTGCGGGGGGTGCATAGAGTGCAGGGTGTTATAACTTTAAAAAAAATCAAATTTAATTACAGCAAAAAATACAAGGAGGTTGCAGGAATAAGTCTCCTCGTAAATAAGTTTAAAAAAAAAAAAGAAAAAAGAAAACAACTACAAGGTCCTTTGTTTTTATATTTTTAGGTAAAAACTTTACATTGAAGTCAGTGTGCTTAAGGCTTGGTCTTTTTTCATGTCGATAAGATATTAATGACACCTTTCTATTGCTACGGTTGACAGTTTTTTTAAAATGATTATTCAAAACGAAGGTTAGCCGTTTCGCTAAACAGTTATTATTTAAGGGAAAAAAATTAAAAAAATAAATACACCACGCCGAAAGACCCAAAGCCGCTGTTTTCATGTGAGAGTTTTAATTAATAAACTTTTAACAGCCATGTTTCATGACATTTGCAAGTTTGGAAAGGGGGTTCTGAACTGTAAATGATTATGCTTACATGTGTACAATTCATCGTTCACAGTTCTATAGGCGTTACAACAAGTGGCAGATAGTACGATAATTTTTAAGACCCAAGCATTTTTTTTTCATGTAGGCCTCTTTTCGAAAGGTGTTGTCCATTGGGGTTCCATTGCTCGTTTCATTCTGCCTCCATTCCATGTTGGTAGGGAGAAAGCGAAGCCAGTATCTCCAATAATAAGGTTTAAATATGACTTGTGACTTGTGACTTGGTCTCAAAAAAAACAATCCAATACAGTGAAAGGGTCCAGGGCGGATTGCCACGGGGACTTAACCCATCCAGCCAGTTAAAAAGGTGGATCTAATCCACAACCTTGTAAATGGAAGCGGCGCGCTCTATCTTTAGACTATTTATTCATCTCTTCAAGAATGAAGCACAATCAAGCATACTGTGCCAGGCTGTTTATGTTCCACTCACAGTGACTGACTAGACTTTCTCCAGTCCTCCCCTGGGGCTTACAGCGCAACCTGTGCATCTCGGACCTCAGGGAGCAGCATCCAGTGATTGCAGATTGCCACAACAACCATTAGCCAGTGGTAAACAAACTCATACTGGCCCCGTCACAACAACGTCAGTACCACAGGAGCATCGCTCTACAGGCTGGGGTCTTATTCCTCGACCTCCAGCTTTCTTTCTCTTCAATAACGTTATGTTGGTTTCCTTGTCTGCTTTCTATATTTGCTTTTAGCTTAATAGTTTTGCTTATTTGAGTTTTTGTTTGTTTGTTTATTTTTTTCTCTTAAATTTGTGTAGAGTCAAAATCGTTAGCTTTTTTTTTTTCAAATTTATTTTCGCCTTTTACATGAAATTCACGCAGTCTATAAAATTCTCATAATTATACTAATTATTTTTATCATGCATCTTGAGCCATACATGTCAGCTAATTTTTTTACATACTCTTTACTTTTAATTTTTCCCTGTGATAGACTGGAAAGATTTATACCAGTATTTTTCTGTTTTGTACCTCAAATAACTCATGTTTAATCAACTTCGTTTTACCTTCATGTCCTGGATTTTCAGAAAACAGCTCGATCCGATGCAAGAGACAGAGACGCACCAGCTGCTCAGATTTGAACCTTGCAATTTTCATACGCTCAGAGCACAAAGTCCAGAGCACTAACCGGCCAACTAACGGCAACAACTTTTAACCCAAATCTAAGTTTAATATTGAATGTAGTATATACCACAATCAACAACAACAACAAACAAACAAACCCTGAGCCTCTATAGTGTTACCAGATATTTGGTGAGAGGTTTCATGGTGAGCAGTTGGGTTGGACATCGGCTTTTGACGCAGGAGGTGCATGGTTCGAGCCCCGCTCTGGCGACCACGTCCCCTACTAGTTGGGTTGGTATCAGTTTAATGATACCAGTTGAGACAGAGTTATGGCATCCCCGCACTGACTGTGTGGCAGCACGTAAACTTTTCAGACGTTCTTTTTGGGGCCCGTCCACAATATAGCCTATACAGTGCCTACTTTGGATGCTAAGTAACAACACTTTACTTTATCTTTAGGATGCATGATCCGCTTACATTAGACTTTTATAATTGTTACATTACTGTCTGACTATTGTTATATCCCTACGTTTTAAGAAGAAGTAAATCTATATAATGTATACGTAGACACGGGAGCACCATCCAAGATTTGAACCTGGAGTTAGACTTCGTTTCGTCGATCCAGAGTCTCCCCCCCCCCTTCCCCCTCCCCGCGCCCAACGGCCACCCACCCCAGCATGAATATGCACGTCTGTTCTTCTCCTGCATTCTGTGCATTTCGCCTGTAGCTCCTCCACTCATCCCATCTCTAGGCAGCCTGAGCAGAGAAAACACAGACTTTGCAATCACACGCCAAAAATAAATGGCATAATCACGCCCTTAGAAATAAAGTTTTATCATAGATATGTAAATAGCACTATGAAGCCTAAAAATAAGGTTTCATTCACTCAGTGGTGTCAGATAAAGCTATGATTGGACGCTGGTGCAGATTCCGTTACGTAGCGTTGCCGTTTTCGCTGTCGGTCCGGTATTCGCAAGACGTCTAAAACCAGAGAGAAGAAGTCAGGAACTCTGTGAGTGGTGCCTGGATCCACCTGTCTCAGTCCGGCAATTCCCGCTATCTGCAGCATCTGCATCACTCACCTGACCGGTCACTGGTCAGTGCGGCGAGCGCTCCAGGCTATCTGCCCGGTGTGTCCGGTTACCAGCGGCGGCCGAAACACCCGAGACCCGGGCTTAATTTGCTGACCAACTGACTGGACCAAGCCTGCCAATCCCAGTCTTCCACAAAAAGTGGACGTTTGAGACAATGAGAGAAGGAAAATGGCGAATAAATACGTTGTTGTTGGTTAAAGTTGGAGGCACTGCCAGACTGATCATTGCAGTCAGATTGGGCTCTCGTTGATTGCGTTGTGTCTCTGAGCACCATTTATGATGTCATCTGTGAAGGTCGTTTAATGGAAGATTATGTCTTTAGTTTTGTGAACATATTTGAGTGGTTCTAAATTTAACCATTCATTTTAGTCTTGCAACTTCATGCTAAATTGGTAGTTCTCATTACTTTTCCACTTTAGTTAGACTTTGAATTACTGCTTGTCTGAACGTACTGTTGCAGTAGCACTAGAAGTCTAAATGAAAATAACATTACTCTAAGCTGATTTGTAACTCACTATTGCTGAACATTTTTTGGAATTCCAGGAAAGAATTAAAACTTGTACCATTATACTATCGAGAGAAATCACCAGCTTTTACATCTACCTCATTCCTTGTATCTTTAGAATCCCACGAAGATTGACTTCGTAACTTGAAGGGACAGGGCACCTTTTTTTTTAAATAAAAAATTTCGATGAAAATTAGGACCCTAAGTACCCCCTACTAATAAAAATTCGCAAAACAAGAAAAAATAGGGTGTGTCACCTTGCTAACTCGTTGATGCAATGTACTTGCGATCCCGGGTTCGAATCTCAGCTCTGTCGGTGTGAATACAGAGGATGTTTTTAACCTCAAGTTACTATCGAGACGTCTTATATCGCCATTGGAATCTTTCGTTGTGTGGATCTTAAAGGCAGGAACACAATTTACTAAGTTCTTCAGTAACTGCTTCAGATATTTCCGTTTTTCTTGTTAAGAGCAGTTTTGGGATGATTTTACTTCTTCATTAAATAGATTAAACCGCTTTTAGAGAAGCGAAAAAAAAAAAGAAAAAGGAAAAAAGGAATGATTGTAGTTCTTTAGGTATCCGATAAAGCGTGAAATTCGAACTCACGGTAAATGCTTTCTATCACTGCATAATTCTAAATCATGGTAAATGTTTTATACCTGTAAATATGAACATGATTGCAAATCACTCTAAAATTCCATACATATAACACAAAAAACACCATCTAATTCCTAAATCTAGAAATATATACATGAAGAGAAAAACGCAAACAATTGACGCTTTGATCGTTTCAATCTTTATTGATATATAGACAGCTAGCTCACATGATTTTATAGTATAATATTTAGAGTTGTAGAGTAGACAGTTTTGTGAATCACCATAACTCGAAGCCAATAAACTTTAATTACAAACAGAAATAAAATGGGAAAGGTAAAATTAAATGCCACAGAAACCGATTCGCGCATAGTGTCAAAAATATTTTTACAATAATTGTACAATAGAAATGAGAATCATATAAAATATTTTATGTTCAATAATTAATCTCGGACTTGCAAATGCCACAATAAAGAGTGCATTGCGAGATGATAAAGAGGAAGGCATTTTCTCCCTCCCCCCCCTCTCTCTCTCTCTCTCTCTCTCTCTCTCTCTCTCTCTCTCTCTCTCTTCTGCGTAATTTTAACTACAACAGCTGAGTCTTGGCAAATTAAAGTGACGTATTATCACAAACATAATTATGGTTGCTGTACAAAGTTTCATTAGAACCAAGTAAATTAGTTGACATTGTGAGAGCGAGAATGTGAGAATGAGATTAAATACTTAGAATTAGTACCGCCCAAGCTTAAGAATTACGGCAGTCATTTGTTCTCATGATGAAATCAATGATATACATATATATTTATAAATAGATCGTAGAAAACTGTTCGTACTATTCAAATTTCTAGTATATTTCATATTATTCTAACTATTCTGGCCAATATGAGCGCTATAATCATAAGATGAGCGCTATAATCATGTACATGTTATTCATTGACAAAATAATAAAAATACCTTAGTAGTCCGAAAAAGAAAAATTGTGTATACCAGTTTGTGGTAAAGCCGGTAAAGGTTTTTGTACGACATACACGATTTTCCAACAGATGAAAGTAAATTAGCTTCCACAGCCCACTAAAACTTTACTTTGGAATCCACACATGGTTCGAATTGAAATGTCTGCTGCATTTTTCATACGAACGAGGAAAAGAGACTAGCTTTTTTGTTTTCATAATATGATAATAGATATCGATCTAATTTTTTTGGTTTACAAGTGTTAGGGTTTACATGGGATACCATAACCAATTCACGTATGGCTTTATAAGTTGCATTTAGTTATAAACGAATTTATGACATGAGGCTATTGGTTGAAAAATATTGTGATTTCCGAGAAGAATGAAATGCGCGTTACATACGACCTTCCAAAAACACAGAGTATGAATGTTATACAGTTATGTTTGGGGTGAAAGCTCAGCATAATTAGAACAGCCAGTTGAACAAAAATAAATTTACATGTATTAATTTTTAGCATGATGAACACTTAATAGAACAGAATTTCGCCTCATGATTTGTACTACAGTGTATACAGCGCCATGGCTTTTCAGTGGGCATATCATGGGACGTCAGGTGTGGGTCGATCTTCGAACCTCCAGCCCTATGTACTAGCTTTCTGTGGCCCAGTAAATTCTTAGAGTTAGACTGATAAATGTATTACAATTCCATGCAGCGATTTGGGGAACTATGGGCATAGCATAAAGTAACATTAAACATAAAGCCAATGAGATTGAGTTGTTTGATTATAACTCTTTCCCCTTTTGAAAAAAAACAAAACAAAACAAAAACCAGGACTGAAAATAACGAGCATCCCGCGAGCTATGACTGTAATGTAAATGTCCCAACCCAAAACAATCTCTATGTACAATAATATTTTCTGTAGCGTGTGTAGTTAATATTTGTAAGCAACTCTTAGACATAAAGTCTTAAAGCCGACATTATTTTTTTTTAATTTCTAATAATTATTTAGCATTGATATATTAATAGAACGTAAAATTTCATAGCTACATAAAAAGGAACTTTATTTGTACGTTGCGTATGTTCATATTTACAGCGTTTATTTTAAATACATTAGCACAAATTATACTACATGTATTTACAGGTTAGACCACTGCTCCAGGTAAACATGTAATATTATGTATCATTCTGTCTTAAGTCATTGTTGATGGTTATATACTGCGAGCTTTTACAGAAGAATAAAGAGGAAAATGACAATGGCGATTTTTTTGGTTGGTAAATGTAATAATGATATATTTACAATGAAGATTGGCATTGTGAGTTTGGTATTAATAAATTTAAATACAATGTAATTGTGTTCTGAAGAATGAGGATGAAAAGTTTGATGCTCATTTTAGGACTCTTTTTTGTGTGTGCAACAAATCGTGCAGTATGTTATTGAACATAATGGTTTGTTATTGAAAGATGTAAAGTTTTCACTTCTTTGCTCTTACAAGTCACAAGAGTTCCTCGACACTCTTCATACGTCATGTTGAATGTCGAATGAAACTGGGTTTCTAACGAGACAACATTGATTGGAATAATGATCCTCAGCCAATAATTTTAAGCATAGTTATTGATTAAGTGTCATTCATTAATTATAAGTGATAGTAATTGAAGGTTTCGAGTTTTTCTCAAGAGCAAAAAGAAAACATTGATGCGTCTGTGACTAGGTATCATTCATTGATTATAAGTGATAGTAATTAAAGGTTTCGAGTTTTTTTCAAGAGCAAAAAGAAAACATTGAGGCTTCTGTGACTAGGTTGTGATATCAAGCGATTAATATCCACTTAATATTCTTCTTGCACATTCAAGACAAGAGAGAAAAAAATGTAGACGCTCTAGTTTCAAGAGGGCTTGAAAAGTCATACAAGGAGAAGGAGATAGTCTTAAAGTTTACGTTGAATAAGTATTGGCAAGTTTACTTTTGATCAAGTCAAGAAAATTTGTCCACATGAGAAAAACAAGTTGACAAAATTTTAGTGTCTTGAAAAAACTTTGTCTCGCATTTCTTCAGGCGCCAGTCTTTACACAATATAACACCACATGTCAGTCTTTTTTCCCCAAGGCAGTTTCGCTAATAAATGATCATACAAACAGAATATTGCAGAAAAAACTCCTGGAGGGTATCTTGATACACAATGAGCCTTTTTTTTCCAAGGTATATTGATACACAATGAGCCCTTTTTTTTCAAGGTATATTGATACACAATGAGCCCTTTTTTTCCAAGGTATATTGATACACAATGAGCCTTTTTTCCAAAAAAGCAGTCTGTCCTAGTAACACTTAAGCTTTCGGCCCAGGGGAAAATTGTAGACGAATGGGAGAAGAGATGTCCTTCTTTTGCTGGAGATATTTTTTCACTCATTGTTTAATGTGTGTTCTGTGAATAAGTCATGTTTATTTTTACTTTTTGAATCGAGTGATTCTGTTGCGAGTGGGTGAAGTAGCCTCAACAAATAATGCAAGCGATAAGAAGGCCAAGTTCTTTTGTTGAAAAGTTAGTTGTTGGTAGTTACAATGACCAAATTGCCACAATATGGTCCGTGTTGAAATATTATGTGATCAAAAATATTACCATACCACCATGTCTACAGTCAAATTTGTATGATAATTCTTCTATAATAATCTTTTCCTGTGTCTCTTAAGTTAGTATTTAGCGTGTTTGGCATCTCACAGGGGGGAACAACCAAGGTCTGGTTTCTGTGTGGTCACTTTGAGGATGCGTGTATATGATTCACGTACCCGTGTACTTTTAAAAAAATCCGTCATAATGTCTTGTTTGGGTTGATGCAACGACTTGATTTTTGCATTTGTACACTGTGTGTATGTGCGTGTTTGACGGTTGACATCTCAGTGCATGTACCATCACTTACATTTCACTTGAGATATTTGTGTAGAGTACGTTCATTCCACGGCGACTGGCAGCAGATTATGAAACTTACGATCCACTGTAACTGTTTGAGATGCGGTTCTCCGATGGACGGTAAAGTTCATTGTATTCTGTCTCATGAAGCTCATTCATCGCCGAGCTATCCTCGGATCCTGGTGGGAGAGCCATTCCCCCTGGTGTAGAGTTAAATCTTGGGGCCTTCGTGGTCGCAGAGATTGTCACGCCACGTGACGTTCATTGTCACGCCATGGCGCCGACCATGTTGGACGTGCTCAGGTTGAGACCTCCGCTAGTCAGGCTCGACATGGTCCCGTACGAAGACCCAAACGACGACGGCGACTGCAGGGACGACGGGAACGCTGAGGACGGCTGGTGCAGCGAGGACGGGAACGCGCCGGGAGACTGCAGCGAGCCCGGGAAGTTGTTAGAGAAGCCGCTAGAGAGACTTCCGGAGAGACCCGCGGCGGAGAGCCCGCCCATCTGCGAGTGGTGGTGCGGGTGGTGCGGGTGGTGTGGGTGGTGTGGGTGGTGGTGGGGGTGTGGGTGTGGGTATCCCCCGCCCACGCCGAGTCCCTGACCCGGCCCGCCCATGGATCCCATGTACGGGTTCATCGCGTGGTGCATGGACGGCGAGAAGGCAGGCGCGCCGAACCCTGGGAATCCCTTCCCGTCACGTAAAAACTCAGACATGGCCATCATGCCCCCGACGCCGCCTCCCTTCTTGCCCTTCTTGGACTTGGTGGACATCTTGCGGTTCCTGGTCTGGATGCCGTCCTTCTTCATGGTCAGCGGCCGGTTCACCTGGGGACGGAAACAGGGGAGTTACAATCAGGGTTAGATGTATGAAAGAGAAGGTGTCTTTAGAAGGTTAAGCAATAAATTTTTTAACCATTTGATCCTGAATAGATTAAAAAATGAACAACAAATTTGGTGAGGAACGCTGTTTGTCTTTGATAAAAAGAGGAAGGCATGGGAGAGAGGGATAGAGAGGGGGAAAGAGAGAGAGAGAGAGAGAGAGAGAGATAGAGAGAGAGAGAGAGGCGTAGTAAGTTTGAATTGTATAAAAGAAAAACAATAATTTATAATGGACTGAACACATGAAATAAGTATATTCTCAACACACACAAAGGTTTGGCAGTGATAGAAAAAAATGGGATTCATATTAAAAAGCAGGTTTATTCTGCTCAAAGGGGAGCACTATGATAGTTTTGTTGTTCCCCTTGTCCTACTTGATCTTTATTTGCATTCACATTATACGGTAATTCTAATTTTCCGGGTGGAAAACAAAACAACAAATATGCTCCAATCTCAGGTTCAAGACACATGACAAGGACCCATTCACATGTTCGCAACACTACCTGGTAGCCTGGGGGCTGAAGAGGCTCCTTAAATTTGTACAAATTATTTAAAAATTTAATGTGAGCACAAAACATTCATTGCGATGCTTATCAAATACACTGTACGCGCGCAGGTTTAGAGGAGCCAGATGTTGTTACATGGACGTCACTCGAGCACGACTAAATTATAGTAAATACGTGTATTTATCAAACTCCGCAGACCATGAATCGCACATGCTCTAATGCATGCCTATTGCTTAGCTCGATGTGTCAAACAAAAGAGGATGGACTTGAAAATTGTTTGCTGGATTTATCCGATCCCATGAAGTAAAGAAATGTAATGCGCAAAACTTTGTGGGGGTTATGAAGTTGATTCCAATCTGCGGTTGATTATTATTATTACTATTATTGTAGTACGAGTAGTAATTGTCACTGCTCATCAAGTTTTGCTTTGAAGTCGGTAGTGATACTTTAGTTGATGCTCTGGATCGACTGTTGACTGGCAAAAGTGTGCATGGAGTAAAGCGATGCTTAAGTGAAAAAAATGATAGTTGGACGGACAGATGTAGACAGTTACAGTTTTAGAAATTAGTACACATAAATAGTAGACACATATAAATACGGGAGTAAAAACTGTGATTAGAACCCCACGGAAAACAGGTATATCTTGTCATCATGTGAGAAATCTTTAATTTTAATAGCAAAGATAGATGAAAGATAATTCCATTGGAACATGTGTATCTGTATCTTGCGGATCCGTCTCACAAAAAAACGCTGGTCATTATGCTATTTAAAAAAAAATTACATCCCTACGATTTATCGACGGATTTTAAACGAGCACAGGAGAATTGTATTCTCTTGGGATCGAACCTCGGACCTAAAGATTGCAGATACATAGAGCTATCAAAAAACACGAGCTACATGGAGCGTGTCAGTCATAACGAAAGTAAATAATAGTATGAACAATGTGTAAGTCTATTTCCCATGTCCAGGCCAAGAGCAGATCTTGACATCCGGGCATGTCGCACCGGTCAAAAATCTGCCGGAAGCGGAAATTAGCCAGTGCTGACCACTTACCACGGATTCAACAATTCTAGTCCAGCCAGGCTCGTGGCACTCTCCCACTTAACCACAAGCGTTGACCACAAATGGACTTAGAACTAAGAGTAAGGAATTCGGGAAACTGAGAGAGTCATCAGGATCAGATATTGAGAGAAATCGTGGGAGGTTTTTACCATGTTAGTCACCACATTGATGCCTGACAAATTCAACATAAAAAAATGTAATTGTAAGATTTGCTTTTCATCTCAAGAGAACCTGCTTAAAATTATTGATATTATTATGAAGACATAGGAAAGACAAACGCCATCAACCTTGATAATTATAGATCTTTAAAGCGGATCGATTTGACAAATTCCGTGGACGGAACTAGGTTGACAAAACGAATACAGAGCCCGAAAATACTTGAAAATTCACAACAACAAAAAATATCTCCTAAAGCATAGTATAGCTGAGTGGGCAAGACCCCAAACCAATCAATCACTTCGACGACTACATACTATGTAACACCATCGCCACAATCATATTCGACCTCAAAGACTCTGATTGCTAGGTCAACTCACTTAAACACAATTTCCTCAAAATCAGAACCGCGTCCAGTTTTGTGAAGATGGGATTTGGTGCAGTAACCAGGCAGCTGATGAGGTATACATAGAGTATAATCATAGATATATAACTACTATCTATGTGTACGATACACCATTTCCTATAGCATGATTGAGTCACAGGCGGCAACAAGACACACTCTCAGCCCGAGGCCGACACTCAAGTCACTCACCGGGCATTCACACCGAGCTGTTCAAGCCTATTGTTTGGATATTTACTTAATATTTAGTTGGTCTCTTCTATTTGTAAAATTACTGGTTGTTAGAGGTAAAGATCTCCGTTTTTCTGTCATTTTCTAGGAAAATTAAATTTATTTTAATGGATCTTTTCATTCGACCTCTTCTCACTTCTATTTTTTCCCATGATCATCACCATCACCACCATCATCAACTTCTTTGAAAACTATTTTGATGTTTTGTTCACCATCGCCATTATCGACTATCTGACCTATTATCATCATCATCATCATCATCATCATCATCATCATCATCATCATCATCATCATCATCATCATCATCATCATCATCATCATCATCATCATCATCATCATCATCATCATCATCATCATCATCATCATCATCATCATCATCATCATCATCATCATCAAAGTAACCAATATCATGATCGTCATCATCATTAATTTTTTGTTTTCGTCGTCCCTGTGGCCACCATCGCTATCGTGATTATCGTCACCGCTGTTATCCTTTTCTTCCTTCATTTCTTTATGTGTTGTTCCTCCTCCTTCTCCTCTACTTTTCTCTCTCTATATCTCTCTCTCTCTCTCTCTCTCTCTCTCTCTCTCTCTCTCTCTCTCTCTCTCCCTCTCTCTCTCTCTCTCTCTCTCTCTCTCACACACACTTAAATAGAACACATGCACCAGCAGCTGTTGCTAGCGAGACCAGTCACAAGTGACGAAACTACAAAACACGTATGTATTGTGCAGGCATTGTCCTAGACAATCTGTGTCGTAAGTGCGTCCGACAGACCCACTGTGTGTCCATTGTGCGTCGATTGTCGTCGCGCCCGTCGAGTATTCTTTCATAAACTCTGTTACGACTGAGCAAACTCAAGCTTTCACAACCTCATTGTCTTTACAATCGAAGTCGGGCCGTGTTGTTGTAATTGCCTGTAGTAATGGTTTACATAGTACGCTCAAAAGGCTGGCTAAATAATGAAGGAGAGCAATTGAAAGGGAGAAAAGAGTAGGTTAATATAGAAGGAAGAGGACAAAGCTAAGGCAAGAAAATCAATCTTTATTTGGCGAAGACGGAGATGTTAAGTGCAATATTGACAGCTGCTTGAATGTCACGTTTTGTTGCTCTTCCAAACCTTAACAAAGTATGAAGACTAAGTTAAAATAGATTTGCTTTGCACACAGCGCAGTATTTGATAATTAAAAAATTATCACACATAACAAAATAATTATGATATTCTATTGATCATTTCATATTGTATATAAGTTAGGAAATATACACTGATATATACAGGATAACATTTTTCATGCCATAACATTTTTTTCTGAAGCTTGTTTTAAAGAAATATTGAAATCCTTGAAAAGGTCAGTCTTCTTTTTATGATTTGCAGTGATAACATTACGATGTTACAGGCATTCGTTCTAGATATAATAGTTTTAAAAATTTTGCACGAATTACTATTTATCTTCTTCACTTTGATTGTTCTCTACTTATGAATAGAAAGATATTTTATGATGTAAACCTTTGCCCTACTAGCTGAGGATTTTAAAAGTCACTACACAATTATTCTTTTCTTTCTGTGCAAAAAAAAGCTTTAAAAAATTAAAAACAACACAAAACAACAACAAAAAACCCTTGCTCATTTCGATCGTGCCATTCTAAATAATAATAATTGTATGCCCACTTGACATAATTATATCGATACAGGCACATCGGAAGAATACAGTTAAGACCCCCAACCCCCATCCCCCTGTCTCCAAGGAGGCATAAATCGAAACAATATGTTACGTTGTCAATAGTGATTAAGCGAACGAGTCCTGGCCATCGTCGTTAAACTAAATTAGCAATTGATATCGGCGAACAATTAGCCTATCAGTTATGATGTTGGCTCCGTTAGGAACCCCCCGAGTCAATCAGGAGGCGAGATCGAACAGATAACGCTGCCTGGCCTGGTGGTTCAGATCTGAAACTGATGGGCGGGTCGAGACTCTTATCGTCAATAAAATACAAGTTATAGATAATAGTATGAAAAATTGCACGATGAACCTTGAGAAAAAAGAGAAGCAGAAGCATGTTTGAGAACAGTCTTTCCGTGTACATGCTTTCTGCTTCTTTAAGCACATGATAGCACGATGCTTCAAGGTTAATCATTTCACAGAAATGGTTATTAAAACCAAGCAATGGGATGTAAGCATCGATTCAATAATGATGTTGATGAAAATATGAACCTTTACGGAGACGGCTGCTTCCCGTCAAACCATTTAATGACGTATCAGGTAAGCATCAAACCCCAGACCCCCTGCTTCTCAGTCTAGCGATCTACCAACTGAGGCACCGCGAGCACCTTTCAAAACATAAAGCTAAAAGCCTGGATATGTCAGATGTAGCCAAGAACTATTTTCCTTTTTGTGTCGGGCTTAAATAGAGACCACCCCCCCCTAAAAGAATTAGATTTACATCAAACGTTGCAAAAGCATCTTAATGGTCATGCCTGTTGTTTTAACGTAACAGTTCTATGTCCAAATTGTTTTCTTGAGTGGTTGTGGTGACTTAGCTCCCTTGTCAACAACCCCCATCAGCCACTTCGGTGGGGAATTCTTAGAATAAGTGGAGAGGGCAGGACCCTTAGATCTAGACCGGTGATAGCCACATAGATCTAGATCCGGGCTTTTAACTTTCTCGCCGACTCTCTGAGTCACTCAAGGTGGACTGAGAGGCAAAACAAATAAACAGTGGGCTTATCCTTTTTTCCTTTCATTATATTATGTAACGTATAAGGGATGGAAAAATACCTAGCTAGTAAAGCTTGGATTTGCTTTGATCAGTACTGAGCTGGTGAAAGACTGCGTCTCTTTCTCTTAGGTTAAACACCTCACAAAATCCAAGAGGGAACAATGATGGGAGACGAGTCCTATTCTATGTCGAAGATAAAAGAAAGTTATCGGTCTTTGTTGGACCTACGAGTCTTTAACTGTGGGTCAGGAGTCGTGGTCTCCAATTGACAGTCTTTTAAAACCTGTCTCTCTGTCTGTCTGCATGTCTGTATTACCCCTATATGCCTGTCTCTCACCAGCCTTTCCCCCCACCGTTCCTTTACCCTCCCATCCTCTTGTTTATTTGTGTGTCTTTGGTCATGCTTTGGCGCTGCTCTCAGCCTTACTCTCCATAGCTCTACGCCATTTCGGCCACTACTCTCTACAGACTGGAGCTTAAAGTTAAACTCTCCGTTACGCGGAAAATTGGGAAGACAGAAGGAAACAAAACAGGCTTGTGTACTCCTAATTCTAAAGCACCAAAATAATGGATATAAATCAGAGGGAGAAATGTATTGCGCCTTGCAGATAAAACATTCACACGCCTCGCAATAAAACTCACGCTCTAACAGATAACTCACTCAGAGACAGGGTCGTGATTTAGCATGCATCATTGGCATTTCAATAATTGTCAGCATGGTATGCTAAATTAGATCAATTACTATATTTTTTATAATAAATATAAATCATAAATTATACACACGCAAACATCTGGTTTAAAAAAAAATGTAGAGGCGCAGATTTTGATAACAGTTCAACTTATTTAAAAAAAAAAAACACATTAATATTAAGCTTTGGTAATAACTTTAGTTTTTGTTTCCATGCATGTATGGCACTTTTCAAATGTAATACTGCAGCGCTAAAGAGGGTGCCATTTATGCTTGTTTTGACTTATGGGAAAAGAGAGAGAGAGAGAGAGAGAGAGAGAGAGAGAGAGAGAGAGAGAGAGAGAGAGAGAGAGAGAGAGAGAGAGAGAGAGAGAGAGAGAGAGAGATAGAGAGAGAGAGAGAGAGAGACAGAGAGAGAGACAAACAACAACAAAATATAACAATGTTGTGATGGAACTCATGGCTTCCCCAAACAAGAGCTCAGGTTTATCAAAGTAGGCAAACATTTTTAGAAAGCGTCTGGTTTACAATCATAGAAAAGACTACTATCATGGCTCATTTTTTTTATTTTATCCCGGTTATTGTAATACACATTTTCTTCCCACGACAGAGGAAGTACATGTATATACATCTGTATCACACAACAGTCAGTGTAGAAATGCCTAAGTCCTAGATTGAGTCAAGTGTCTGGCACTTAGGAGCTATTTATAGCCCTAACAACTTCCGACAGCCCGCGCGTCGCCCCGGCTAAGCACGTCCTTGACTGGTTGACAACATTGGTGCCTGGTATATGTACTTGTATTTACATACATTGTACATATATGGTGCCTGGTATATGTATTTACGTACATATATGGTGCCTGGTATATGTATTTACATACATTGTACATATATGGTGCCTGGTGTCCTCCTGCCTGTCCCTTGACAGGTCTCCGACCCTCGTCAATACCGTTATACCGTTAGAACTACATGTAGTGGTCGGGATGTATTCAGTGATCGGTGAATGGTTATAAGACCTTCTCGCACTATCACATACGGAGAGTCGGAAAAGGTGCAGTTTTGGTTTCGTAAATACAAATAATTATATGAAAGTTGTTTATAGCTTTCTTGTACCTACATTCTCTAAGCCTAATAAAAAAAGAACCAACACATGCCCAGTTACGACATGTGCGTTCGAAGACAAAAGAAAAATGCTGCACACACACAAAAAAATCAATTTGTCTTCTCGTTTGCAAATATGCCAGTTATTTATGTTCTTCTAACTCGATCCTATTTTTGTTTCTTTTGTCTTGTATTGACTTACCGGCACAAACAGCGAAATCGTTTGCCTTGTTGACTACATTAAAATTTCTTAACGTCAACGTTTACAAATACAAATCAACAGCTCTTTCGATCGGAGCCGCTGAAAAGACCAATTCTTTAATTGCAGAATGATATCATTTACAGTGCCCCCCCCCCCCCCCCTCTAGTTCTGGTCTGTGACTCGGCCATGTTGGCAGTGGGCTAGGTGTCAGTGATGCAGAAAGAGAGCAAGATTTATGCGCCGGTGACTGTGGTGCAATGCCATTTGTCACCGAGCTGTTCATTCACGCCACCCGACTGTGGAAATACCGCATCATGCACGAAGACTGCTAGTCAAAGTTATTGGAACAAACGATCATAATATACACACACAAAAAGCACGATGTACTCGAAATGGGCCGGGTGAGATAAATATCATTAGGGCGCCGGAAAAGATTCGATTACCAATTGTTGTTTTTGTTGTTATTGTTGTTGTTGTTGTTGTTGTTGTTGTTGTT
>RQTK01000393.1:195337-217837 GCA_003991915.1 Elysia chlorotica
GAGAGAGAGAGAGAGAGAGGGAGGGAGAGAGAGAGAGGGAGGGAGAGAGGGAGAGACAGAGAGAGAGAGAGGGAGAGAGACAGAGAGAGAGGGCGAGAGAGAAAAAGACAGAGGTAGGCAGGCAGACGGGCAGACGGACAGACAGATCAGAGTCAGACAGGCAGACAGAGGGAGAGAGGAAACAAAGATGACACACAGACAGACGAACATACAAACATACAGAGAGACAGACATAATTGGAGACAGAAGAAGAGAAGAGGAAAAAGATGAATAGAGAGAGAGAGATACAGAGAACGGGAGATACGGAGAGGCGAGAGAGACAGAGAAGCGACAGAGAAGTCTGCGAGAGCGATTTCCGCCGATGTCATTAAAAGCGACAGGCATAACAAATTAATATAAATGGAAACAGGAACACGTAGAGCCGTAGACGCCATTCGCAGCACAAAATTAATGTGATCAGCTTGAGTGTAATGTTCTCCGATTCTCTTATCAATTGTGGAGAAACTCGAAAGGACACAAAATAAAAACAAAACACTATACGTCGAGCTTCAAATTGCGGCTTCTCATTTTTTTCGTTGATTCAGATTTAGATAAAAATATTAACAAAGTCTGCAAAGCATAATCCCTGAGATGTAATTCTACAATGTTATTCCATTCACTGATAAGACATTAATATCGACAACACCCACTGCTCGCTCTTGTGTTCTTAAGGTGTTTTTTATTTGGTGTGGGATACATGTATTATAAAAGTTACATAAATCACCTAGATAAAGTTACGCTTCAATTTAGTTGAAAACGAATCTATATTTCTTATTGTTTGTTGTTATTGATCCAGCGATGTATGAGCTTTCTCCTTCTTAACGTCTGAACTCATCGGTTTGTTTGGTTTTCCCTTTGTTTTTGTTTTTTGTCTTGTTGTTTTTTGCTTCTTCCGTTAAGTTGGCAAAGATTTATGGGCCTTGTGGGGGCAAGAATTACAGAAATTAATGACTTTCCAGACAGCCATTTGACGGCTTACAGAATGGGATCTTCCAAGGGAACGGGTAAGGCTGGTGTTATATTCCATACCATTCACATTTTTAAAGATTCTTAAGCCGAACTTCTAAAGCCTCGTGTAGAGCTGTTTATGTATAATATCGCTTGTGGGGAAACACATTTACTGTAATCATGTTCTTATGCAACAGTTTCGTGGGTAACGAAGATTATTAGATAGAAAACATTGACTTGCTTTTTCTCCTTCAATGCTCATTCTACTATCCAGTTTTATCTTTCTTTTTTCTTTTCTTTCCTGTTAACTATATATTTATTTATTTATACCTCTTTCTCGTTCTTGTTCTTTCTCTGTCATTAATGGAAACCAAGAGCATGGTGTCGCTAATATGACAAAACTGTGGCCTGGCTATGTCTAATTAGTACAGTCCTCAACTATTGGGCGCTAGACGCTAAAAATCCAGTTTTTCAATATCTACAGCATTTTATACCTAGCAAGTCTGTCTAGAGAAAAAATAATATCAATGCAGTTTAAAAGCACACAAAACAAATTTGAGATTTTTACTCAACCGTAACAGTCAAAACGGCGTCGAATGTGGAGTGCAGGCAATTCACTCAAGAATGTCAGGTTGAACAGTTCTGTATTTGACTTTAAACTTCATGGACAAAAAGTCTGTACGCTTTATTGGTCTAAAGAAACCGAATTACTTCGCCTTTTGTAATGCAAGTGTATAACGTTCCTTCAATTCAAAAACTCTAGAAATCTATACTGAGAGTAGCTATTCGTGTGCTAATTTTTAAAAAAATTAAAATCTCCAGAAAGGTAAATAATGTGAGAAGCTAAGATTATCTCGAACGTTTTAATCATAGACAAATCCTTTCAAAAGCGTTCAAAGAAATACCGAAAGCCTGCTTCTTCAAATGAGAATAGGTTGTCAATTGACTACCAATATCATTAGATTTTCGTCCCGAGCTTCATCAATGAGATCAATGAAAAAGCGGCGTAGTAATTTGGCGTCAAAATCTGGCCATAACTCGCGGGATGTCTTCCTTTGGTCATTTTCTTTTTGCCGAAAGTCTTCTTTTGTACGCCCAAGTCTCAACTAGATAAAACCTCAGCTTTTAATGTCTTTGAAATCTTTAGGGACTGAGCAGGAGCAGTGAAAATTCCTGTGGTTTCGTTAGTTCAGATTGACCATGCCTGAAAAGAACAAGTAGCCACTGCAAGGCGTGGGTCTTTGGCCCCTTTGAGAGAAGTCGCCGTTCGCTTGTCAGCTTGGCGGGCAGAGTTTAGCCGCTCTATTTAGCGCTCCATTCGGACACAGAGGGGACCTTCTTCACCTGGGCGGCGTCCATCCTTATCCCCAGCGTCCCCCACTGGTTGGAACACCGGCCCCTGGGGATCGCTTTGAGGCGGACACAGTCGCCGACAGGCTCTGAGGCTAACGGAGCGAGAGGCTACAAAAAGTCAAGCAGACAGGCCCGTAGAGGGGGGCCTTTGCATCGCCTTCCAGGCCAGTGGGGCCCTTTGCTGGTCCATTCTTGTCCATTCTTGTCCATGCTTGTCCATTCTTGTCCATTCTTGTCCATGCTTGTCCATTCTTGTCCATTCTTGTCCATTCTTGTCGCCTGTGTGGTGCGGGCCATGGCGAGAGACGCTGTCACAATGGCCGTGCTAGGGGGTGGGACATGTCCCTATCATTGCCAGCTTCTGGTGGAGGCTGGAGCCCAAAGCTCTGTGGGTTTAGTAATACAATGTACATGTAGCCAAAGCCCTGAGAAAGTGCCGGGGCGGGTGAGACTGCTATAGAGGTCTCCATGAGAAAGTACCGGGGCGGGAGAGACAGCTATGCAGGTCTCCATGTCTCTGTAAATAAGGTCTGTACATGCCGGGCAGTCCAGGGGTGGGACAATAGAGTCTGAAGGCGCCCGAGGTATGCAATGCAGGTAGATGAGCAGCGCCTGTGTGGGGCTTTTTAGACACATTGTGGCGAGTACAATGCTGGAGCAGGGTGGTTGTAGAAACGTGCAAAAAGCACAGTCGCACTTTTTAGATACATTGTGGCGAGTACAATGCTGGAGCAGGGTGGTTGTAGAAACGTGCAAAAAGCACAGTCGCATTGTGAAGAAAGACTTTGAAGGGTAGGAGCTTAGCCAATTAGTACAGAAAAAAGACAATTAGTGTAGAAAAGGGTTAACGTTGGAAATCATTATAAGAGGTTGATTGAATACATCACAAAATGTGTTTCCAAAAGATGTTATTCACGGCTCAACTTGTAGAAGTACACATCTGTAAAGCAAAACACCTAAACCGCTCTCTATGGGTGGTTGATTTACATTCCTTTCTGCAAACTGCATTCTTATGTTTCTTGACTTAAAAATTGTTTCTGACTGTATATTTTTAGTAACAAGATTATTATTTGAGTTGATGTGCCAAGTCACATAACTTTACTTTTTTACCCAACAAAATTATTGTTTTAACACTAGATCTTTTAACTATTTTAGTAAAACAAACATGGGTCGTTCTGCATTAAAAGTTAATGCAAAATACATGTGTACTCTGTATAAACATGTATGTCCTTTGATATTGTTTACCGCTCTTGTTTATCGTTCATTGAGACTCGCCTTTACCCCGATCTCTCTCTCTTTCTGTCTCTCTCTCTCTCTCTCTCTCTCTCTCTCTCTCTCTCTCGCTCTCTCTCTTTTTTTTTCTCTCGTTTTTGTTAGTTGACATATCTAATTACTACGCGGTGCTCTTTCTTTTTCTCCTAAAACTTCCGCGCTCTCTCGTCTGTCTATCTTTTTTATCTCTCCATATAATTTGCCCCTCTCTCTCTCTCTATCTTTCTTCCTGTCTCTATTATTTGTCTCTCTCTCTCTCTCTCTTTCTCTCTCTCTTTCCATTTCTAATTCAGTTTTTTTTCTTTCTCTCTTTTTCTATAAAATTAAAGACGGATGATTTCCAAAGAAGCCCACCCAACTGTCGCCGAGCCTTTAAATTTACTTCAAGTTACCAGGGGCTGCTACTGTGGCGATCTTCTCTAATTACCTGCCCCTGATGAGCGCCATTTTACCGCCGCCGTGACTGGGGCGCGCGCCACCTCATGGGGAGATAATCTGACCACCAGGCGAGCGACGGTCGTCTGGCATTTCTGTCAACACAGATTCACGCATGCGCAAAGCAGCCGAGCCAATCTGAAGCGTCTTAGGGGTTTTCTGGGCCTCTGCGCTTTCACAAAACACGGATCCTTCATCAAGGTATGAGTCGGGACGTCTCCACAATTATCTCATAAGGCAGCTTGTACAAACTTAGAACGCAGAGGGAGAGGTACGGACATACGCTGTATTGATCTCCAGTAAGCACCACCCTTCGCGATCAGCGAGGCGGGGGGGGGGGGGTGTTGGGGGGCGTGTATTTGGTCCCCGTAAACCCCCCCCCCCGGGGGGGGGGGGGGGGGGGGGGGGGGTCTGTTTTCGATAGAGATCAGAGATTTCCAATCGGTTTGCCTGTCAATAAAACTCTAGATCTTCATGGATTGGATCAAAGTTGTTTATCTGTCTATCTACCTACCTATCTATCATTCTATCTATTTATCTATCTATCTATCTATCTATCTATCTATCTATCTATCTATCTATCTATCTATCTATCTATCTATCTATCTATCTATCTATCTATCTATCTATCTATCTATCTATCTATCTATCTATCTATCTATCTATAAAACCCTTTACTCTAAATTTGGTAACGCTTTAAACGAACTGATAATGTTTAAAATAAAAGCTTCACCTTGAGGGCATCTGCAAATGTGAACTGTCCAGATAAAAAAGGCATCAAGTCAGCCTTTTTTAAATACTGCATACTGCACTCTTCCATACTGGGATTAATTTCAAGATAAGATAATTAAAACTGATACTAAAGTTCGATTCAAAGTTTAGTCCAGATTTTAAAACTCTTATAAACCTCGCCTGTGGTTGTACTGAGATTGTTAAACTTATCAATCAATCAATCGCTCGGGAACTTCAAATTAAATCTCTAGCCTTCCTTACCAACATCTTACTTGTGAGAATTTTATTTGTATTGTTTCTGGGGTGTTTTTGTTTTTAATTTGTATTTTATCTTACTAAGCATATTCGAATAGAGAAGAAAATGCCAATTCATTTTTCAAACCTTTAATTAAATTTAGGAAAAAAAAACAAAAACAGAAGCTGCAGAGCAGAATGACTTTCTCATTGTTGAAAAGAACGACAACTCTACCCAGTTGTTCCGTTGCCGACGTAACTATCTTTCATCTCCACAATGCACCGGCCCAACTCCTGGTTTGCGTGTCCGTCCCAAATTAGGTCGACCTGAGACTGTAATTACTCCTACACGTATCATGCTTTGGGTGGTACAGATAGCAACGAAACGCACTCTTCTATTTACATGTAGAGTTCTTTCCATATTTACAGAAACAGCACTCTCTGGCAGAATTTGTCAATGTCACGATTTGGACTACAAATTAATACATGTACAGTGTGTTATCATGATCAAAATCGCTCGCATTATGTCTGAGAGGCTTTAATGAAATCACTAGGTGAGCAGTCAAGTGGACAAGAGATCGATTTCCAATGCATGAGTTTATGAAGCACGGGTGTCACGTTGTATCTGTCATGGAAATCAACTTAAAACCATCGTGAGCGCTATAACATGCATTTCATTAAGAAATTTGAATTAGTGGGCTTCACCTTGATTGCAATCCTGGTTCAAAATTCATTTTTATGTACAGTCCAAGGTCGAAGATTTTAAGAATGCTATGGTTATGAATCCACAGTGAATAAACGTTCTTAAATCTATATACATCGATTTGTTTTGTGTTTATTTTACAAAATATTCTCAATGAAAAGGCTGCGCATGTTTAAATATGCACTTTATTATTCTGGAGATTAGAAATGAATAGGGATCAGATTCATAATCAGTTTTGTGAATATTTTTGGATGGTTTATGCATTGCTTGGAATACAATGAGTCGAAATTATTATTTGCTTTGCACCACAGGGGGTCCACCAAGAATTATGACTGCCCCAACTCCTAGTGGTCCAGATTGGAATCATATCTGACACCCAATCTCGATCTACCCAGGCTTGGGGTGCTAAATCCCAGCTTTTGGCTGACAGGGCTGAGTAATACATTGCAGAAGCCAAGCATAACGACTTCCACTAAGAACGAATCCCGTTTTCCTTTCTCATAGGCGAGGATTCAAAGACTTTGCGTTGCGTGAATGGCAAGGTTATATATAATTGCGCTGCTCCTTTGCCTTCCTTCTTGCGCCATGTTGAGAGGCGGCAAATTGTTTGTGGCGATCAGGGCTGAAGATAATGAGCGGTGATTGTCGCTAGCACTACACTAGTAGCAGTTGGACTCATAATTGTCGCCGCTATCGCTGCTGTGGATCTCGTCGTTTGTCAGGGTCACTGGATGGGACAATGGTCGACAGAGAGTCCTTGGCGAAGTTACTACTGCAGCTCTACATGTTGAGATATAAGGCTAATTAAGGGAACATTGGTGAGTGGTTATGGTGAACATGGCAGTAGCGTGGGTCGCTCAGCGGATCCCAGATTCATGCCTGATACATTATCTTTAAGTACAACAGATGATGGTTCTTGTGTACAAAAACATGTTACGATTGAAGGGTTTTAGTATAGTGTGCTTGTGTGTGTGTGTGTGTGTGTGTGTGTGTGTGTGGAGGGGAGTTGAGGGGTTTATGAGATGTAGTGGTTGACTTGGTTTAATGTACAACGTCAGCACTACATATGCTATATTGTGCACGGGCCCCAAGACTGACGTCTGACAATTTTATGTCCTGCCACACACAAGACAGGGCATGAATACCAAGACTCCTGTCTCAGCCGGTCACATTAAACTGACACCGACCCAACCAGTAGTGAGAAAAATCGCCAGGGCATAAACGAGAGCAACTATGAAATGACACGATAGAAACAGAGATAACCATATGCACCGTTTAACCATTAGAGAAGCAACCGAACTCCTTGCTCCTAGTTTGTTTAAAACGACTTCACACCATTTCACTCCCAACCCCTCTCACTATATGTTTGTCAGTCGATCTGTTTGTCTCACTCTCTCTCTCTCTCTCTCTCTCTCTCTCTCTCTCTCTCTCTCTCTCTCTCTCTCTCTCTCTCTCTCTCTCTCTCTCTCTCTCTTTCTCTCTTCCCCTTATCTTCTTTCCCCGTCTACATCTCCCCACATCATCTCAAACTTACTTCAGTGTTCGGCTCTACAACAAACAGAGCTGTCATAGAAAACCATACAGCGCACCACTCCAACTTCCGTTCGGTGTAAGGTTTCCGGAAATCTGACCAATGGCAGCCAGCGACTCAATTTACTCCGAGCCTTCCATTTAGGATATCCGCTCGCTCCGCCCCCTTTTAGTTTGCACGTCAGCTGATACTGTGCGCTTTTTGTTTGCCGTTTGAAAAATCTTCAAAACCTTTTTGCTCTTTTCTGATTTTCCGATAGGCAAGTTGGTGATAAAAATCTAATGTTTAGAATTGCACTGTGCATGTTTGGTAACTGGAAACCACAATTTACGTTAATAAACGTGTAATACTTCTCTTGTTCGGTGAAATGTAATTTGTCTAATTCCATCAGCTTCCCATGAAATTTAAAACCAATTAAAATATTCTTCCACTTGTCCATGTCAAGCAAAACACATTTGTCGTGTCGCTAAATGATCAAAATTTTGAAACCAATCATGGGCGATTAAGCAAGAGTTGCGGATACAACTGAATACTATTGTTTTAACAAAACAGCGTTAATGTTAAATTTTATGAAAACAAATTCTAGATGTATTGTGATGTCGCGCTCTCCATTATTCTGGACATTCGCTGTTATTCTATAAGAAGACAAATGACCAGCTATGTT
Organism: Elysia chlorotica; assembly: GCA_003991915.1. Lineage (NCBI taxonomy): Eukaryota > Metazoa > Mollusca > Gastropoda > Plakobranchidae > Elysia > Elysia chlorotica. Next base: position 203,249 of record RQTK01000393.1, read on the forward strand.
AGCATCGTCTCACTTATTATTTCTTTTCCCTTCCTTTCCCCCAACAGCTCTGATGACGCGAGACCCCGGGTTTATTTATTCGCGCTCTACTGGTCTGGAGCCGTATGGCTCGAGCTTGAGCTAAGCTTTGTTGCTCTTGTGTGATTTTCCACGTCGCCTAAGTCCCTAAGGAAAGCCTGGACCGAGGGCCGACTAAGCTCCGCCAGAAACCCGGGGATTTGGGGGAGATTTGACCAATGTGTTGCTTCCTCAGAGTCCTGGTGTCCGGCCAGCAGACGGCTAAACGCCACTAATGCCTGGGACCCCGCCGGTCAGTCTAGCAGCCTGTTCTGGGACAGCTAGAGTCACTCCCCCTTTGTCTAGCCGCGGGATTGCGCGGGGGCTGTAATAAAAACATTCCTCCGGACAGAATTCCACGGATGTCTCCTTTGCTCCAGACATTACGGGGCAGTTAGAGCAGAAGTGAGTTCTAGAAAGAATGACCAGGCGAGAAAAGAAGAATGATTTCTTGGTGAGGAAGGTAACTTGTTAGAATTGTAGAGGCAATCTTTCTCTGTCTGTTTCTCTGTCTGTCTCTCTGTCTGTCTGTCTCTCTCTCTCTCTCTCTCTCTCTCTCTCTCTCTCTCTCTCTCTCTCTCTCTCTCTCTCTCTCCTTAAAACAATATCCAAACTGTCCTCAGAGACATAAAGAATACTGGCAAGTGCCTGGTATTTCTTGCGCTCGCATTCTTCAATTTCCTTAAGATTGGTATCATTGGAATCTGTTATCATTTCCTCTCCGACCCCTCACTAAAATTGTCCTGCCCCCTTTTTTCAATTTGATTACTTTTAACCTGCCTCCATCGCTCAAACTATTTTTTCGCAATGTGGAAACACAGGCAGCCATAACATGCGCTGTTTCAATCCCACCCTGATCTGTTTTAATCGCCCTGCTGAGGGTTTAATGTCTTTGGCTCGTGGCGTAAAAAATGGCTGGATACAAATCTATGCATTAAACTCTTACATTATGTGTAACGAGTTGCAATTCAATCTATAACTCATTATGACATTTGCTATCTCCTGTTCGCTTATCTGGGTTAAAATGTTTTGACATAACTAATAAATGCCAATTTTTATTTATTTCTTGCATTTATTATTTTTTTTTTTGTTTTACTCTTTGTCTACGTTCTCTTTTTCCACCCCCACCCCCACCCGGGCCTTTCTCTATCTCTATCTCCTGGCCTCTTTCTATCTTTTTTAGACTTCTACCTTTTCTCTTTTAACGGTCTACTAATCTCTTTCCCCTATTCTTCCTTTCTCTTACTTTCTTTTATCTTTTGTCTTTTACTATTCAATTAAATTTCCCTGAATTTGTCTTTTATTTTACTTTTCAACACCGAATCTATTTTTCCTTCTGTCTGTGCCTGCTTTTCTGTCTGTCTGTTTGTCTGTCTATTGCCTACCCATCTTCCTCTCTCATTCCGTACAATACTGCTATGTATATCTTTATTCTGCCCCCTCTGTCTAAACCCTTCCTTGCTGAAAATTAGTGTTATGAACATTGTTCAGGCAAGTTTTATTTTTAACCAATAAGCTGGCTTAATTTCTTTGTTTGACCAACCCAGAAGTCAGTGGGGTCCACAGAAGAGTACACAAATAGTGATGTAACGCTACAACAATAACACTTAATGAATTCAGCTTGCAAATAGATATTATGTAGATTAATTATGTTTGCACGTTTTTGAATATTGCCATGTGTCATGTGAAGAGCCCTTGATTTATAATAAACTACATTTTTAACTACTGGCAAAAACTGCCTTGCAAATAAATGAAATTGAACACCATAGATATACAAATAATGCTATACGCCCCGTGCCTTTCATAGCGTAAATGTAATACATTATGTACTACGGAGATTGCGACATGCCAGGTTATGTACTCTAAACTGGCTCACTACAGGCTTTTTTTAGTAGGATAGCGAGAAGGGGAGGGAAGGAGAAAAATGAGAGACTGAGAGATAGACTGAGAGAAAAGAGAGAGAAAGAGAGATTGATGTGGCGAGTATCCTCTAAAAATTTATTTAGAATGGATTTGATAAAACTATTGTATACGACAAAATCAACCACCAAAGCTGATTGATAACACTGATTCGTCATAGTTAAAACCTCAGAAATGTTTACAGGTATTTTAAAAAAAGCTTTTTCCTCTCATCTTTTAAAGACAAGACAGCTCATTTCCCAAATACTTTCAAATTGCTCACACTCATTATTGCCTTTAGACCCCTGCTCATCTCCAAATGCACGTGCCTCAGCGATACCTGCATGTCAACATTGCAGCCCACCCGGCGAGTTTTCCCTGCTCGCGCGTGAGTAGGTTCTGACAACAGCAACATACAGGCCAGGGGTGCATGTTGGGGGTGTAGGGGAGCAGGTTTGTGTTGACAGCCCCCACAAGTTGATTGTTTGGTGAGTAACCTAATGGTATTTTACCGTGCACTAACGTGTAGGTTTGACCATCATGAGAAGCTGTTGGTGTTTTTCTAAACTATGTGCACAATAAATGGATCTTAAATTTTGAATAAGTTGCCTTTTTGTTTCTTTCTTTTCTATTTTTTTCGTTTAATTATTATAAGGAATCGATTTTTTAAAATCCAAAAGTACGTTAAGATTCGTTAGTTAAAGTCATGTTTCTTTTCAGTTATGGCCACCACATGTTGTTTTTTCAATTGCACCTAAACTAATTTTTTTCCCGCTTACTTTATCTTTCTTCACTTTATAATGAACCTCTCTCAAGTAAATAAGAATACGATATTAACCGTTATTAATGTAACAACAAAACAATTAGTTTCATAAAACTATTCCTCACAATTACATCTTAACACAAATACCAACATGTGCTAATCGACATCAATAGTTCTACAAGCGATACGTGTGGTAAAACAAGGCTGGGTTGAAATAATTGCGCCATTCTATGGGAGGTTTGTCTCAGACGAAAAGAAAGGGAAAAAGAAAAGTGTAAAGTAAGCCGATCAACCGTTTGCTACCATCTTGAGCGTATGAATACACTGTTTACAAGCGACTGAAACAAGGCGCTGCGCATGCCCCTCAGAGCGGAAGGAGCGCCTTTGTGCGCCTGTTGTCTCCATCCGCCTGGGATGTAAAATAAGCAAATGGCGGCGACGGCGCCAGACCAGTCCAAACACCATTAACGACCAGGCCCCGAGACAGAAGGATCGGGTTTTTCCTTTCTAGGTTGCGCTCTGGTTAGGATCTCCCCAACAATAGTAAAGATGTTGCATGTTTGGTTTTATGGTTTGTACACACTCATACAATAATGGACAATACATCAAAAGAAATTGTTTTTGCTGCCCCGTTGATTCAATGATAGGGAATCTTTTCAGTCTACCTGAGCAGTAGATGTAACGTATCTGTCGTACTTTCTACTCATCGACAAGCATATATTTCATAATATTATAAGCACATAATTATAACCCAAGTACAAAAACATTTCTGTTTCTTATGCTTTCTGAAAGCTTGGTAAATTGAGAAGACATCACAATAGCTCAGATAGAAAAGCACGAACATGAGTGAAAACACTGGGAGTCAATGCTCGGCTTGTGTCTCCTACCTGACTTGACGAAAGGCTATAGCCTCTGAATAATATTAATCTTCTGGTAAATATATCACAACACTAACACACTTACTACAAATATTTCAATACAAAAGTCACTTCTAGCAAGCAACTATTGTCAACATTGCTTATCTATGGGAAGTTTTAAACCACTTAGGTATATTGTGTTATACTGTGATACCACGACTGGTTCTATACGGCGGCAAAAGCCTCAGCTAAGATTCGAGCCTCCAACCACCTTTTCGCAAAACTTTAGCACTATCAGCTGGACTCTCCGGAATTCTGGGCATCTCCTCTCCAATTCCAAGGCGGACAACTGGCCATCAAAGAAACATCTTCCTGACAGGCCTCAGTGAAAGAACTCCGTGCAAGGAGTCAATATATCCAACCTTGACAAGATGGAGATGTCCACTTCTTGCACGGAACCATCGACAACTTAACAGCAGGCTAAACCGCTGGGCGGAGCAGGCTGGCCCCAGGTCTCGCTACCCTCTCATCCTGACCACATCCCCAGGACTCGCACCACAATGGGGCCTGGGTCGGGTTGCAGGCGGTACCGTGCCGGAACAGTGAGACCACGTCCTCACGACCAGGGCTCAACCACTGCCTGGAGAAAACACACGTCACTCCGGTTTTGTTCCGGGACATTTGGGGAGTCAGCGTTTGCCTTTGCTTTCAGAGTCTCAGTCCGTCACTCAAAGCCTTGCGAAACGGCGTCCAGTGCGAAAACGAAGACGGTGAGTTGGGAAATCTGTACCGGCGTCCAATCATAGCTCTAGTCTAGACTTATTGAGCCAATGAGTGATCAGGAAACTCCGTGCTTTAGGGACGTGATTCTGTCATCTGTTATTGACTTATGTATCGCACAACCCTGACTACCTGCCTGATGGTCTGTTGTCCCGAACAGTCAATAGGTCTTGGGTTACTTTGCTCACCCCGTCAGGTAAAACCAAAAGCCTTTTTTGAAACCAATGTGTGTATTTAGTTGCTAAGAGGGAGCTTAACCGAGAGGGGGAAAAGTAATGTCTCAATTTATGTAAATATGCACGTTTCATTTTTTATTTATTTATTTACGGCTGAATCTTTATTCTCTCTGTCTCTCTTTTCCTTCTCTCTCTCTCTCTCTCTCTTTCTCTCTCTCTCTCCCTATCTCTCTAACTCTCTTCCTCACACGATTTTTCCTTGGTTTTCTTGTCTCTGTCCCTATCTACTCAACCCATCTCTCCCACTCCCAAGTTTTTCTCCTCCTCTCCGTCTCTCTCTTTTTTTCTTCTCTTTGTTTCTCTACCACTCACATTCAAATTCCGACCATTTCCCAGTCTCCCCACAGCCTCTGTGTTTTCCATTCTCCCCATTGTTTCCCTTGTTGGGCCGTTAAGCAAAAACAATGGCGGGCTGGTGACAGCCAAATGATCAGTGTTGGGAGTCCACCCTGAATCAGCCCAGCGGGGTGCGACAGCCCAAGACGGTGCATGGGGGCTTTGCGATCAGGGGACTCTTTACGGAAACGAAGACGATAGAGACGGAAATCTGCACCGGCAGAGGGTCGCGGTAGCCCTTGGGTACAACATCGGCTTCCGACCCAGGAGGTCCGTGGTTCGAGCCCTGGCAATCTCGCTCCCGACTGGTTCGGTCGGCGTGAGTTTAACAGCTTAATGTGAACGGCTGAGACAGGCGTCATGGTGTCCCCGCCCTGTCCCGTGTGTGGCAGCACAAAAATCGTCAGACGTTAGTCTTGGGGCCCGTCCACAATATAGCCTATATAGTGCTGACATTGGACCTTAAACCAACTCAACTCAACAACTGCACCGGCATCCAATAAAACCTATATCCTTCACTTACGGAACCAATGAACGATTAAAAAGAACCTCACGCCCAATGGGCTTCATTATGTCATCAGTTTTCGTCATATGAATCGCAAGGCCTGCCATGTTGCTATGCTGTTTACTAGCTTGAGAGACTGAGAGAACAGAGTCACCTCACGCGGGTTAAAATGTCTGCGTCAAAACGGTATAAAAAAGCCGAGACAGTAAAAATATTCTAGTAATATTTCCATTTTGGAAATTTGCATTGTTGAGTAGTAAAAAGCTCACAATTGTGTGTGTGTGTAATAAATAAAACATATAATGGATTTTTTAGAAGCAATACAAAATAGACATCATTAAATTCATAGTACCAATCATAAGAAAATAAATAATTACACTAAAAGAGCGTGGTGCAAACACAAGGAGAAAACGTGTACAAGAGGAGCTAAGTGAAAATACATGTTCGTTTTAAGTATAAACAACAAGTGAGGTCTCCTTTACATACATACACGACTGACAAATCCACCACAACATACCTCCACCCCATCTCCCTCTCTAAGCAGTTGTAGGCAATCAAAAGGCGAGATAGGCATCTTATCGAGGACACCAGCTCCCAGCCCCCCCCCCTTTTTTTCCACTAACTTATAGTAACATTACTTAGGAAAACTCGATGGTGACTCCGCCAAATGGAGGCGACTCGGTTTATCTTGAATATCTCGCCCACTAATGCAACCAAATGGGGGAAAACACAAAGTGGCAAAATGGGAACGTCAAAGAGAAAGTCAGCGTCAGAAGCGAAGCTAACAGGTCTATTTTGATTACCTCTTCCACAGGAGCATAGAATGGCCTTTTACATTAACGTCCCGAAAAACTCTGGTGTTAATAAGTCCATTATTTCTTGTTTTCTATTAAGACAGAATGGTCTGCGCATACATTTAATTACAATTGGCGAATATGAACTGTTGAAAGTGAAAGCTCGCATTAAAAGTTTATTACAGGTACTTAGATGGAGATAATTGCTATGTGAGGAAAATTTATTCAAAGTGTGAAAAGATTTGTCACCGTTTTAGACACGAAAGTCTCAGCCCCTGTTCGTATTCAACATTTCATGGTTTGTTAATTTATGTTCCTATTGCCACCCAGCGTAGTATAATTTTACATCTTTTATTCACGGAGATAGCAAGTGGGAGACAGAAAACGAGATTGAAAGTAGGCTGATAGAGAACACAAAATAATACTTAGAGAATGAGAGAGAGGGGGAAAGAGAATGAGAGAGAGAGACGGAGAAAGAGAAAAAAAAGAACGAGAGAGAGAGGGAGAGAGCGTTTCGGGGGTAAACATTACTTGTATATTCTGTGTTTCTAAATCGAAATTTTTCTTGTTAAGAAGTCAACGCAATATTCCCACAAGTGACATTTGGTCGAGTAAAGTTCTGTGTATTTGCTTCTCAATAATATATCTAGTTTTACTCATACTAACCGAATGTTTTTGGGCAGACAGCTAAGTGCTACCTACACAAATAAACAATAATGGGGAAAATCAGTGCCTTACTGAAAATACATTTTATTTCTCCAAAGTATCTGAAGGGCTCCTGAGGGAGAAGAAGCCTTTTTGCGTTTTGCTGGTCGTATCCGTACCGGCGTTAGTACAAAGTGTTTGATGTTGGAAGTTGTGTGTTGTTGAGGGACAGATTGGGGCATTTCGTGGTCCACCCGGGAGGGGCTCTAACTCCCTGAAGTACCTCCCTAGCCTCGGGGGTAGATGCTCTGGTTAGATTAGCAGTCAGTGCGGAGAGGCGGGGAGCGTTCTTACGATCTTCACTGTCTCCACTGAGGCTTTGGGACTGTCTGTACCTCCCACCGCCCCTCTCTCTCTCTCTCTCTCTCTCTCTCTCTCTCTCTCTCTCTCTCTCTCTCTCTCTCTCTCTCTTTCTCTCTCTCTTTTCTCTCTCTCTCTCTCTCTCTCTCTCTCTCTCTCTCTCTCTCTCTCTCTCTCTCTCTCTCTCTCTCTCTCTCTCTCTCTCTCTCTCTCTCTCTCTCCTTCTCTCTCTCTCTCTCTCTCTCTGTTTTTAGTACAGTAGCTTTAACCAACTTCTTCTCCTCCTCCTCCCCCTCATTCCTCCTCCCTCTCTCAGCCTAACAAGCCGACATGGCTATTTACCTGTCCCCCAGGGGGAACAAGCTGAAGATAGACAGCCAGAGCCTCTAGGTCGGGTATCCTCCCACCGCGTGAAATGACCACCGACCAGGTGACGAGTAGAACTGTCTCTCGTCCAGTCATATTTTGCCATCCCCCCCTCCACACACACACACACACACACACACTCACACCTTCCAGTGATTGCTCTCTACCACCAGTCCCTCCACAGTTACTGACCTCGATTTGCGCATTTCTTCATCCACGTTTACTTCACTTCTCTCCTTTACCTCATGTATCATTCACTTGGACAACCAATTATTTATATTTCCGGATTATATTTTTTTCTTTAGAATAGATTATTGCATTTTTGTAAATCATTATCATCAACAGCAGATGACCTATATTTTTTTTAACTAAAATAAAGTAAATATCATGTATCGTCTGTTTTTTTAACAACTCATAAAGGTCGAAAGTTTGTTTCTATATTTTGATAATATTTATAACAACTCATACAGGCCGAGATTTATATAAAAAGTATAGATTGAGAAATGTAAAAGTTACAATTCTAAAAAAAGAAGTGTTCCATCTCGACCCGAAAGGAAATTATAATTTTCGATGACTTTAGAATTGTATCAATTATTTAGCAATATATTTATTGTCTATTCTTTTATGCCTTTTTATCTACATTTCTTCGGTCTCTCTCCCTTTATCCCTCAGTATATTTTCTCCCAGGGGCATTAAAAAACGAAGCAAGAGTCTTTGAAGCTAGCGCCTTGAGCCCACAAGCAAAACATGGAGGGCGAGAACATTTGGCGGACATTGTGAAATGACGCAATCAGTTTTTGTGTAGAAAGCCATTGAGGTACAGATGAAGGTGGACTCCCGCCCAATTGAAGACGTAAAGGGTGCAAGCCGAAAGGTTTATAATGTATTAAAAAAAAGGAATAGATTGAGAAATGTAAAACCTAAAGTTCTAAAAAAAAAGTGTTCCATTTCGGCCCGAAAGAAATCATAATTTTCAATAACTTTAAAATATGCAGAGGGGTTGATAGAATTATGCATAGAATCTATTTTCTGTCTATTCTTTTTCATACCTTTTTATCTACATTCCTACGATCTCTCTCCCTTTACCCCTCAGTGTCTTTTCTCCCATGGGCATTAAAAAAAAAAGCAAGTGGCTTTGAAGCTAGCGCCTTGAGCCCACAAGCAAAACATGGAGGGCGAGAACATTTGGCGGACATTGTGAAATGACGCAATCAGTTTTTGTGTAGAAAGCCATTGAGGTAGAGATGAAGGTGGACTCCCGCCCAATTGAAGACGTAAAGGGTGCAATTTGGTTACGTCGGGCTGTGGTTATCACCTCACTTGGGTGTCCTATCTTTTTTGTTACGTCTCTGGGGAAACACTTCATAATTATGGTAGTAGAAATACAGAGCCTTAGGAACCGAATTTGTTTTTATTTTTCTTGTTTGTTTGTCTTGTTGTTGTTGTTTCTTTCTGTTTCGGGCTTTAGCCATTGGAGTCATATATGACGATCTTTAGATCTTCTTTTTTTTTTTAACTATTTTTTTATCCTCTTTTCGTTGGTCTAGTTTTATTTAGAAATAAGACTTCGAGATTTATTGACTTTTTTATCTTTAGTAACTTGGATACTTTGCTATGTTTTAGTTTGTTTTACTTTGATAGTCGACGCAAAAATAGTACTTAGTATGAATTGCTTCATGCAAAAGAGCAAAAAAACACAACACAACTCAAAATTATTTTTTTTTCAAGTTGAAGCTTGTCTAGTGGAATTCAAAATGAAAACTACATCAGTCATACACAGTGGTAAATGAGATGCTTGGGGCAAGGCAAAAAAGGTGGATATCCTCTTGACGATTTGACACTCCGCACCAGTCTGAGTATCATGTTTAATTCATGAACATCCCTAGCACATCTAACACCGTCCTCACCACCACTATACAACCAGCACCGGTGAGTAACAACAAATCGTAATGTGGCAAAGCAGGTCAAAACAAACCAAAGTCAAACACTATCAAGAAACACGGCGCGTGCGAGTTTAGCTTCTGGGGGTAAGACTACATAGGTAAAATATTGACAGTAGAATCACGAATACATCCGTGGCATCTTCAGAGTTCAACACCTACAGGAGATGAAGCTTTTCATTGTGGTCTACAGCCAGCTAGGGTCGCTGTCAGGGTTAGACACCGTTAAGATATGACATACATGTATCTGGTGTGCCAGGTATAGATTCCAATTCAGTTTGTTGTTTTTCTCCCTTCAGTTAGACGTTACGGCATCACACGTACAGACCTGTGTCAAACCTGGGTGTAGCATACATACAGGTGTCCGCCAAATTGGGTGGGAAATGAGGTCTGGGGAAGATGACAATGGCGGGGGTCACCGGGAAGAAAAGATTGTGCGGATTAGAACACGCGAGGCTTTTGTGTGGAGGAATTGAAATGTGTGTCCGGAGCTGTCAAGTGTTTGTAGGTATGGGCGCCTCTTGTTTCCTTCCTGCTCGGGTTGTTTCCAGATAGGTGTCTTCTCTTCTGGACCTGACATCTCCATCCGGGAAAGTCCGGTGTGCCTGGAGTTACTGCTAAGACGGCGGTGCCTGTAAGTTGTTGACGGAGCTGGTTGTCTGGGATTTGTAGGCGCGTGATGTCCAGACTTAGCAGACCGTCTCGAAAATTAGGTTTGGGCATAGAAATATAACTATATAACTATATATATACGGGTTTGGGTAATACATGTAACCAACACCGGTCTCAACCTAGATCTGGGCATGTCGCGCTTTTGTTGTTCGTTGCTTCTTTTTAAGTCTAAAATGAGGCTTGACATTCATAAGTATGGTTGTTTTGTATAGTTGTTGGATGGAGAAAAAAAATAACAGTGGCGTGGCGCGGGCGCTAAACCGCGATAGATTGCTGTAATTATATTGTAGAAAGGGACCAAAATGTCTGCACTTAATATACAGTTATCTTTTTTTGTCAAAATGTATTTTGTTCGGCTTCGTAAATTTTTCAAATTGATTCCAATATCTTCATCGGTCCATGTATTGTTTGTTGTATTTTGTGTTTGTTTGTTCGTTTATTTGTGTTGTTTTGCTTTTTTTTTTTGTTCTTTTTTCATCTTAAGACTGAAAAGACCCGCTTTTCAATTCCAAATTTTGTAAATAATGTCCTTCTAAAAATTGCCTTAGTTCTAAACCTTGATATGTAATTAAATCACCAATGACATAGCTTAAAATTTTGAGAATAGAAAAAGTCAAAAAATAGAAAATAAGTCGTGTTAACTTAAATGAATTTGAAGCAGGACTTATTCATGACAAATTATATTTTCCAAAAACTTAACTAAGAGAAAAGGTAGCAAGATTTAGCATTGTTAACCAAGGCTTATTTTTGGTGCAACCGGAAAAGAAAAGGGATTTTCACCGATCGGGGGAGAATTTCTAAGTAAAAAGATAATCCAAACCCTTTGAGATCATAATCATTCCCTTTCACCGCGCATTCAAAAATTGCCCATCACGCCCCAAAACTGTACATTAGATAAACAGAACGCCTCGGGATCCGACAAACAGAAACTTTATGAGTTGATTGTCCCACTGATTGCAAGCATGGGTCTTATCTTACAAGCCCTACCTCTGGGCCTTAAGTTTTACCTCTTTACTTCAAAGCTCTCATAACTGAGATGAGTATAGAGCCCTTGAGCACCGTAACAGCGCCTTTCTGTCTCTCTCTCCTCTACATGAGCATTGCTAATGACGGGACCAGCCAAGAGTTAAAATAGTCACCTTTGCGCACCGTGCAAGTCGGTGCTACCCAATTGTCTCGGCGTTCAACACTTGGACAAAATTAAGTCTGCGGTTCACATCTCAGGGCTAACTGGGCGTAGAAATCGTAGATCATAAATCACAAACATCAGAGAGATCTCACGGAGGTCATTAGATCTGGATTGTGTCACAGGGAAAAGCTTCCAGGTTTGTGAACTTACGGGTCTAGGCGATGGTCAAGGAAGTAGGTAAATTGACGCGGTGCGTTTAAAGTCGGTGTTGTAATTAGGGAAGAAAAGATAATTAATAATGGTGCGAACTTGAGGAGTAGTATTTATTGGGAACGTAAGTAAGTCAAACGAATATTCGGCTCAATTTTTTACGCCAAAGCAAACATTAATATGGGCGCGTTTAAAAGTGGCTGTTGTATTTAAAAAGGAAGAGATATTGAACAATTGGTGTGAACTAAAAGACCCATAACCATTGGGAAAGTAATTAAGTAAAAAGGTAAGTCGGCTTAAATCTTGTCATCAAAGGTTTTGGTGGCTGTAATGATGACCACGCCTCGGGTCTAGTTTATAATAGTGACGGGACAAACAGAGAGTTTCTCGTTGTATAAAGATCTCTCAGTATAATATAATAATAAAATATCGTTTAAACCTAATGCTGCAGGGAATATCATAAACAGTACTGAGAGCACGGTTGAACAAAAAAAGGCTGAATTAAACACGAGTGTGGGGCGTAAAGTGAAATTCGAAAGGAGAACAGTTCGATTAGTCTATTCTATAAACTGTATAATGAATACGCTTTCTGCAGATCTGCTTTTGTTTCTGCTTTCATTACTTTGTATGTATATCAATATTTTATTTTGTTGTTTGTTTTTTTTCCTTTTTACACAAATACACACGCGATGTGACTGCTTGCATATCCTTCTATACAGTCATACATTCATGTCAGAGACTGGGCTGTCCATTTGAGTAAACGCAAAGAAGAAGAAGATACATCTATTTTTTTTTTGGGCTCTGCCTATAGTCTGACGTCACATATTTCCCAGGAAAACTCAAAACATGCCTTCAAGCGAAATCCTGATCATCGATGATGATAATGAGTTCAAGGACATTGGTACGATTGCGACCACTCCGGATTCATTTTCGGCGCCGCGGGGTTCGAATCTGTGGGAGGTGAGGGCCTGAGACAATACACCAGGCGTGTTTCACTTCACAGGTTCGGGTACGTTTGGACACTCTGTGTTACGGAGAGAGGTAGAGAGAGGGAGAGACGGGGGGGGAGATAGAGTGAGAGAGAGAAAGAGAGAGGGAGAGAGAGAGGGAGAGACAGGGGGAGAGAGAGATGGAGAGACAGAGGGAGGGAGAGGTAGAGAGAGGGAGAGAGAGAGGAAGAGAGGGAGGGGGAGAGAGAGAGAAAGAGAAAGAGAGAGAGGGGGGGATATAGAGAGAGACAGACAGACAGACAAACAGACAGACATAGAAAGGCAAACAGATACCCAAACAATCAGACAGACAGGCAGACTCAGAGCAGAGAGAGGTACAGAAAGAGAACGAGACATTAAAGTGTCGGGGCTCGTTAAGGGCAATCAGCGGTGGAGAGAGAGAGGGAGAGAGAGAGAGAGAGAGAGTACAGAAAGAGAACGAGAAATAGAGAGACAATTAAAGACATCATACAGAGGAAGAAAGAGGCGGGATTGAGACTATGAGTATAAAAAGAGATACAGAACGAGGTATATGCAGACTAGAGTGAATCTTCCTGGTCACATGCAATGACCAATTTGAGCAAGTCCAGCCTATAGAGCTCACAAGCCAGCGCCTGGTGTGTGCTCACCCCAATCATATCTCCGTGCATTGATCAATGGGGTCATAGAGTGCACATCTTATCTCCCCAGATAGAGGGGGGAGGCGGACTGTGACGGAACGAGAAAGGTCCTGACTCTGGTTTGTGTAGCATCTCTGACGTAACGGTCATTAGGATGGGTGTTGGTCATAACGAGGGAGGGATAGGGGGTTCAGTGAGATATGCTGAAAATATGTCACTACAGATATGAAGAAAGATGGATAAGTGAGAGCTGGAGAGGTAGGGATAGAGATAGAGATAGAGAGAGAGAGAATGAAAAAGAAAGATGCGTAGTTGGGAATATGGATATAAGGGAAAACTTAAAGATAATTAAAGAGATATGAAGGTAAAGACAGGTAATGAAACAGGCGAAATATAAAAAAAATATGCTGGAGGTTGAGTGATAGTGGGAGAGACAGAGACACGGGAAGAGACACACACGCCTGAACATAGACTAATACAAGAATGGAGACAAACAAACCAGCACATGCGCTAGACAAACGAAGACAATATGCAGGCAGACTTCAAGAATAACGGAGGAATATTCAAAATTCTTTTTTAACAGACAGGGAAATTGATGGTAAGAACAAGTTGGGGAGATATTACAAGAAAGAGAGACAATAGTCTCAAAGTCAATGATACGGTTATGAATGTTAAAATAATGTACTCACGTTGTGCAGCTTGTAGTAGAGGCCGCAGGCGTTGCACACGGGGTCGCCGTTAGGGTTACGTCTCCATAGCGTAGTGGTAGACGTTCCGCAGTTGGCACACGTCGTCCCGGCCCTCCGTGCAGCGCTCTGAAAAAAAAAAATCAAAGTTTTTGTTACGCTTAATTATAAAAACAGTAAATTTCAACACCCATTCAGTGCTGTAGAATCATATACGGAGAAGGCTGACACCGCTTGGATCCGAACTCAGCGCCTCATTATCTTCAGTTTAGAGCTTTAACTTAAGACGTGCATACATTCTTTAAGCGTCGGATCTGTCCAGCCGTATTTATGAGCGGTCGTAAACTAGGCCTAAAAAACTGACGTAGTTAGTACTAAATTTTTTACGTAGACTAAGCCAGTATTCATGGCAAATTTTTGTCGTAGACTAGCTACGTCTAAAAAAAGGAGGGAAAGTCTGAAAATGTAGACGCCATTTTGAAATTTTATAGAGCTTACTTTAAAATTATAAAAATTAAGTACCAAAACTCAAATCTATAATCATTTTCTAAAATCTTATGAACTTCTGGGTGGAACATTTCATTTGACCTACTTTCTTAATGTAGATCTAAATTATGAAAAATCTTAAAATGCGTGATTGTTCTATTAGGTGTGGCAAAATTGTAAAATTAAACTAGAAAACAACTAAAATATTATTAAAACAACACAGAAGTCATTATAATTGATTTTTAATAGGCTTTAGATG
>RQTK01000393.1:220337-229250 GCA_003991915.1 Elysia chlorotica
AGAGAGAAAGAGAGAGAGAGAGAGAGAGAGAGAGAGAGAGAGAGTCAGACACAGAGAGACATTAAAGTATGACGAATGCCTGGGCTTACTTATCACGTCCAGATAGCATGACATCGCCATCCGCTCGCGACAAGAGCACTGTGCCCCATCCACTTGATGTACACCGCAGTTTCCATAAAAATGACACACGCACAGACCAACTTATTATTATTCCTTACATTTAAAAAAGTTTACACATTAGGGCAAAAGGCTACGGTATCCGATCCACCTACCGCCGAGGTTTGTTTTATTGGCTCTATCTGATTTACCACTGACATGTTTTATGTCTTTGTACCAGGTGAACCTTTTTGGAATATTAGTTTTATATACATGTCATAATGAATACGGCTCTTTATTAAACATTATGCCTACGACACATATAAGAGTATGTAACTACATGAACGTTTTTTTTAATAACTGTAAAAAGAGACGAAGTTGCAGGCA
This sequence comes from Elysia chlorotica, assembly GCA_003991915.1. NCBI lineage: Eukaryota > Metazoa > Mollusca > Gastropoda > Plakobranchidae > Elysia > Elysia chlorotica. The sequence goes on from RQTK01000393.1 coordinate 220,821, forward strand.
TGAATGATTTTGACAAGTAAAATATCAAATTTCTTTATCAACAATGTCGAGCTATATATAACTACCGGTTATTTTTCCCCCAGGAATGCAGAGGGCGGCAATTAACATTTTCTCTGCAGTCAGATATCATGCACAGTGATAGACGTGAATAAGTTTAATCCACATAATGTATGACACTCTACTTAAATAAAATTGACACGCTTTCCAGAAAGGTAGGTCCCAAAATCTCTTGCTCTTCCTGGATATGCCCAATATGAACGAGCGCGCTCAATCACATTGTATAATTATGTTTTTTGTTGGATTTTTGTTTTGTTTTGTGTTTTGATTTGTTTGTTTGTTTTGCTTTTCTTCAGAGGCGAGTGATAATGGTAGAAAGGTTCTTGGTCGACATGCAACAACAGATGATGAAATGTTTGTGACACCCGCATCAATACAGAAATCCAAGAGTTACCTTTGTGGTACATGTATCAGTTATTATTTGTTTGTATACATTTATAATTTGATATAAAGAACGGCTGGTAATAACCATTTAAAAGTAATTAGTGCAAAACTCACAATATTGAAGTTGTAGAGTGTGAGCTTTGATCATTATATATCTGATACATGTACCACTAGATCTGGAAAAATTGCGAAATTTTACACGAAAGCTTACAATATTACAAGAATTCAAAATATTTAACATTTTTATTTACGATATGAAGCAGGTTTTTACTAACTTTTATAACAACAAACAAACAAAGAAACAAACAAACAAATAAACAAAATAAGCAGACCAAAACAGCTAAGTCATCACCAACTCTCTCCCCTTTATTAAAAACAACAAACAAAGAAACAAACAAATATTTCCTCCATTAATAGGCTATTATAATCGTTTAAATCTGTTTTTATACATAACAGAAAAAGGAAGCCAAATTAAAGTCAAGCAGTAGTTAACTTTAAGCCTATTTCAATTTAACTGCCTGCAAGTTTTCACACAATGCTTCTATTATTACACCATAATAGAACACCAGTGACGTTTATACTTAATACCATAACACATGTTGAATACGATAAAATATTAGTCCATATAGTTTTCGTAATACCCTCACCATAATACTATTTGCACTAATTTTTGCGTGCAGCTTGGCTGGCTGTGAAAAGCAGGCTAAGGGACTCTGCCATAATTATGTTTAGTCCCGCTGCTTGTACCGGCTTTTGTTTTTCTGCGCCTGAACTTAATGCATCGCGATTGTCTACCCTGGGGTAATTACGTCACAGTTGATTTATCTTCCTGTGCGCATGACGGGGCAAAAACAAACGGACAACAGCAGCTAGAAACAGCCGACTCACAGCTGTGTGTAAGCGAGCTGTGTACATATATAGTATGGACATGTAAATATCACGGCTTTGTTGTAAGCAGTCGTTTAAAAAACGTTAGAGTACATGTACCATGATTTTCTGCTCTCGGTGCAAAAGCAGATTCATGTTCATAGAGATTTGGATTAATGAACAGATTCATTCTCTTTTTTTTTTTTTAACCAGTTTTTGGTGGTACTTTTTATTAACCCTTTTCTGAAATACATACATTTATTCTATGCGAGCAAGTTCTTATTGATATATTTATCACTTGAGAAATTTTTCCTATAATTATGTAGAATAAAACGTTTAATACAATGAAATTACAAAAACGACAATAAATATTTTAAAAGTGTAAGTGCGTGTGGATCAACAAACACTGACGTTAATAATTGAGTTATACCTTTGTTGGGTTTTGTTTCTTATTGGGAAGCGCAGAAGTAGAAATACACATTGTGCTTTTACAGAAAAATGTCATAGACAATTTAATGTTTGAGCAAATAAAATTAATTTTGTTTTATAAATTACGATTGGAAAATATTGAAATAAAAAATTATTAGAAATAATTATTGCCGTGAGAGAGAGAGTGTGTGTGTGTGAGAGAGAGAGAGAGAGAGAGAGAGAGAGAGAGAGAGAGAGAGAGAGAGAGAGAGGTGCACAAATATGTCATACTCCCAACTTCCACCTGTTCTGATGTTTTGTGTACCTTTTAAAATACATATTTCAAGCTTTAAGTGTTTAAAAGTCCTTAGACTAATCCGAAATAGTCACCAAAAGTCACGATTCACAGTCGGCTCTGGTGTTCTACCTGATAGGACAGAAGGAAGAACACAAATCTGAGCTCATGATCCTTATTTAGATTTCTTTCTAAAAAGCCAGGAAAAACAAATAATCGCATTCGAACAAAATCGTGGCAGACTAACCGGGGGAAGCCTAAACGGAGTTAAACCTCTGTCGGACACATCCCCTCTAGATGAGCTTATTTTTCTTTCCAGGATATCAGGACTGCAGACAGGAGATCCAGTTGTGCTAACACGCATGCGCCGCTAGGACGGAACAAGTCGCAGCAGGCGGGCCCAGCCTTCCCGTGATGCAGCGCGACTTGAAGGGTATCGCGTTGCCAGGGGGGAGAACTCTCGCCAGCCCGTCTGCCTCGGCGTAGCTTGCAACTGGCGCGGAGTTTGGCTCAGCAGACGTCAGGCTAGTGATAGCCAACCGGCAACATGGCGGTGCCTCGGTACCATATAAATGCATTTTTGTTTTTTAAAGTTTACATAATAGAAATTTCTTTGGTTAGTCAATTCGCTTAAAAAGACAAGGTGAATATAACATCCTCGCTTTGGTGTCTCAATCTGTTGCTTTTATTAATTTATTTGAACGAAAATGTTCTGATTTTTGTCTTTAAAAGGTTGAAGAGTTCCATTTTTGCATTGGATTTGACTTTGCTTTCAGCCTACTATAAAATCATTTGAGAATAATATCTTCGTACAAATATTGTTGTTTGCTCATGCAATGATCGTGTTTATCTTACTTTTAGACGAACTTCTTAGGGTGGTAACACAGTTATTTAGCACAATGCCATTTTACCAGTCGACATCTGAAGGAATGCATGAGCACCGACGAAATACTATGACTAAACCGAAACGCTTTGAAAACCATCCTCATAAGTTGTTTATTCTTATTGTTATTCTGTTAAGTGGTCTTTTAGACTCCAGAATACCAGAATACAATTCACTTCTTTATTTTATCGTTTTTAGATTGAGCGCCTTGGAGTAAAGAATTGATCTTCTTCGAGTGTCCGATGAAAAAGAGCCTATACATGAATTACACAAAGGATAGGCGAAAACATGACCAAGTATGATTTAACCTCGCTAATCCTGTTTTTGTTTTCTTTTCATTTTCGAATGGAACGTATCTTTTATCTTCGGCGACTACTACTTCAAATTTGAACAACTTGTTTTTTTCTTTGTTTGTTTATTTTTTCTTATCTGCTTTTGTTCAACTGTCCGCAATGACCTGACCCAAAAGGCGCCATGTTAGAGTTTGACTGACACATTTTTTTAAGTTTACGACCAACGCTGTAATTTGATATATTGAATTGTATGCTGTTTTCTTTCATTTAACACCATGAAAAATCAACACGGCTTAAAAATGGTACCCAGGCTACGCCCTAACTAGAGCGTAGACGTAGGCCTGGCGTAAGTCTAGGTCTAGAACTAAACTTTTCGAGCAGGCGTAAGTCTAGGTCTAGAACTAAAACTTTTCGAGCATGCGCATCGAGGGTGGGCCAGCGCGCTATGCCCCGCTTTGGTCTCACCTTCTCGAATGTCGCATGTGTAAATAGAGACGCCTCTACTCGTAATTATTGTCTCTCTGGGTTTTCTTCGCGTTCCTTGTGGTTCGATGTGAAGTGGGAGCTACAGAAAGCTGGTAGACATCAAAGGGTTAAGGTCGTACATCGCATTATGGTGGTAAGTCTCCAGTCTGTGGTAGATGGCGCCACGGCGATCCTCCCATCAGAACGTCTCTGGGTGTGTCTGTCAGTTTGTCTGTGCACATGCCTGGCTGGTGTCAGTCACACTGTATGGAGGGTCCCCATAGATATAACAACCCGGTATTTATATACATCTATGTGAGCCCCTCATCATACTGTGGCGTCTTTTCGTCAAAACGTGGGGGGAGAGGGGGGGGGGGTAGCCTCTGTGATAGAACTTCGGCTTCCGACGCAGGAGGTCCGTCGTTCGAGCCCCTACTGGTTAGGTCGGTGTCAGTTTCATGTCTGGAACTGTCAACTGTTGTCATTTATATGAAGGTATTACTCGATTTTATATAATTATGTGAACTGGTTGCCGTTGCATTTAAGTGTTCTAAAGAGGGTGGAACGATTTAAAATTTAAAGTGACATCGATTGCACGATGTCCAATACAAGTTTGTTTTTTTTAATTATTTTCACGGGGCAAAAATGTGATTAATTAGCAACAAATATATTCATATGAAAAATACAATAGTTACGGAATTCAATGAAACGACTTTTTTTTAAATCAGTATCTCAAAATAATTATTATCATGACATTAGTTTTGTCCTCATTACATCTTTAGATATTATTGTCTTGGACCGAGTTAACAATGAAAAAAGGTAAATCAATGAAGGAATGGTTATAATCATATTTGCCAAAATAGCTAAGGCCCAGGCTATAGGAGGTACCAACTTATGAAATAATTAGACGATTCGTTCTTAGTCCATACATCTTTAAATTGAAAACATTGAATTTTTATTTTTTTTAAATCGCTTAAACGAAATGTGATCAGAAATTTTTGTCTAGTCACTCCTGGGTTTTAATGGGGACTAAGTGACGAAGCCTCCATTGTATTTCAATGCGTACTCATTACCAGCTGCGCAAAGAACAAAGGGGTCGATCAAGCAATGAATAGTGGAAAACCAAAGCGGTACTGACAGATATGCAGATACAATAGTGGAAAATCCAAAAGGTACTGACAGATATGCAGATAGTTTTGACTGCCGCCATTGATAACAATGACCATTAGTTTTGTTAACGTCAGATAGTGTCTATGTAGCGACTAGGTTGAGTCAGATGCCAAAATAATGTATAGGTAAAGCTGAATTTTGTATACCTATTTTGTCCAGTATCTCAAGCCTTGGCGATTGCGCTCCCTACTGGTTGGGTCGGTGTCAGTTCGGCTACACCAAGCTAAACCAAGCGTGGGTCGACAGTATCATAAGACAAAGTTGTCGATCCTGGTATATCTTGCCCAAGCAACACAGATGCCAGCCGAAGCATGTGATGCCAGGATCAAAGGTCACCGGTCAGCGGGGAATCGCTCTTCGCACATACACGCGAGCCTAGATTCTGGCTTGGCCAGCTATCTAGGTCAAATTGTGCCCAGCGGTTATGCGATTAGCTAACTTTTCAAATATTTAAAAAACTACGCTGATTTCATATATCATTTTTATTGTGTCCTTATTTTATTACTATCGGAGACTAAACATACTAATTAGGTCTATAATTATGATAGTCTCTTTGAGAAAAGTGTGTTTAAAGTTTTGAATCGAGAGTCAGAAAACAATGGCGGTCGTCCAACACAGATCAAGTTTTGCCTCCCCATAGCAAAACACAGAAACCGTCGTGCGACGCGGAAGCTGGTAACCGTCGCACGACAGCCGGTTTATCTTCAGAAACGATTAACCACTGAAAATTGGATCTCCGCATATTGCCTGTGTATGGCCAGGATGCATGTATGAGTTGGTATATTTTCAGCTTAACTTGAAGACAAGCGTGGGTCGACAGTATCATAAGACAAAGTTGTCGATCCTGGTATATCTTGCCCAAGCAACACAGATGCCAGCCGAAGCATGTGATGCCAGGATCAAAGGTCACCGGTCAGCGGGGAATCGCTCTTCGCACATACACGCGAGCCTAGATTCTGGCTTGGCCAGCTATCTAGGTCAAATTGTGCCCAGCGGTTATGCGATTAGCTAACTTTTCAAATATTTAAAAAACTACGCTGATTTCATATATCATTTTTATTGTGACCCTATTTTATTACTATCTGAGACTAAATATACTACTTGGATCTATACTTATGAAGGCATTCTGGAGAAAAGTGTGTTTAAAGTTTTGAATCGAGAGCCGGAAAACAATGGCGGTCGTCCAACACAGATCAAGTTTTGCCTCCCCATAGCAAAACACAGAAACCGTCGTGCGACGCGGAAGCTGGTAACCGTCGCACGACAGCCGGTTTATCTTCAGAAACGATTAACCACTGAAAATTGGATCTCCGCATATTGCCTGTGTATGGCCAGGATGCATGTATGAGTTGGTATATTTTCAGCTTTAAGCTTTAGTATAACTGTTCTGTACACAGGTTAGGGTGAGTCAGATGCCGAAATAATGTAAAGGTTAAGCTAGATTTTTATACGTATTTTTTCCATTCTCACAAGCTGCAATGGTTTACATTCTTTTCGCTTTTTTATGATGTGGACGTCTATCTCTTTTTCGTAAACATAGCCATTTTTAAAACAACCTGGCAAAGATCTATACCATCCTATCCTTAAGATATACAATAATAAACAAAGATAAACACGGTAGTATGTTCTTTTAACATTTTGACTTTGCATGATTAAAGAAGGCAGGTGAGGATGGCCGTATTTCTTGAATTTTTTTACATGTATTTATTTTTATGATGTTTTAAGTGGTATTGGTGTGTTTTCATTACGATCTTTGTCACAATGTTTTGGTATCCAATGCACCCAAAGACCCTTGGTTGGAATGTTGGAGTGGTGGATTCCTGAAATACTAGGGAGTTTTTCTGACAAGCCAGTGTGAAACACGAGCCCCTCTTTAAAACAGGACTTGCCGTGGTCCCTCCATCCACCTCGCGCGGGTTATGGCTTTTTAACCTACTAGGGGTGGGTTATCCATCTTGAGTCAACTCAAGAGTATTTTATAACAACAAACTGCTCCTTGGTTAGACCAACCAATTTTATTACTGTCAATCTTCTGTGTCCTTGTGAAGGGAGTCTCTGGTTACTCTAGTGTCTCATAAGTTATGAACAGAAAGAGAATTATAGTAGTTAGTACAATGTACTGTAGTTCAGTTTACCGTCGCCTAAGTCGGGGATGTAGGTCTCCTTCAAGGAGGCGGAGATGGTCTCCGAGCTAAGTAGGTCGTAAAACTTGAGACAGAGTGCCTGGGCTGGTACCGAACTAAATGCAGCCCGTGTCGTCAGGTTACGTGCCCGCGGTCTCCGTACTACTCCAGTCCAGGCGTTTTCTACAATTCTCACGGGTATTAATCGCAAACACTGCCAAACAATTTTCTCCAGGATGGCGGTAATTATAGGACAAGCGGTTTTTGATCCAGGCTACTTTGCTCGTGCCTCGCACGAATTGTGTTTTAAAGTTTCTTCTGTAGACGTTATGCTAACTGTACTGGCGAAATATTCCAAAAGGAATTCAAACAAAATGTCTGCTGATTCTGTGAGCATCGCTGTTCAAACTTTATGTGAGAGTGACAAAGCCTTGGATCATAATTAAATTGCATTAGTTTTCGGCATTACCCCCAAATTGTTGATGGTTTAGTTGAAATTTTATTTGTCATTTCTAATGAATCACATTATATTGCTCAAGTGTTAACCCATTCTTCTGTATCACTTTAATTAAAACGCAAAAGGAATACACATTATTAGCTAAACTATTTCTTAATTCCTGTATCCTAGCAAACACTCATACACACCATCCGTTCATACACCATCCTCCCCTTACCCTTTCTTCCTCTCAATTTGTGTGTCTCTCTTCTTATGCCCCCTATCTCTATTCTTTCTATTCTCTCTCTCCTTCTCTCTCCCTTTCACTCTCTTTTCCTCTATTGTCCGTAGCACCATCTTTATTCTCAGATCAGTTAGCTGTAACATAAGACAAATCTTCATTGAACGAACCTAGTAGGCCTATAGTACTTTTAGTAGTGACTCCCCCCGCCACCTGAGTGTCCAGGTATCACCCGCCCAGTGCCGGCCGCTGCCAGTGCTGCCTCCATCCCCCAGGTCGCACCTACACGGGTCAGATGGCGACGGCGATGTACCCAGAAGACCCCTATCCCCTCCCGGTACGCCCTCCACTTAACGGCACGTTAATAAGAGGGGCCGTAACGTACCAGCCGACACTAAGACGGGTCGCCAAGCTTTGAGGTCGAAATTTGAACCCAGAAGAAAATGTCGCGAATTCCCATAAACTCACAGCTTGCCTGCCCCCCTTTTGGAGGATCCATGGACCCTTTCGATCGCCACTCTAGAGCTAGAAGAGTCAGGCACCATTTATAAAACCTATCAAATTGCAGATGGTGGCAAACTTCAAAGATTTTTTCAAGGAGCGTAGTAGTGACTTACATTAGTTTTTGATAATGGTGTACCCCTGTGCATCTATTGAGGTTTTATCTTTCATCCTTTGGTTTAGGAAATATGATAGTATGAAATTGTTGGATTGAATACCCTCACTGCTTTTAAAGATGCCATTTTTAAATGTTAATAACAATTATTCAATATATCTTCAACCCTACCATTTTTTTTTATCCCCCCCC
>RQTK01000393.1:229826-242258 GCA_003991915.1 Elysia chlorotica
AGAGAAAGAGAGAGAGAGAGAGAGAGAGAGAGAGAGAGAGAGAGAGAGAGAGAGAGAGAGAGAGAGAGAGAGAGAGACAGTTCCCCCCTGCCACTGCTTTTGTTAGCGACCTTGTAGAGGGGGACAACTCTACCCTTTCCCGCCCTCTGACCCACGGGGAGTAACTCTCGACGTAGAACGGGCGTAGCAGGGGGTGGACGGGCCAGGGACGGGTCGGGGGCGGGTTTCTGACAGCCTCTACAGGGTTAACTACCGATGCCATACGGCGAGACTCAGCAGCGCTGTCACAACCAACCACACTCCTCCCGCTCAAACAGCACCAGCAGAGAATAAGTCGCTACATTCACCATTTTTCTCTCTCATTCTCTTGTTGTAGCCCACGTACACTAATATACTAGGAATACGCGTCTATTAAATGAGTAAAGTATGCTATGAATTTTAGTACATAATGTTTATGAAAGGTAGAGGGTCTGGCTCATGCTTTGCTGTGGCGGTACATTTGCTCCATATATTTTTTTAGATTTTTTTTTGTGAAATTAGAAAAAATTCAGTATCGTTATTACGTTTCTCCTCTCCCCTCCTAATTAGAATGTATCATCCTCTTCCATTACTGTACATATTGTCAAATGAACCAGTTCCACTCTTTCAAAGCCTTTGAGGATGGACCAGAAGAAGAAGTTTTCCATTGTCTGGGATTTTCGAAAAAAAATATATATACTGAGTCGGGAATTTCAGCTGAGATTTGAACCCAGAACCTACTAACAAAATGAGTTTCCTGGCATCCTTTAACTAAAAGAACATCAAGAGATAGAACATTAATTCCAGAACTCGCACTCTGACAGACGGACGGAGCGGCACGGCCAACGGGTGTTGGTGACTCGGTGACCAGGGATGTCGCGACAGTGCGTCAGAGACCGGCGACAGTGGACAGACCATTAGTCACCCGGATGAGGAATGCAGTGCTAGCGCCGTCTCTCTCGTGACCATCACTCAGGCTGGGGGGAGGGGGGAGGGGCGGGGGGAAGCGTGTACCGATGGTACGTATAGAGGGAGCATCCAACAGTCTAACAGACCAACACCGGGGTAATTACAGAGCATGAATCAACATGTGACGTGGCCGGCACAATGGGGCGCAGAAATGGATACCCCCCGAATCCAACCGTTGGAAACTTTGGGGAAAGAGAGAGGGAGTTAGAGAGGGAAAAGAGAAATAAATGTATAGATATAGGCAGGCACAAACAGAGAGAAGAATAACGAGTAAGAAAGATTCAGAAGGAGACAAACCGATATACTAAGTAAAAAGATTTGATAAGTTAAAGGAAAAGAAGAGAGAGAAAAATAACTTTAAAAAAACAATAATGGGGATAGAGAATTAGAGGAGATAAGAAGAGGAAGGAAGAATAGACGGAGTAAAAATAAGTTTAAAAAGGAAACTCTAACTCTTTACTCGTGATAGATATACCATAAACGTGTACTCGTAACAGGAAAATGAATCTGGGATAGTTTTAATAAAAACCTGTTCATGACTTGCATCAAATCATTTTCTATGTCCAGTTCAGTGGGAAACATAAGTTCTTTTTAACAGTATATGTTAGATGCGAGGGGGGGGGTATCTTCTGCGTTAATTTTGTAAAGACTGTCTGGTAATTATTATGAATTAGCAATTTAATCTGCACGAATGGGCATTATTGTTCAATATTAATAATAAAACATACACTGTTCATACTTAGATTTAAAGTTATATGCGAAACGGTTATGATATGATTACTGTCCATTTATCTCTTCATCAAAATCGTACGCGGAAGAGAAATACCAGACGTTTTCGATTGTCTATGTTTTGATTCCATGATAGAGATCGAGTTTAAATAGTGTTGCAGTAATTAGGCGGGCGGGCTGAGTTTGTTTAGTATCGATATTGTTTTGTATTTGCTTCATTACGACCCAACAGTGCTATTCTCCGATTATTGAGAGGGAGAGGATGTATTTGTATAGTATCGTCCTTAAAATGGAATGTTTTGTAAAATCGGTCTCGATGTTGAGGACATGTACTCGGGAAATGGAGAGGATGAGTCGGAGCGAGTCTTTAGAAGTGGACGGTAAATAATGGGAGAGTGGAGAATGAGAGAAAGAGAGGAAGAGAGAGAGAGAGAGACAGAGAGAGAGAGAGAGAGAGAGAGAAAGAGACAGAGAGGCAGGCAGGCAGAGGACGTTATAACAAAGAAGAACACAGCGCATCTCTGGTTGGGAGAATACGAAAGCATGAAAATACTACGGTAGGAAGAGATCGATGTCTGTAAACTGAAAGTTCACAACTAACCAAGGACTTGAAAGTAGAATGGCCCTCGCATTAAACCATTGAACCAGCGCGCGGGGAGAGCGAGAGTGAGTGCTCTCTCCACGTGATCTCTGTGGAACGGTGAGCAAAGATCTGGTACGTGACACCGACTCCAAACCGGAAGTAGATAAGGCACACCCTGTCATCAATAATGGATTCCTTGCCTCCAGAGTTACGGCCCTTTCTGGAAGTTTGAGAGGAAAAGTGCTGTCACTCAATGTTTGTCTGGAGTGCCGGTAGTCGTCAAATAAGGCTTGGATTTCGTGTTGGACCATTGCAACCAAAACAACCCGGAAAATATATCGCGTTTTGTTAGGATTTTTTTTTATTCCTGGAAGGGAGTGGGGGTATTAATAATTGAGTACTATGTTTAAGAAATGTCTGTGTATGTGCTCTTTTTTCTAGTCGTATTTTATTGAACTTTGTGATGTGTGTTTTTTACCCCATTGCGTTTTTTACATGAAATTTATGTTTTTACCAAGAAAAAAAAATTGATTTACTGATCATTAATAACTCTTATCATATGTGTCTCCTTTCCATTTTCTTGGTTGTGCATAAATCACTTGATTTACAAAAACTTGGAGCAATATTTGACATTTTCAAATGTTCTGGTAATGACAAAAATCTGAATCTGAAATTATTGACCTCTATGAAAAAGAAAACTGAATCATTTAAAGTCCCTTGAGTTTACAATAAGATCATTTCACGGAAAATCTCATGGACATTTCAAATATCTGTTTTACCTGATTTATCACTGCAACCAATCTGTGGACTACACGCTTCAACCTGTCCTGAGATGACCGTGCCTGTAGTTTACGGGACTCCCCTCAAGTGGACACCGCCCTGGGTGTGGGAGGAGAACCTCTCCACTGGTCACTCCAGCTCTGTGCCTCACCAACAATGACCACTAGCCTGTGCCTCACCAACAATGACCAACTTGGTCCAGTTCTGGTTGTTTGATCATAAGCCGTCGAGTGCTGCACTCGTCTTTAACTTCAGGCCCCTGGATCAGTTTTCTTTGCACAGGGTTGACTTAATGTTAGAGTTGCTTTACACTCCAGGGACGGCTGCTTCTTTCGAGAACTCGTGCTACAATGTTTTTAAAACGTTTGTCTATCGTCCATGCAAAGATGTTCAATCCGTTTTCTGGCCATCTACTTTACCTCTCCCTTCCTTTATCTCTCTCATTATCTCTTCTCTCTCTCTCTCCCTTCCTTTATCTCTCTCATTATCTCTTCTCTCTCTGCTCTTATTATTCTACCTCTACCTGACTCTTCCCTTACACGCTTTCCCTTTTCCTGCCTCTGCCTGCTTCCAATTCGCCACCCTTCTTTTCTTTCCATTTTACATGGCTGGCGCGCTCCCTCTCTTTGTCCTCTCTGTCTCACTTTCTTGTACCTCTTTGTACCTCTTTATTCTGCAACCTGAAGGACTCTCCAAACTCGAGAGGGCGCATTCACTCAGACAAAACGCAAACGCTTTATGCTTTGTACATGCCCAGAGACACTCCATGGAGCCACACGGCATGACAAGGTAGCGCACAAAGCCAGGCAGTATAGACTCGCAGGTCCTGGTGCTGGGACCAAAGACACTTTCCAGTCTAGTGCATACAGTGGGCGGGGAAACATCACTTCAGCGTTAGGTTCAGAAAGACCTCCAACAGGCTGGCCCGTTTGCTCTTTTTGTGCATTTTGCGTTTAATTATTTTAAACTCCTAAAAAATATGATGATAATGGTTTACAAATGTTGCGTCTGCGCAGATGGTAAGAGAAAATGGGAGAGACAAAACGATAGAGATGGTGAGAGAATATGGCGTGAGAAAAATATTTAGGGAGGGAGAACTAAAAAAGACAGACGTTAAATCAAAACAGAAACTAGACAGAGAAATACAGAATGATATAGATATATTGAGGACAAGATAACAGAGAGTGTAAAAACTATTGAGAAACATCTATTGAAAAATGCAGAAATATTGAAGATCAAAAAGTGAATTTTTTTGCTCTACATTTCCTTTAGTTTTTACTTCCTCCGTTTTGGGAGTGTGTGTGTGTGAGGAGGTATAACAACCCAGAGTGTTGACACAAGAACAACAAGCCGGCCGGCAGACAGCGCTCCTGTGTTGGGCCATGAATGTAGTGGGAAGTCAAGAAGCTCCCCTGGAAACACAGACACCAGTGAGCTCCGTCCCCGCTAGAGGGCGGCCTGAAGAGGCTTTTAGACTCCATGAGATCTGCGCATTGTGCGCCGGGGGGAACTGAGACGGGTGATTGAGGTCCCCCCTGTTCAAAGCTCGTCTCTAGCTAGCTCAGGTCTACGGGCCCAGGACGAACCATTCACGAGTCTAGTCTGGCCTGGTTTCACTCTCGGCAGTCGGTGGTGGGTTTGTGTGCACGGTGGCCTCTAAGTGGGTGCAGAGTTTCAATCTCAAATCCGTTTCGCCGGTGGTCGTGAATGAGTTAGAGGATTAGGGAGATTTGGAAAGAGAAGAGAGGGCGGTTTCAGTGGGCATATAGCACCGTGGAGGTCGCTGATAGAGTGGTGTAAATGTGGGAGGGGAGACTGGAAGACGGAAAAGAAGATTGGTACATAAATAGGTGCACGGAGCAGAGGGAGACATGAAGAGAGGCAAAGAAAGAGAGAGAGACAGACAGGAGGAAGCCGATCATAATTATACTATCGTTTGACAATTCCAGATTATCATTGTCAACATTTCATCCAATTCATATTCTTTAACCAGCAGAATTACAGCCATCACCTGTCATAAATAAAGAATTGCAGGACTTGTTGATTGTGAGAGGGAGACTGTATTCGTGATTCCATTGTTTAAATTTCTATATTTTCTTTTCTTGATACACTTGTTGAAAGGGGTATTAGAAATAACAGCCCAAGTTGTTTTACTACAGGATAACTATGTCGTTTCTTGGATTTGACTCGAAAGGAAAAAATCTCACCATAAACTGATAAAATGTAGACCGACAAAATAATGGAAATACTGGTTTAATAAAAAAAAGAAAACCACCTTTCTCTAGTGCACCGACACGTTCTCAAGAGATTTCATTGGCCGTTGAGGAGGGGGCGGAGCAAACAGCGTGGACAAGACTGCCCAAAGGTCAAGCAGGGGAAACCGAAACATATCAAAACATTGACGGACGTGCTGGTTTGTTTTGATCAGTATCAGTCAAAACTTTATTAGCAGTAATGCCCTCTAGAAATACCACTGGTTGTATACACTATTTGAGTACATGACTGTAGTTTAGAAAGCAGTTCCTTTGGCTTCTTTTTTTTATTATAGATAGACATGATATGGCTCTATAAAGAAGCGGATTTTTTAATAATGAATTTCGAGAATATATATGATTGTGGAACGGCATTTTTTCGAAGAGTTAAAAGTTATATCTACAGGCAACGCAACATTAATTGGTAGTTTTGAGTGCACGACGGATAATGCAATTATTAAGAAAGTGTTCACATCAAAATTTCGAAAACCTCGGGACAAAGAAAACAAGAAGGACAGAAAATGAAAGAGAAAGACAGAAATATAGGTGAACGCATGAAAAGAGAGAGAGAGAGAGAGAGAGAGAGAGAGAGAGAGAGAGAGAGAGATGCCTTGAGACATTTGTACAGCCAAAATAGACGCAACAGGGAACAGAATGTTCATAATTTTAATAATGAACACGTAGCTATATAATATTTTTATTCCAGGGCCACAACGAACAAATGATAGTAGCGCATTAACTCCAGCAAAATAATAGTGCAGTCGCCAAACCAAATAATATGCACCGGTCCAAACAAGCCGCCTGCACATCAAAGAGAGCTTGCCCAAACCCCAGGCCCAGTCTATCTGCAGATGCATCAGCCAGATAAGTGTCCCAGACGCCACACCACTGGCCAGCGGTCAAACAGCTGTAGTGGGCGGTATGGAACCTGCTATGTACCGTCCCTGGACATTATGGCTCAGTAATGGTCAAGGAATGGTCAAGGTAAAGATATTTTTACTAGGCTGTCAGGTGGAAGGTGTATGGCTCTCTATTTCGGCTCTGCGTTTTGTCTCTCTCAACTACTTCATAATAGTATAATTAAGTGGTGAGTGGCTAGGTGTAATAGAGACATGCTCCTAGCGGTTGGCCGGGAGCGAATGTGTCTGTTTGAAAAGTTAGGTAATTAAATATAAAACCCGTGACTTAATGAAGGTAATAATGTACCTTTTTTCATTCTTATTACAAACGCACCCATACTCTTTATTAATGCAGTCCCAAAATACCTCTCTAGATTGTTGTTCTTAAGTTTTTCTACTTTAGTTTAAAGCCCACTGTTCTTGTGCTAGATGCAATAATTGTTATATTCTTATTTAATTACAATCCTCTCTCTCTCTCTCTCTCTCTCTCTCTCTCTCTCTCTCTCTCTCTCTCTCTCTCTTCCAATTTATATACCATTCCTGCTTTTTTCTTGGCATTAAATCTTCCTCCCCATAAATCCCTGTCACCCCATCGACCAATCAATACTGTCTTCAGCCAGGGGACTTAACTCTGCCGAGCGATGTCTATCAGGGACACTCACAAAGCGAAGGAGAGAGAAAGTTGCGGCCCCTTAGCCAAAAGGCAAGAGATCGCCCCAAGGTTAGGTCATCTCAAAGCTGGGAAAGATTCTCTGGAAATCAATGAACGCTTATTTTCTGTAGCGGATCGATTAAGCTTTGGCCTTTTCTGGAGTAATGGTACTTTATTACGGTTTTTATTTATTTTTCATTTTTACTTTCTGTATAGTTTCCATGTGTATGTTCCCACAATATTCACTGGTCTAATATAGTCTTTTTCTATCTTGAACTCGTTTTTTTTTAGAGCTTGAAAAAATATTGGAGTCTCAAATTAGTATTACATATTATGAAAATGAGCTAAAGGGGGAAAAAATAAGAGGGAATGGAGAATTCTCTTCCTATGGTGAAATTCAACGGTATATTTTCTCAATCAAATCTCGAGGTTTTCTAAAGACAATATTCTTATTAAATGGTAATGACAGAACTTCCATCCTTCAGTATCTTGGCGGCCTTATATTCCGAAAAGTGTACCCTTTACAAGCAGGTTTGACTGGCCGGTGTGTACAGGCACAGTAGTAAAGGGGTCAGGGATATCGGAGATTCGGGGTCAAGCTGTGAATATTTTTCTGAAAAACTTAACGTCTCTGGAGTTTGGCGAAGAGTCAACGACAGAGTTCTCTGCCTCTAGTCCTCCCAGACAGGCCAGACCTGATAGGGATCAGCAGCCCCAGGGAGGGAAACACACCAGGGCCAGACCGGCCAGACTCACGCGCACTGTTAGTGTTATTCTAGGTGAGTAGGCTGAGTCAGGGTGCTCACACTCAGGGTCCTAAGTACAATGTTGTGGTGAGCCTACGCCTTGTTTTAAGATAGGCGAGTCAATAAGAAGGCTTATGACGAGTTGTAAGATACCTCGACGTTGCGGTTACTACATGTAGTCTACATCCCATTATTTGATATCTTTTGTACTTCAACTGATATATTTTCTGAGTACCTTTCGTTTTTGTTTGTGTGTGTGTGTGTGTGTTGTGTTTTTTGCTCTCTATTTAACTATCTGTATAATTTATTGTTCTCCTTATTTGTATCGCTTTCTACCTTTCTATCCTTCTCTCTCTCCCCCCCCTCTCTCTCTCTCTCTCTCTCTCTCTCTCTCTCTCTCTCTCTCTCTTAAACAGTTCATTCAAATCATGGTGCAATTCACTATTGCAATTGCCTGAGCGTGTATTTTTTATAGAAACTGCGAATGGATATGTAAAGAAAAAAGTAATAGATAGATAGACAGATATAGAAAAGTGAGAAGGAAATATACAAACGTGTGTGTGTGTGTGTCTGTGTGTGTGTGTGTGTGTGTGTGTGCAAATATGCCATAAAATAAAAACTCCACTAAAAACTGAGGCAAAAAGCAAAGCGTTGAAAAAAAAAAACATTAAAAAGAAACTGTTTTATGGAGTTAAAAAGAGTAGGAAGGCGAAAGAGAAGGGTAGGCAGACTGACACACACCACAGAAGCTTTCGCCATCTCCCAGTAAGTAAGTGAGACAGTAGTATAATTGTTATGCTAAGAATGAATGACATTCAATTTAACGGGCGCTGGGTGAGGGAAATTGCCTGTGGACTTGGTAACTAGATGTTCACCGCCTGACTTTATTTACAAACATTTTTAAATTATGAAGCTATGAGTTTCCTGTATACGAGGTGAAGTGGGTGCAGAATTTACTTTTTATGGCCAATATTTGAAATAGCTTTTCTGGGAATTTCCTTCTATGTTTCTTTTTTGTTTGTGGTATATTTGTGTGTTTCCTTTGCGATTTTTTTCTATTTGGTGTTTTCGCATAAATCTACGAGAAGTTAGAGCGATTCCAGTTTTTTGACGCACGAAATTTGTTTTATATCTTGTTAAAGGGTATGGTGCTGTAGGTAAGGACGTATTCTTTTTAGCTTTCTTTTTTTCCTATTCTGTTAACATTGTGATTACAATAACCAGAATAACAACAAGAACTATAGCAACAAAAACTGCTACTTTTACCACCACCACCACCACTACTACTACAATACTACTACTACTACTACTCACTACTACTACTACTACTACTACTACTACTACTACTACTACTACTACTACTACTACTACTACACCACTACTACTACTACTACTACTACTACTACTACTACTACTACTACTACTACTACTACTACTACTACTACTACTACTACTACTCTACTACTACTACTCACCAGCCGCCGCTTGGGCTTGATGAGGGGTCTGTTGGAGCCGTTCATCTTGTGGTACAGTCCGCAAGCGTTGCACAGGTAGTGTCCGGTCCCGTCACGGCGCCACAGAGGCGTGGACGTCGCGCCGCAGTTGACACACTCGCGGCCCTCTGCAGACCAGGGAAAAACATAATAGAGTTAAAAGTCGTTATAACAAATACATTATTATAGTATTTTCATGAAGTGGTCGATGGAAAAACCAAAGATGCCCGATGTCTCATTTTTAGCTTTTTAAGAAAATGCAAATTGAAACATTGTGGACTCCCCTAGCATTTTCTATGAGACATTAAATTGGTGAATAGAAGTACATGCTCGTATGGTAATAATGACTGCTCAACTTACAAGCTCACCAACTAAAATATATTTAATGTTAACAGCGATGACTTAATTTGTCTCTGTGAGAGAACAGGGTCAAAATAATGTTAGATTCATAGGAGACAAAGGCATAGGTGTATTATATAATAATTGTATGATAACTGGTTTGACAATTATGGATGTATAATTTACACTTACTATAGGTAACCAATCAATCAATTGTTAAAGTAACGACCACTAAATCGCCATTGCATACGAGTAAGAACAAAAGTTTAAGCTATAACTTATGATGTAGAGTATTGTCTTGCAACATGATGTAATCCAGGGTGATAACTATGTGACTGCGCTCTTTGCCCGGCACTGGCAGATGTGGAATTAAAAAAGGAAATGTTTGGGGGAGGGGGGAGGGTCAGGTTTTTATGTGTTTAAAGAATCAAGTACAGATATTGTGGATACCATCAGAAAAATTTTCAACCTGTTTATAATGATCTTAGAACATCAGCTATTGGATGAACTGTTTTTTACATTCCTATAACCTGCAGTCAGAGCTCATTTTTGTCATTTATTTCAATTTTCTAAATTATTTTTTTCGCGGGATGAAAGGGGGGATGGGGGAGATTGATTTTTTTCCCGTATTTTTCATCACCACACCACTTGATCCATTCAAATATGCAGTATAGGTAGCAAAGTACTTAAGCAATCAAGTGTCTGGAGTGTCTGATTCATACACATTGTAAATGTGCACTATCATACAATGGCTGCACTTAGAGGAGGACTCTTGGCGTTAGGGCTAGTCAGCTTGTACAGAGTCACCACTTAACGTTAAAGCGTTTATATGTGAGGACAGCGAGCATAGTTCTTTGTTGGCTTATTTATCTTGTTTTTAATTTGTTTTGTTGTTTTTTTTAGCTCTTTCTCATTCACTATTTTCCTTAATGTATGCGTGAATGCGAGAGAAAGTGAGAGAGGGAGAGAGAGAGAGAGAGTAAGAGTGAGAGAAGGAAAGAAAAAAGCTGCAGAATAGTGAGCTGAAAGAGGCAACAGCACGCATAACATTAATCCGAGTTTAAATGTTTTGAGTTTTTAGTAAGCGCACGCAAACTGAATAGTGATTGAATATAAAGTGAGAAGCAGGTTACAAACTTCTGAATAAAGGTAAAGATGTCATTTATAGGGTGACGAGTTTGAGATGTTGCCATCACACACACACACACACACACACACACACACATACAATATTGTATAAATGGCCTAATTCCTAAGCATGGGCGACAATTGAGATCCAAACGTCAGACTTCATGCTCTTCAGTCTAGAACACTAAAAACTGAGCTATCAGGCACCCTTGAAAACCAGTTCAAGTGTATTAATAGGTACATGTATTTGTATTTATCCGGATGTGGTGCCATTTTTTCCCATGACTCCTCTCTCCATGTCGCCCCGGAAACGCTTTCGCGCGCCACCGGAAGTCTACTTTTGAGGACGGGACTCCTGGGTTGGAGTGGGTTTGGAAGACTAGGGACGCCATTAAGCGGTGTTTGGTGGGATTTTCCGTGATACTAAATTTAGTTTGTCTATTTTTTTTAAAAACAAAAACAGAACAAGTAACATACAGAAATAATTGCATTCCGTTGGTGTAGTAAACAAAACTTTAAAATTGGTTATATTTTAATGCAATTAATTTATGGAGGCTTAAAGTCAGTGCTGTTTTACTTTCATTGTTTCTATTTTGCTATTGAAATAAAGAATCATATTTATGGAAAAAAAATTTCATTTTAATTTCATTTCTCTACATAAAACCTCCTATTGGCCTTATCTCACTCATGTCTTTCTCCATATTGCTCTCTCCCTTCTCTCTCTATCTCTCTCTCTCCCGCTCTCTCTATCTCTCTCTCTCTCTCCTTAAATCTGTATTCTCCCCTGACTTATAAGTCTTGTTCCCACGCGGAGTTTCCTGTTGTAATAATTATAAATAACCGCAGCTTCTATAATTATAGATTTGCGCCGCTATTTTTACACCAAGCCACACTACAAATCTGTTTGATCAAAGGAAGTGTATTCGCAGACCTTCAGAAGGGTTGCAAGTGTGTCTGATGGGAGACTATAGTTATTTTTTTATACATAGTCATGAGTCAGCCAAGTCCCCAAAAAACTCTATAAGAATTTGCACTAAATTTCTGATCTTCCTGTGTCGTTGACCTATAGAAATGGTCTAAAAAAAGAATTTTTTATGTAGGCATTTTCAATAATACTGTTAATTTTCTGCCTCAAGCACGCAAATTAATACTGGTTGCCAAAGATAAATTAAAAATCAACACGGTAATGTTATAATTGTCATACTATTCTTATGATATTCACATTCTTTTTGTACAATTCTTATCTTTATCATCGTTGTTTGTGGCATATTACCCACTACTTCATTATGCATTGCACTAATATTTAGCTGTATGATTTACGTAATCGCAAAAAAAATTATATAATCAATGATTCTAAAAGTGCTGAAATACAAATATATGTATATAATAATATATTAACAGGCAGCATTTTTAAAAACTCCCTAGTGTTGCATTAGGTAAAAATATTAATTAAAAAAACTGTTGTGAACAAAGAATAATGAACTATAGAAGTGAAAGCTGTTGAACGACTTTTATAGCAATACCAAGCACCAATTCTGTTTCAAGAACTATTTAACCTGAAACGACGCTAATTTTAATATCACACATATTGTGAACAAACAAAATGAAGAAAAAAAAGGTTTGCTGTCTCTTTCCTATAGTTTGTTCTTGTTTAGTTGTTGTTTTTTTTTTGTTGAGTTTTTGTTCCTACTAGAGTGCTGTACTGAGTGATCGATCATGAATGACTAAAATTGATTAACCTTTTTTTGACACACGCATTTTAAGGCGGTGACCTACATTTTGTTTCGAGTTCAAATGTTTCAAATAAAATAATTACATTGGTTGAATTTGATATGGAGTTGCTG
>RQTK01000393.1:250317-266668 GCA_003991915.1 Elysia chlorotica
GGACAGCTAGGGGAAGGAAAGAGTGAAATTGACAGACACAATACATGAACGGGCGTCGAAATGTTATGAAGAGATCCGAAGATATAGATCGAGAGAGAGAGAGAGAGAGAGAATAAATAGAAGAGGAGAGGGGTATCTCTTTATCTATAAATAGAAATAAAAACAAGGCATAGATTTGTATAACTTATATATCTATGTAACAAGGTAAGATAATAACAAGAAAAGTATCTTAGGGTTTGAAATTAAAATTACAGTTGAAAAGGTGCAAACGATGTAATCTTTTAAATCATAAGAACCTGGACTATCGACTTTCATAATAACGTAAAATTAATGATCAACAGAGATTTTACTGATTGATTGGTGCACTATTTAACTGATTGCTTGCTCGTTTGCTTGCTTGCTTGATTGATTGTTTGATTGATTTATTGATTTATTTATTCATTGATTGATATCTGAATTCGGTTTAGTAATTTTGTTATTAAATAAACTACTTTTTAATTTCTTAAAGTTTAAACAAAATTCAAACGGTTATCTTTTAGATAGTCCATTTACAGCCTGTAAGAAAGAGACACGTAGCTTCAAAAAGCACATGATCTCTGCACGTGCATTATTATTCAGCGATATTTTTTGGAAAACAGCCACTTCTCTGTGCATGCATAATAGAAAATTTTATGTAAATGAGGAGTCCGGGTCTAAATCAGATGCACAAAATCAAAAAGTTTGTGTGAACAGCAAAAGAAAAAAATGATTTGCTGGTACATGTACTGAAAAGTAAGCTCTCTCTCTCTCACTCTCTCTCTCTCTTGTAGTGACTAGAGTAACTTACTGGATTGTGCCATAAATTATGAATGTAAATATATTCTCTCTCTCTCTCTCTCTCTCTCTCTCTTGAGTTTTGGATTTTGAGAGGCTACAATAATGTGTTTTGTATGCCTTTTTTGTTTGTTAATGTTGATACAGCCATTGTAGTGACTAGAGTAACTTACTGGATTGAGACAGAAATTATGAATGTAAATATATTTTTATATACCTATCATGTTTGCATTTCCAAATAATACTACTGTTTGTTCTGACAATTCCTAACTTTGATTGAGGAAGTGCTACATTGATTGAAGGGCGAACTCAGGGCGTGAAGGATCGGGCAAGATGATAGTTAAAGCATAGAGACATTAATCTTCGCTTTTGACTTTTCAAATCTGTTTCCCAGGATACAGAGAAACGCAATTAGATAATGACATTGAGACGCAAAGTCAAGTTATTTGACTGCTTCGCATGAAGGGCGTCTCGAAAATTTCGCCTAATACGCCAGAGTGCGTTTTTTGCACAATAAACCAATATCCTTGCACTATAGTTCTAGGAAGTCCAAAACCCACTCCAAACGCCAACAGAGGAATCTTGCGTTTTAAGGGGCGCTGAACCATTTGACGGTTCCAAGCAGACGGCGTCTGTCATGTTCTCGATAGCGCACACTGATAGCGGCTCTCGCAGTCTCGCCGGAACTATCATAGACTATCATAGACTATCATAGACTATCGTAGACTATCGTGGACTATCGGGGCTATCATCGACGGCACCCTGTGGCGACTACAGTGGTCCCACTATCTCAGGTCGATGGGAATACTGGCAGGTTCGCCAGAAAGTACTGAAGGTGAGCGTCCTGGCGCTAGGGCTGGGGGCAGATCATACACTGTCTTTATGTATGCGGTTTGAAGGTTCTGGTTTTCTCCGCCGTTTGCTTTAGCCCGTCTTGACAGCATTTGAGTATCTCCATCACTTTCTCTTCTCTCTCTCTCTCTCTTTCTCTCTCTCTCTCTCTCTCTCTCTCTCTCTCTTTCTCTGTATTTTATTCTTTCACTCTCTCACTCCTTGCTGTACCTTCCACCACGACTTTTACCAACTCAGGCTTTACTTGCACGAGTCAGATATCACGGACTTTCGGGCCATTCATGAATCCCCTACGATGCTAGGAAACTCCGCCGCTTCCACAGGAGGCCAGGCTCTGATACGACATATCGCCCGGGACAAAAAACTTTAATATTAATAACAATGATAATAAAACGCGTTTTTCTTGGGAAATTTATGGGATTGCACCCAGAGGAACCGAAGCGAAGTCGCGCGGGGCTAGACAGGCTGTGAATAGGCCAGGGCGGAGAGCTTTTCGCTTCGCCGTGATGGTTTTACGACTGTATCATTAGTGATGCGGCCCAGGCAGGCCCGACTACTTGCTATGGTAATTGATATATATGCCTCAATTGCATGTAGAGGGTTCTATCTGTTGGAAACTACGGGCGCGAGTCAATATTTGGGGATTTTAAAAAAAAAGTAATGAGGAAAAAATGAACAGTACATAATTATTGAGTTGAGAAGAAAAGAAAATGTGTCCGCAAGACAGAGAGAGGGGGTAAAGAGCGACTAAAGAGGCCAGAGAGAACGGAACTTCGAGAAATCCCAAGAATTCTTAGAGCGCTGACATAAGGAGTATATCAACTGTTTCACTAAAGAGTCACAATGTTTTCCCTATTCGCCCCATCACAAAACTGCGAATGTTTCGTTTTTGCCGTGGTCATGTGACAATAGAGCTCCACTATTGTGTTGGTTGAGGCGAGGTTTTCACTGAAAACCTTAACGACCCAATGCTATGTCAATCCATTATAAAACCATGTTCATGAGTATGCTACTCTGTTGGTATAGTTGCGCCACAACTCCGAGGAGATAGATGGGAGAAATGGCATTGAAATCGTGATAGATTGAGTGCCGTCTACTCAAATTTGTAGCACGAATCTCGGCTGCGTAAAGAAAGTACAAGTGTTTACACTGTTTATTTATATAAATTTATTTACATGTGTGTGGGTTTGTTTGTTTTTTCGTTCTTTTTATGCTTGTGTCCATTGTTGCTGTATACGTGTACGTGTATTACAATCCTCTATCAATGTCTGGAATGTGTAATAACTAATAAACATTATCTCCTACTGAATTTGTGTTGCAGCTAAACATTAATCATCCAACTAAGCAGTTACTGTTAACAACTTAAATAAAATTATGCAACCAACCAGTGTATATTGTACTACTGACTAATTACGAAATTGACCAAAAGATATCTAACCACTACCACTACTTCTCGAATAATATATTTTGTTATGTTTTGCTTATTCTCTGTTTCCCAAGGTGATTCTAGAAGGTGGAGGGTCCAAAGACATTTAAAATCTGACGAGTTTTACAGACTGTCACACAGAGACAATTATTGCGGAGATACCAAGACGTATGTCCCATCCGGTCACAAATACTGATGCATTGTGTACTGTTCCTGTATGGGACAGGGCTTCATGATTGTGGCTCGAACTCGATAGATGTACCTTCCTACTAGAAGCCTCGCACTCTACCTTTGGATCACCTCGTCCCCCCGGTAGGATATTTGATACCGGGCGCCCAACTCAAACTTTTTGGACATCCATCAAGCATAACGCCGCCAGGCACAAAACCGCCGTGAAAGGGATCGTGGTTGCGCTAACAGGAGCAAGGCGACGTACCCCCCTAACCACTTTTGGATAGATTTCAGTCGAATGCAGTGCTGTATTGATTTTTACTTCTCGCCTGAACAGCTCACTGGTTTAAAACAGGATCAGTCCATTGTTTCTCATTGTTTGGCTAGACAGGCAGTGCAATAGAATATTACATCGTGCTATTTTCGGACAGAAAGGACTGAATGGCCGCTCCGTAAGCTATAAGATACGCTAGACGACGGGCTTTAAAAGCACAATAGCACACACACACAAAAACAACTGTAGTGTCGTGTTTGTTAGAGAGGGAATATTCAATATCCCCAAAGTGTAATAGTTCTTCAAACTCAAAAGAAACATTCATT
Organism: Elysia chlorotica; assembly: GCA_003991915.1. Lineage (NCBI taxonomy): Eukaryota > Metazoa > Mollusca > Gastropoda > Plakobranchidae > Elysia > Elysia chlorotica. Next base: position 254,180 of record RQTK01000393.1, read on the forward strand.
TGCATGTTCCTCTCATTGATTTAGTTTCTGTAATAATTGGCTATACGTTGACTCTATCTCTATCTCAACAAATGCGAAGTTATATCACTCGCACTTTATATGCACCACATTTTACCACAGGTTATGTTAATTGGTAAAGTATTTATTTCGCAATTATTTGTTAAGTGTAGTTTTATATCACAGTATTATGTGCTGTAAATTTATTTTGTATCACGGTCGAATGTGTTAAACTAATCTTAAAATTCCCTTTTCCAATGGGTTAAAAGTCTATTCACACAATAGCTATGCACGTGCAACAAGATTAATATGAGAAGATATTGTTCCCCATTTTGCTCTTTTATTATCCGTTAACATTATGAAAGTGTCAAGTCCATTTCAAACTATTGCGTTTTAATTTAATGGGTTTTTTTTTCTCTTCAACGCCAACAAAAACAAAAGGTTGGCCTTCTCACACAGGCACGCCAATCCTGCAATGCGCGAAAACTGAAGAGTTTCTGACCGACTCAGAGCAACGTTTGACGTCTCCCCTGCCGTTTGCTTGTCGGGTCTATCCATGTTTTACGAGATGTAGGTATCGAATTCCCGATAACCGCGGGCCGATCACCAGATTGGAAACCGCTGTAAGAGCCAAGGCAGCGGGGAGTCCATTGTAGTGGGTGCTGCTTGCTCTCAAATCTCACATTAACCCATACGGCGCGAGCTCTCAGATCTACACAACAATCCGGACAATCCGACTCCCAATGTCACATTAACCCATACGGCGCGAGCTCTCAGATCTACACAACAATCCGGACAATCCGACTCCCAATCACATTAACCCATACGGCGCTAGCTCTCAAATCTACACAACAATCCGGACAATCCGACTCCCAATGTCACATTAACCCATACGGCGCTAGCTCTCAGATCTACACAACAATCCGGACAATCCGACTCCCAATGTCACATTAACCCATACGGATCTCCAATCTCACATTAACCCATACGGCGCTAGCTCTCAAATCTACACAACAATCCGGACAATCCGACTCCTAATCTGACATTAACCCATACGGCGCGAGCTCTCAGATCTACACAACAATCTGGACAATCTTAACTCCCAATCTGACATTAACCCATACGGCGCGAGCAGATCTACAGAGTAATCCGGACAATCCGACTCCCACTGTCACATTAACCCATACGACGCTGCCGAGACAGGGATACCTGATCAGCCATGTTTGCTGGCGTCCCAACAATTGACAAAAAGAGCCCGCTAGGTGGCGCTTTGTGAATTATTAGGAAAGGACGGCTGGACTTTTGATTGGGCCTTTCCATTTTTGTTTTGTTTTGTTTTATTTTATTTAGGGGCACATGATACTGCCATGTTTGCGAGATATAATATGTTTAGTCACAGTGTTATGAAAATTTACCAGAATCGTTTTTTTTTATTAAGTTAAATGTCGACTTGGAATCTCAATTTCCTAGACTGATGATAGAACTCGCTATCAATATTGTTTTTAATTGATGATCTCTAATATTTTATGTTAGCTGACATAATTTTATTTTATTTCATTTTTTAGCCTTTCACTTAATTTATTTTTGAAAAGTGCTGTCTACCATCTGACACAAATTTCCAGCTTATATAGTATGCATGCATTATTCCATAATACATAAACACAGGGTTTACACTTGCATAACAGTCAAAAAACGTACATACAGCACTCGACACAGACGGAAAAAAACGTTCTTAAAATATCTATAACCCCAAATAATCAAACTGTGGATTTTTTTCTTTTTTTTTTTTTATTTTTTTTTTGCATAATACATAAATTATGGATAATTCGCCATAGTTTGTCTATGCTTTTTTTTATTTTTGCTTTAGTATCGGGTGAAATGTTAATTGAGAACAAATAAAAATCTTGGATTTGACTCTATTCTTCTCTACATCTAAGGTTAGCTTCCATCAGTGGAACACACACAATGAGATATGACCACTTGCTTAGAATAGAACATTATAATGCTGGGTGGTACATTTTCGTCAGTTCTCGGTGGTATATGTACATGTAGTTTTTTACTTCCTATTTTTCTTTACTTAGATTTGCGTTCAATGTATCCCGTGAGCTGCGTGAAAATAAATTGTAAACTGTAAACCTGACAAGAGACAAGCGATTCATTAAAGTTTAATCTATTTGAGGGGTGGGTCGGTGGGTTTTCAGTTGGACTTCGCGAGAGGGATTTCTTAAAGCGCAGATGACCAAGAAAAATAAAAAATAAAAATATAAAAAATATAAATTCTTATGAAGGTGAGATAAAGAGGAACATATAGGAAAGACAGAGGTAGTCAGAGAGGGATAGAGAGGGAGAGAGATAGAGAGAGAGGGAGAGAGACAAAAGGGGAGTGGACATACAGAGAGACAGATACAGCGATAGATACCAAAGACACATAGGCACATAGATGGAGAAACCCCAACAGAGAGAGAGAGAGAGAGAGAGAGAGAGAGAGAGAGAGAGAGATAGAGAGAGAAAGAGAGAGAGAGGCAGAGATAATGATGGAGAGATGGGGAGGCTGTGGCGAGTGACAGCTTGTTAAATAGATGATGAGGCGGCAGTTGTACCGGGCTCGCCCCTGCGTGAGTACCAGTCTTGGCGGGGAAACAATCGCCGAGTGGGAGGAGTAGGTCTGGAAGCGGGCTCAGTGTGGAGGGGTCACCTAGATCTAGTGGACCAGTAGACAGTCTCACGCGCTAGGCATGCTTAGTGAAGTGGATCTGTATGTACAGTCCGCAGAGAGAGGCCAAGGTCTCAAGGACTATACACCAAGTGGTGGAAGAAAACACATCTATCCATACATGTACTACTTAAGGTGTTATAACTTCTGATATAATTCTGAAAAATTATGGAACTTGTAGTTTTGTCGATTTTTGTTTTCTCAATCGATAATCAAATCAAACAGTTTTGGTAACCCTCTATTTAAAGCATCTACTATGGTGGATGTGGAAAGCTGAGAGGGCAACTGGTTCGGGCTGGCTAATGAGAGGTGTGGGTTCCATCCCCGTCCAAGTCACATAAACATCTAGTCGATGGTTATGAGATCCGACAACAGTGACAGACAAATCAAGGATCGACCAAAACATCCGAACACTAGATCACCGAATATTCGACCTAACTATTGGTGATGTCGGTGTAACAAGGCTGAAAGCCCTACGCTTAAAATTATCTCCAACTTTATATACATCTCACGGGTTTTCAAAAGAAAAAAAATTCCGTACAGTGTATTATGAAGGCGGGGATACAAGGAAACAATCGAACTTCCGAAGTCCCGCTCGTCAGACTGCCTTACTCAAGTCAACATTCCAAGCCTCTCTGATTCTGGTTGATGGAGAGTAGGAACTCTCAAAACTAGCCCACCTTGGTGAAGTTATGAATACACGTAGACGGTTCTCAGGTTGTTTACATGTACCTGCAACTTTGAGGCTGGTCAAGGTGAATTCTCTGGCTGTATTTAGATATTCTGAATCAGTTTGTTTAGAGAGTTGCTCGATTGGCTTGTCGTGTGCAGTGTATGTGTAGGTAAGTTTTGGTCAACTTACATGACTGTATTTCTATTCGTATTGTGCTAAATGAATTTTAAAAGAAAACTTTGCCACAGATTGTAAAAATTCTGTCAATCTTACAAAATATGTTCTGGTTAATTCTATCTGAAGAATGTTTTTGTCTTTGGTTTCTTTTATTATATCACATAAGATCTAATGTACGGAAAATTTGAATTTTGAACATAATATTTGCAATAAATAATTTCTCTCTTGACATCGGAATTAAAGAAAAAAATATGCTCTAGCCATTTCTGTGCAGTAAAGAGAGAGAGAGAGAGAGAGAGAGAGAGAGAGAGAGAGAGAGAGAGAGAGACAGTGAGAGGAAAAGAGAAAAAGAAGAGGGTGAGATATAATTATAGAGAGAGAGGGAGAGAAAGAGAGAAGGGGATATATAGAGAGAGAAAGCTCTCCACAGAGAGCACCCTGCGACTCCAACAATGAGGAGCCACCGCAAACGAGTACAGTCCATTGTATGAGCAGTTGCGACACCCACAATGAGGAGCCACCGCGAGCCAGTACAGTCCATTGTATGATCATTGCCGACGTACAGCCGGCCCGGAACCCTGGGAAATGTTTACCACTCCGGCTTGATGAGATTGTAAACAGCCCGAGAAGCAGACGCCAACGTTTCGCGGGCTTTGCGCCATCTTTGATTTTCGGAATTATGTCGTTTTTACGGAGAAATCAGACTAGAAATTCCATTAACGGAGTATATTTGGGATGATTTATTGCAGCTTTGCCAAAAACATCTTTAATCAAGCTTGTGATATTCTTTAAATCATTTGTTTTTCTATTTCATGTAAGTTACTGATCTAATATTATTAGACTTATATTTTTAGAGCCAGTTAGTTTACTTCCGGTGTGCGCAGTAAGCATGAGTTGGGCAGATACTGTGAGTATTTGAAAGGCTACGGAGAAACACCCGTCTTTAGTCGTTGTGGAAAGATTGAACCTCCCCCTCTCTCTCTCTCTCTCTCTCTCTCTCTCTCTCTCTCTCTCTCTCTCTCTCTCTCTCTCTCTCTCTCTCTCTCTTTCTCATCTGTTCTCCCTCTCTGTCTTTATTTTCTCTTTCTTCTCTCTTCTCCCCCCTCTCTCTCTCTCTTTCTCTCTTCATCTCTATCTCTCTCCATCTATCTGTCTATCTATCCCTCAATTATTGTTCACCCCCCCCCCCCCTTCTTACCCTCTTTCTTTCTTTATGCGCCATTCCCTAACCCGCAAACAGGACACAGTCTTCAAGTCTGAGAAACAGAAGGCTCGCAAATCTTCCAAATCTTCTGATTACTTTCCTGAATGAGATGGCGAGAATTCCAACCCCCCTGGATATCCGACAAGTCCTGGCGCCTGGCAGCTTGGGCCACAGGTCTGGGGTGTGGGTGAGACAAGGCGAGTCTGGGTCTAGGCTACCACCCTGAGAATTTCCTACTGGGATAGTCAGTTCATTCCCCAGGACGCTGGTAACTCACTAGTCACTCGGTACTTACTGCAAGGCTCTGTACTCTGAAAAGCAGACGCCAAGGTTTCGCGTACTGTACTAACAAGGAGGATGTCCGGCAGTCGAATTTAAGTTAGTGCATACCCCCGCACTCTCTCACCACCTCCGCCTCCAACCCAGCCCCCTTCTAGAAAAAAAAAGGATTCAGATGAGTCTAAACTCTTTTTAAGTTGAATTTATGAAAATAAAGGCAGTGAGCATGATTAAAAATCTATACAAACGTTTTATTGCCTATTCAACTATTTGATTTGGGTTTCATTTTATAATTTTGAGGTACATGTATTATGAGGCAAACGTAATAACCAGCTGAGATTCGAACTTCCGTACCTCCTGCTCGTCAGTCCAACGCCCTACCCACTGAGCTATCCGACACCCGTGGCTCACATCTCAATAAATAGAACAGTGTACCTACGAAGGTCATCAGTCTGTCATTAAAATTCAGACTACATAATGTTAGCCCCAAGCACACATCGAGTTCATCCACACATTCACACATGGAGTACATAGTACCACTCATCCACACATCCACACATGGAGTACATACATACATCCACACATCCACACATACACACATACATCCACACACGGAGTACATACACACATACACACAGACCGAGAGACATTAACTTGCTCGGACGGAACCAATGATGAGAGAATGGGAGAAGACACATGAATAAATCTACATGTATAATGCTGCGCCAAATGACTAACGCTGTCAATATACTGTAGCCTTCTGTGATAGCCTAGATCTACCATGTACCATGTACATACCACAGTGTACAGAGTATGTATTAGCAAAAAGGCAGACAAAGCAAAGTGTTGTTTTGGGGTTTTTTTGTTTGTTTGTTGTTTTTTTATAAACTGCTTAGTTAAAATTCATATAGATTTTTTTTTTGTAAAAGCAATGTTGTCGGTAGTCAACAGAAGACTGGTGACAGCAAGTGTTGGTTGTGTCGGTGTTTGTTTGTGTGTGTGTGTGTGTGTTTGTTTGTTTTTAATGGGTTTAAATGTGTTTTGCTTTTTTTGATAAATCGGTAGTATGTTTTAGATATACGTGTACATTACCGGAGAGAAAATGAAAGAGAAAGAGAGAGAAGGAGAGAGAAGGAGAGAGAAGGAGAGGGAGGGGGGAGATAGTTAGAACTGAGAACAGAGAGAGCGACATGTATTACAAAGATCATTAAGATATTATTGTTTTTACTAGTACTGTTGATATTCGTGGTCTTTTTTTTTTCTTCTTAATATTGATGTATTTCTGTTACTATTTTTGCTATTATTCAATGTAATCGGTGTTGCTTAAAATGACACAGGATAAATCCGTTAATTAAAAAAAAAACTGTTAGGAACCATTAAGAAATGGAGTTATAGTCCATCCCCTTGATAGATCTATGGTTAAACTGGGATGCATTCGTCCGAATCACTACTCTCTAACTCAAATCAACCAAACTCATCAGCTCTATAGCCTCTAACCCAATGTCTCGCTCCGTCACGGCACAACTTTCTTGCGCAGACACCCAAACTTACACAGCGCGGCGACACACGAATTAATGAAGTTAACATGCGCGCTATTTACATAATCAGCAACACACAACACACCCGTCTGGTATCGCCAGTTAATGTTTTAGACCAGCGTTAAAAAAACAACAAAACAAAAACAAAAAACAACAAAAACAACACGAGCTAGCATAGAGTATTTTACTTTGGAAATGTGCACATTTCTTCTTGTCAAGCTTTGCTTGCATTTTCGTCTTTCAACGTCTAAATCCTTATTACATTTAAATATCTTTTATATCTCATGCTTCCCCAGCTCTCTCTCTCTCTCTCTCTCTCTCTCTCTCTCTCTCTCTCTCTCTCTCTCTCTCTCTCTCTCTCTCTCCCTCTCTCTCTCTCTCTCTCTCTCTCTCTATCTATCTATCTATCTATCTATCTATCTATCTATCTATCTATCTATCTATCTATCTATCTATCTACCTATCTATCCATATCTCCCGTAGTCCATAAATAACGCTCCTCATTCTTGCTACAACCCTCCACGACCCGCTACCACCTTCATACCTTACTCTACAGGACTGTAAAACCAGCATGTGAGCGATTTTGGACATGCAATATTGATACGTTGTAGTTTGTGAGGGACAAAAGAGCCTATCACAGAATGCATGATCTCTCTCTATAGACTTGGGCTGTAACAACCAGGTCAGGGGCTCTGCTCTGTAGCATGCACTGTGATGCACAAGCTATGTAGTGAGATCTGCTGTGGCTCTAACTCAATAATCACTTTACACATTTCGTGTAATTATCGCTCTGAAGAGACGGACATGGTCACAAACTGGAACCAAGCCTATAGAATAATGACTATAGCATTTGAAGGCCACAATGGATAAACCAGATTTGTCACAAATTTGGATAAATTTAATTATCTTCAAACCAACCCCATTTGAAATAAATGTGAACTGTTTGGGGGTAAAAACAACAATGTTAATCACTGTTATGGGCATATCATAATTATAAAATGTCTCTGTTTTATGTTACTGTAAACCGTGCATCAGTCGTTCTAATCACTCATCAGACTTATCTGCATGTAGCAGTCGCCGTCTCGATTTCACGGATCAGTCCTGGTGTAATAACTTATATCGGTCTGATTGAAGCCAGGACAGCAATAAAGAAAAAAAAAGAAATACTGAAGTATGATCGAACCATCTTAGCCAGGCTTTGTTCCTTTACTTCGATCACATAATAAGCGTATCTTGAGCACCTTTACTTCGATCACATAATAAGCGTATTTTGAGCTCTCACAAGGATGAGAAGAAAGCCCAGTTACCCAACATGCTCTTGTGTTGTCAGCTTATCTGCATCAGTTTTACGATTCTGCCGCATCTTTCGGAGATATCCAAAATCAGAATAAAAAAGCGCGAATGTATAGACGGACGTGGTGGTAAAGCCACATAACAGCTGCAGAGCGAGATGGAGAAGAAAATGTTTTTTTCTAATCGATATTCAATTCAACAACAATAAAAAGTCAGTTGAGGTTTCTGTTGTTGTTGTTGTTGTTGTTGTTGTTGTTGTTGTTGTTGTTGTTGTTGTTGTTGTTGTCGTTGTTGTTGTTTGTTAATGTTTTATGTTTCGTTGTTTGTTTGTTGTTTTGTGTATGTGCAAACGTTTTTGTGTTGGTTTTTTTTTCATTTAAAGGGAAAGAAAATAATGTAAAGCATACACAGGCATTTAATAACTTTCTTCAAACTTAGGAAGCCTGACAGGTTGTCACGAGAGAAAAGGCATAGGATGAGAGGAAAAGAGAAAAAGTTTTAAGGGTTGCAAAAGTGCGGCGAGGACATAAATTATGAAATTATGTGAAAGGTTAGCAGATGCTCAAAATTGATATGACACAATAATTAATAATAAAAACAATATTAACAACAAGAACAACAAGCACAGTAAACATTTTAAGCATAATCAACACAATAATGGTGACACAAAATTAGAATAAAACAACCAAACAATTCTTATTTAAGTAAAGTAAAGTAAAAGATTAATAATTATGTGATGTAAACAAAACAACAATTAAACAAACAAGAACAAAGATAAAGTAAAAAACTAATAATTATGTGATAAAAACAAAACAACAATTACAAAAAACAAGAACAAAGTTTATCTGAAAACGACGGAAAAACAAATGAAAATAGCAAACAGCATTTTTGTCTTTCCGTGTGAAAATTGCAATAATTGAAACCTAACGATTGGGTTTCATTAAATCTAAAATCTTACTAAGTTTTTAACCAAATTTAAGTAAATCTAAACTTGAAATTTTTATATTGCTAATGAAAAATTCGTATATTTTTCTCATTTTATAGTTTGGGATTAGTTGATGGTTTAAATATGTTTTAATAAGAAATTATTTTGATTATTTTATTGTTTAAATCATTTTTCAGACTGTCGTAAAGCTTTGTTAGTGCATCGTCTCTTGCATCAATGTGTGTATATAATATTATGTTTGTAATTCATATCTTTCTTTTTGTTATAATAGTCACAATTGAAATTAAAAAATAAAATAAAAACCATTTTGGGTTAAAAATCTAAGCTGTGGTGGTTGATGGATTTATGTTGTTGCTTTTTTTTCTCTTACAATGTTTAACGCCCTGCCTTGTGTTTGTTTTGAAAGCATATTTCTGTGTTTAAAACATTAAAGAGAACTAAGAAATATTTTAAACAATGTATTTTCGTTTATGCTGAAATAAAACTGAGAGAATATGAAGTTGAAAAAAAATCCTATTTTGTTACAACAGTTGGTTTGTCTTTTTACATTATAGTTCACCTTTTGTTTTTTTTTGTAAACCGTCGCTTCATACCCAAATGATAGAACATAGCTTTACTTCAAGATCTTTAAAAGACTAAGTAGATTAGATTTGAGCGTTATGAAAATCACACATTGAACAAAACCAAACAGGACCTATGACAACAATGACACATTGACAAAAATCAAACAGCACCTATGACAACAATGACACGTTGACAAAATTCAAACAGAACCAAAAGACATTACATGTATACAGTGCACAGCCAAGGACAACAATGATGACGCATTGGCAAAGCACACTGGTCACCATTTATATACTTGACGCAAAGACTTCTATATATATGTACTAATCTTTACACATGTACTGATCTTTACACATGTACTAATCTCTACACATGTACTAATCTCTACACATGTACTAATCTCTACACATGTACTAATCTCTACACATGTACATTACACATTTCCAGCCTGTCTTACCGTGCGCTGACCGGTACCCGTGCACCGCCCTCCCCGAGTAGTAACCGCCGCCCACGTGACCGGAAGTCTGAGAGTCCAGGGCGTGCGGGAAGAACATGTCGCTGATATCCTCTGAGGGGAGCATCCCGCCCGGACCCATGGAGGGATCGAACCCGCCTCCTCCGACCATACGGCCGGCAGGGTCAGCGGCATGCGCAAACCAGGACGGATGTTGCTCGGCAGCCATTGCCATAGCAGCCGCCTGGTTGGTCAGGATCTGGTGGTTGGGGGGATACTGGGGGAGGGGGGTCCCGCCTCCACCTCCCTGGAACGCTGCGATGATGCTGGGTGGTAGCGCCGACGCCTGTGATCTTGGGGGTGTGTGACGTCTCCTAGACTGTCCTGAGAATCCGGTGTGAGGACGCGGACATCCAGTAGGATTTGAACCGCCGGCCTCTTGCGCGTCAGTTCTAGAGGACAGAACTGGAACTAACTGGGTGGGCTACCGGTGGTACCGCTTGATACACAGAAGTCACTTTGTGTGAGGTGATGTTGTTGTTGTTGTTGTAGCGGTAGTGGTAGAGGATGTGTGTCTTGGTATCGCAGGCTTTAACTTGTACGGCGTTCTCAGTGTTCACTCACAAGACACCATAGTCTGGTACTTGACGAATATCCGTAACAAGATGTTGGTCTAGGGAAAGAAAGAGGGGAAAAAATAATAGAAGATTAATTTTTTTTTTCGTTTCTCTCTTCAACTTTTTAAAAACGTAACGATGTCAACACTTATGAGCTAAGTTTTCAACCATGTAGAGCTCATCTTTATCTTTAGTGAATTTTAGTTCCCTTTGGTCCGTGCTAGAAACTTACGATATCGTATCAAAATGCTATCAGTTATCACCCATTCTCTCTCTTTTCTCCCCGATAGAAAACTCCCTAGAGATACTTCTACATCCTTCACACTCTCCCCACTCTCCAAGTCGCGCTATAGAGTAACTATAAAACTGGGAGTCATAAAAGAGTGGGTAAGTTACAGAGGTAACCTTTCGACTATGATATCTCCATAGAAGCCACTGTGCCTGGTAACGTTCGCCCCTGGTGTGTTGCTATCAGGGTTTAGACCTGGGCCGCCGCTTAGCTGAAAGCTGATATCTCAAGAATGCGGCCCGCTGGGCTGGAACAATGATGCACTCAGATATTAAACTGGAAACTTAACACTGCGTGAGCGGCGGATTTCTCACTCACAATATGTCAAATTGTTGTTAAGTGTAAGCTACTGATGCTAATAATGGCCAAATGGTTGCCACCTGGACTAGGAGCCGATTCGCGTCCAAGATTAATCCCTGCTCACACCCTGGCTGCAAGAATGATGTAGAATAGGCTTATCGCTCTTCATCAAACCATAATAGCTCACCCACAATTCCTAGACTTAGTCAACTGCATGAGGAGGGGTGGGGAGAGAGAGAAAGCACGTACCCGTTTTGGACTGCTACAATTCATATTAGTTTATTACGAGTTAACGTTGTAAAACTAGAATTTACTGAGCAATAGCTAAAATTACGCTTATTATTAAAAAAAACAAACAAACACAAAACTAGTTATTTAAGCTATTAATGTCATTTTTCGCACAAAAATTTACAGCGTTGCAGCTGGCCGTGTGAATTGAATCAAGTATTCAAATATAAATTTTACGTTTATATTATTTTGTGTATCGCCTCATAAAACAACTATACACTTAAATAAGACGGCTATATAAAAAAATGAAGTACATTCAACTAAATAGAGAGACTGGCAAATAAAGATAACTATAATTATAATGGTGGTTAAAATAAAACAATTGAAATTTCTAGTCCAAGTCTGAGCTTAAGGTCTCACCAGAAGCTGCTATGCACTGTCTCAAGACTACAAGCATAATTTTTTTGAGGAGTGAAGGAAAGCAGACTCTAAAATAATCATAAAACTCGAAGTTTGAAGTAGCGATATGTGAGCGATCTGCAACCCCCTGAATAGACGTCCAACTTTTTACCAACTGGACCAACTGGCCCTCTATAGCATTCACTGTTACATACATACACATGATTATCCTAAAATTTTAGACTGAAAAAAAAGTTGGGGTATATTAAAATCGAACGTGTTTATGTAATTTTTTAAAATAATAATTATTGTCTAAAATGCAGTACCTATAGCTACTAACATAAGCAATGTTAGATCTAACATGGGATAGCATTCATAACACATGACATCAACTAAGTATGCTTATATGTTGCTGTTGTAGAGTTTAGTTGTTTGTTGTCAAAATAATAAAGGAGGCAACACATATAATTAAATGGTTTGTTTGAATATTTCTGGTTTCTTGTTTCTAAACATTTTTCTTTATTCTCTTACAACAAAACTTCCAATATAAGGGGGATTCTATGATGCATAATATTTTTGGCAATGCCAGTACTTTTCTTTACTTTCTCAACAATAGAAAACTTTGTTTTTTCTTGTTGGTTTTTCACCAAAAAAAGAGGCAATACACTGTATTCGAAATGTAAATAAAAAAATTCCGACTTCCGCAAACTACACTTTAATCTTTCGTTTTGTTTAACAAATATTATTATTATTATTATTATTATTATTATTATTATTATTATTATTATTATTATTATTATTATTATTATTATTATTAT
>RQTK01000393.1:266910-284585 GCA_003991915.1 Elysia chlorotica
TGTTGTTGTTGTTGTTGTTGTTGTTGTTGTTGTTGTTGTTGTTTTGTTGTTGTTGTTGTTGTTGTTGTTTTTTTTGTTTGTTTGTTTTTTTGTTAAATGCGAATTGGGTCCTTTATCCCCTGTAATAACAGCACAATTCTTGCTTATAGTTGATTAAATGATTAACACTGATATGTTTATTCCTAGCTGGTTCATGATAAGAATATTACTTCAAAGTCAAATGGTGATTAATATCTGAATACCTTACATAATTTTAGGGAAAAAGAAATTCTAAGTCTGAATATTGTTAGTTTTCACTAATGGGAACTTACATTCCTGTCTTAGCTCATAAACAATTGTCCTATTTATTGCTCAAGGCGTTTTCCGTCAAACAATTCCTTTTGAACAGGGATCCCATCCACACTTCTAAAGTTTAACAGTGAATTTTTTTTTAATTAAAGAAAAAATCTAATTGAGCATGGTCGGAGCTTGATTGTGTCTTGATTGTTTCATTGTGGTTGTGGTTTTTTCTTGTTGCCCTTTTTGTTGTTGTTACTATTGTTGATTAAAAAAACTATGTTGGTGTGATAATGTTGTTATTATTGTTTTGTCGATGGTGATGATGCTGATGTTATTGTTATTGTTGCCGTTTTTTTGTTTGTTTGTTGTTGTTTTTTTGTTGTAGTTGTTGTTGTTGTTGTTGTTGTTATTGTTGTTGTTGTTGTTGTTGTTGTTGTTGTTGTTGTTGTTGTTGTTGTTGTTGTTGTTGTTGCTGCTGTTGTGACTTAATTCCACTTTTCAAATTCCTTTTGGGAGTAGCAGCCATAAACGTATTACAATTACATTTATTAAAATTTCACATAATTATATTAAAGAATCCTTAAATTCTGAGACCCTCATAACGTAGAACGTTAGGCGCCCACAGTCTGCAGAGAGAGGCACCAGTAGCCCCCAGCCTGCAGAGAGAGGCACCAGTAGCCCCCAGCCTGGCTATGCCCAGAGCGAAGCCCCTCCTGTTTGCTGTGCTAGGAAAGTAATACTGGCGTATTGTATGTACGGAGCGCCTGCTTCTTTTGTCTTGTTCATACAAACAAACTTTGGTGTAGCCAGGACGCAGGTCTAGGCCTAAGATCGAGTGTAGTAGCAGAGACTTAGTTAGACTAGAGTCATAAACTCCGCTAGTTAGAGTTAGATCATGGTCTAGCGTATAGAACTCTAATAACGGAGACTTAGCTACACTAGAGTTATAAACTCCACTAGTTAGAGTTAGAATCTAGCCTAGCGTATAGAACCAATAATGCACACTTTGCGAGCTACACGTCGATAAAGCATGCTATCATTAGGAGTACACAATGTAGCACAAGAGTTTGTGGCACAATTTCAAACTCTTAACTATAAACTACAAATAATAAAAGTCCCATAAGCTTTGGGTTTTCTGGTCGCTCATTGGCTCCGTAAGTCTAAGGTAGAGCTATGGTTGGATCATGGACGCCAGTACAAAGTCCAATTTATACAGTCTTTGTCTTTCTCGTAGACCTTGATGTATCGTAATCAAGGCCTGTATTTTTTTATCAAGATTTATGCAATGGGTTTTCTGAGAGCTCCTCAGCTCCATGTGTCTAATACAGCTCTATGATTGGACGCCGAGCAGAATCCCTTGTCTACCGTCTTGGTCTTGCTATGGGACGCCCTATCGCGAAGTCTCTGCTGCAGAGAGATGTTCAATGAGAGAGTTTCAGGCCGCTTTCTACACTGCATACTGCGGTAGGGTGGTAGGCTCGCTAGGCTCAGCCAAGGCTTAGAATAGATCCCAAGAGGCCAGACGTCTTGTCTAGAGCCCCGGCGACGTAACGGAGGAGGGTAACTTGAGATTCCGTTAACAAGGGAGGGGGAGGAGAGTGAGGATAGACAGACGATATCCGTTCCTCTTCGTTTGAGAGGTGGGCGCAACCAAACTGCAAGTGCTAACAGGGAGAATGCGCCGGTTGGAAAATTAATGGAATGAAGGGTAGAGAGAGAGAGAGAGAGAGAGAGAGAGAGAGAGAGAGAGAGAGAGAGAGAGCATTCCGAGAAATCCAGAAATAACAATATTGTTCTGTACGAGGCTGAGTTGCGTGGCTTTACAGGCAAACTTTTGCGTGTTTTCTCTTCTTTATAAAATTAATATTGTTGTTTTTGCGTTTTCGGTTGCCCCATTGCTGTTGTTATTTTTTGTTGTATAGTTGTTAATGTTGTTGTTCATGTTGCTGTAATTGCTATTGTTGATTGTACTTGCAGTAACATTAATTTTGCTATTACATTAAACTGCTTTTGATGCTATGTCCTTTAATAATTGCTATTTCCTGTATTGAAAGAAGAACATACTGATATAAATACATACGAATGTATTGCTAATGTTGGTGATAATTTTTACCAACTTTAAATTGTTGTATTATTATTTCATTTTATTTTTATTTCGCCTCTTTTTGTTTATTGTGATAATGATCGTAGTTGTGCTTTTCATGGTGATGATGATGATGATGATGATGATGATGATGATGATGATGATGATGATGATGATGATGATGATGATGATGATGATGATGATGATGATGATGATGATGATGAAAACGATGATGATTATCATCATGACGATGATAATAATTTTAATTTTATTTAATTATTTATTAATCATTATAATTGATATTAGTAAAGATCTGCAGTCTTTTATGTGTTGTAAAAATCACAATTAGTGCACTGGTACCTAACAATTATTTTTCTTTAATTGAAGGATTAATAGGGATTCGGTAAAATGTGTTATATGTTTGTATTTAAATACATTCCATCAAAAATTTTTAAATGTCCTTTCAAGTTTAGCTTCGAATTTCAGTAGGTATATTGTACCGGAAGACAACAGAAAAGAATTAGGTGGGAAAGAGAGTAACTAATGAAAGATACAGAGAAATAAAAAGGATGAAAAAGGGTGGTAAAGAAATGAACAAGAAGAAAATAAGGAAAGCAAAGGTAGAAAATTACAAAACAATAACGAAAACAAAACATGACTAAAACATTTTTAAAGAAAGTTAGAAAACTAATGCCAAACTATTAATTGCATACATTTTTACATTGTAAAGCAATGAACTCTCTACATTACAAAACAGAATGAGTACTTATTAAGGCGCTGTATACGAAATCACAAAATGTTCTATTGTGTAAGAGTGGATAATTAACCCAATGAAGTATTATTGTTTCATAAATTGGCGTACTTTCTAATTAATAGTGTACTCTTAATTTTATAAACTGAAAGAATTAATAGTTTGCGGTGTTGGTTGGAACTGTTTCATCCGGTGTAACGATCACAGTATTTCCACAAAATTGCAAATTTTAATTCATTTTTCTATTTTTCTTTCCTCTTTTACGCATAAACGTTTGTATCTTTACTTTTATAATATTGTTAGACAAAAATATTGTGAAAGCATTTTTTTTTTAAATTTGGCTTCAACGAAATGAAAATATGATGTGGCAAAAAAAAGGAGTACAGATTTCTACTAGAAAAGAGGGTCATCATAAAAATAAATCTTACAAAAAATGTTTAGAAGCAATTAGTATTTGAATTGTTTAAACAGCTTGGTGAAAAAGATGCATGAGTGCAGCAGATGACGATAACAACTGTTTATTATTTGTAAAGTAGAAACTAAGTTGATGCTATCACAATTGTATGAAGTAAAATTAATAACAAATAGGCTATAAAACAAAAACATCAACAATAACAAGAAAAACAAAAATAAAAATCAATGTAAGCTCTAATATAACAAGAAGAAATTGACTAACATAACGTTATTTCTTTTTATTATTATTTTTAGAATTCTATTTATTAAATATTAACAGCAAGTTCATTGAGAAGTAAATGAAACTATTAGTTAAAAAGACATTTTGTTTTGTAAGAAATTGAGTCAAAATTGCTTTTTTGTTTTATTTCCTGATTTGCGTTTACTTTATTTTAAGCAAATCATTATGACAGAATTGCAAGGGGAAAAATCAGGGGGTTTTTGTTGTTATTTTATGAAGAAAAGCAATAAAGATCTATTTATGGAAATAATCAAAGAAATAAATTTGAACAAGAAAAAGTGAAATCAAATTTTTTGTTGTATTACTATTATTATGATTATTATTATTATTATTATTATTATTATTATTATTATTATTATTATTATTATTATTGCTTTCACTTAGGGTTTGATTAAAAATTTCGCTATGAAAATTGAAAGATCAAAATTAGAAATAAAATGCAAAAACAAAATCAGACCATTTTGACCCTTCAATTAGATCTAGTGAATGTTATGGTGTTTTTTAATATCTTCATGTATATTTTTCCATTTTACTTTTATCAAACTTTATCGAAGTTTCACTTTTTTGTTTTAAAAAAAAACCTTATGATGATAATTTTGATAAATCCTTGAATATGTTTATAGATTGTGAAATAAATTACTTGTGTGTAAAACTATGTTTTACATCTGTGTACGGTATATCTTTTTAAATATGGATAGGATAATGTAAAAATGTCACTTTATCTTGAGTTTCGATGAAATAAGTAATAGCAAGGTGTGTTTATCTTTGTAATTCCAAAAACAAAAAAGGAATGACTTAAACGCCAGTGTATAATTATTCAGCAAAGTTGGAGTAAGTAGAAACCGTTCAATGTCAGAGACTTTTAAACTTTCTTGTAACATATCAGATTACACCAATGAAAATTTAAGTACACGTTTAAAGTATATTGTAGAATTGTTAAGTGTTTCTTTTGTTGTTTTTGTTTATTTTCATATTGATGTAGGTTGTTGTTGTTTTTTTCGGGTCTTTTCAACTCTAGATTCGAGTTCTGTAGTAATGGGAATTAAAATAGAAACCAACCAAAAATCAACATAATGTTGTCTCTCGAACCCAATTTCATTTAAGTATGAAAACTCTACACCTGGTTAACGACATAATATGGAAGAAGAGGTATAATATTATATATAATTTATCTAACCACAAGCCTGCCAGAGAGGCTGATAGGTCTAATGAAATTCAGATTGTATGTGTAACCAAAGATGGGCGATACATTGTCAAACTCTGCATTGGGATATATCATCAAACGTATCTTGTTTTGCATTGAGCCAACGAGCTAACCTACCACTAATTATTATAGTAACAGACAAAATGATAATTATTCTTAGCTAGGCCTGGATCAAAAAGTTCACCTGGGTCTCCGAATGAATCAGTCATGGCCAAGTAGATCTAATTAGTAGTTTGACCCGTAATGGCAGTGGGGGTTCGATCATTAAAATATTTATCTGGACTGATTCCAGATCTAGATCTAGACCAATTTGCTTCCTATTGTAGGTCTAAAAGTCTATGATATAGACCACGATAGATCTTATTGTTATCTTTTTAAGCTGGGTGGGCAAGATCTAGATCTAGAGACTTGTGCTATTTTCGAGTGCAATTGTGAAAAATCAAAGTTGGTCTTATGCATGGAAATTTTGACGCTGTACCCGGTATTAATTTTTTATCCTAAAAATTGATACATGAACTCGATCTAAAATCTAGATCCAGATCTATTAATTATTTTGACTGCAGATAACTTAGCTCTTTTCTGGTTTTGCGCCCCCACGTCTCAAATAGGATTTTATTCGGCGTTTATAACAAACAAATCAACATGATAACATGTATCTAAATTTTAGATCGAAAGTATAGTTATTGTTAAAAGTTGAGCACTGCAAAACAGAATTCGGTACATGTAGCCTAATTGATCTTTCAAAAAGTATCTAAACCTGTCTAGATTGGTTATGATAAATTTATTAGATTTATGTTGGTTAAAAAAATCGCAACGCAGCTCTATGTACACAAAGATTACGATACAGATTTATTATCGATGATGTCAAAGTATCAACAGTCCGGCAATCCGAGATTAATATAAATTATCTAACATTAAAGTTGTTTTTTGGGTGAAAAAAAAAGCAAAACACACATTGAAATTAGAAAATGTTTCTTACTCTGCAGAAAGAAAATGATAATCCAACACAAGATCAGCGAAGCCGGAGGTACATTCCCAGAATAGTAGTCCAACAGTACAAATCTACAACTGGATTGAAGGATGGATATAAACAGCCTTGGTACGTGTATAATATAACTTAGAGATCTGAGCAATAAATAAACTGAGCTTATGTGCCGAGAGGTTTTGCTGTGGTTGAATCACGTTAGGAGGTCAGACAGAAAGTTAAGATACTACGCCACCACCGGCTAGTCGAGTTGGGAACGTAACCAGAGAATCGAGTCTACCAGATTTAGTGGTGGAGAGAGAGCTGACTGACTGACTGACTGAGTGACTGAGTCTAGGGCTGTCGCGGCATTCACTTGACGGGGCTTCACATTCACACAGGGAGCCGGGAAGGGGGGGGGGTAGGGGGGGGGGGGGGGGGGGGGGGGGAGTTGCTCACTCCAGACCTCGCACGGCTCGGAGGATCTCATGAGGAGGGGAGAGGGGGAGGCTACAAGGAGGGAGGGAAGAGGCGGAGGCGAGTTGTGGTGTAGCGGGCCAGTGAGAGGGGTGTAGCAAAAAGCAAGACGGGGCGGGGAGAGAGGGGCGGCGCGACCACAGCAAGCCTTTACCCTCGCAGCGCGGCCTGATTGAGTAGGGGGCGGCTATTAGCACGGCAATGGATTCTTCCTTAGGTGCTGGCCAAACTGGGAGAAGGGTTGGGAGTAGGGGAGACTTGTTTGAAGGAGAAAGGAGGAAAGAGTCGTGCTTTTGAGTTGGAGAGAGAGAGAGAGAGAGAGAGAGAGAAAGAGAGAGAGATGGGGGTTGGGATGTAAGAAAAATAAGATAGACGGATAGAATGAGAAAAAGAGAGTCAGTGATGAAGAGGAAGAAAGAGAGGTGGAAGATCCTAAGGATCATCTAAGCCTAAAGAGAGGGAGAGAGTGGAGGAGAGAGAGAAAGAGAGAGCGCATTCCATGTAGTGAAAGAAATATTTCTCTCCGACGAGCAACCCACCCCTCACAAAACCCAAACCACCTTTATTCCTCTATTCCTCCTCCTCTCTGTCAACTCAGAAACAGAGAAATCAGAGAAAACATCGCAGATTCGAGCCCTGCGCAGGATTCCGACGAGCTGTTCTCAGAGCCAATCAGGACAGGCTTTACAAATGCCGAACTGAGCTTATTGACACAGTTAGAACTTTGCTTTGCCGTGATTGGCTAGCCGATTCACCTATGACGGCCTCTACATGCGCCACCTGCCTCTTAGCTCCGCCCCCAACGCACGAGAGGGCTGGATCGTCTCCGCTTATCTCGCCGTCCCGTCAATCAGCGAAGTGGGGTTGGCTGTAAGGCAAACTAGAGGGGACACTTAGCGTTGCATTGAGAATGCAAACAGGGATGCGAAAGCGCGATGAAACTTAGATTATTAACGAGTAAAAGAATTGCAGTAAATAAACAAGTATTTGGTGTAGAAAGTACAGAAAAACACTTCTAGGGCCGCTGGTTTATGAAGATGAGAACGATGGAAAACAGGGGGGTGGAGAGGGATGCAGAGAGAGAAAGAGAGAGAGATTTTTTTTGTTTTGTTTTGTTTTTGTTGTTTTTTGTTGTTTTTTGTTGCTTTTTTGTTAGGAATAATTACTTTTCGATGAATTTACAAGGTTGCGATAATATTATTTATAATGAGCTGATATCAAAATCCTGCAAATCTGCACATATTAGCTTTCGCTAGAGCCGATATCGATCGATTTACATGATTGATTAGATTTGAAATAATTGGTATTTTGGTGGTATGTTGATTGATTAATAAATTAGTTCAGTGGTTGGCTATTTGGTGGATTGAATTATTTATTTTTTGTTGGATGGATTGATTCATTGAGGTGATGGTTGGTTCATTGGTTGGTTGGTTGGTTGGTTGGTTGGTTGGTTGAATGAATGGTTGATGGTTTAGTTAGTTTTAGTAGTTGGTGGTTTAGTTGTTTATTTAATTAATTGGTTGGTTTAATTCACAGTCCGACTGGCTTGTCCTGTTCACATTGATCTTTTAAAAACGTTTTTTCCTCACTCAGGGAAGAGAATGAAATTCGGATGTTCATGGATTTACCACTGTCTCAGAAAAAAAGAAAGTATGATACAAGATGTTTTCACATTTCTCTATGATTATACATTTCAAGATGTTCAACATTTATAACCGCCTTTTTTCAAACATTGTCAGAGTGAAAAGGGCGAGATTTCAGATTTATGTGGTCATCACTTATTGCTCTGGCTTGGAAGACTGTAAGGGATTTCCCTGTAGAGAACTGGTTCAAATGTACTCACGTATCCCTCTATTTATATAGATTAAATGTTTAAGTGCGATAGGATGAAAGTTTGCATCTAATTTAAAAATCATCTAAATATTAATTTTGTTCAAATTTTAAATTTATAAGTATAATTTCAATAACACTGTTTGTTAAAGTATTTAATTTTACCCCACAAACTAAAAATCAATTTATAACACTGTTCACTTAACAAAAAACTTCAGCAGGATTATCAATTCAGACTGATAGCTCCGCACCGTAAAACACAAGACACAATATTCAGTGGAAAACATTTGATGACCGTAAATAAAATTATCTCTAGTTTGTTTCTTTAGTCGTTCATATATTCCACCCATCCCGTGTGTATGCCTGCTTGTAACACAAAATCAAAAGGAATGTCAAGTTTATCTATTAGAAATATTATGATGATCATTTCTTTAGTTTTCTATCTATCTATCTATCTATCTATCTATCTATCTATCTATCTATCTATCTATCTATCTATCTATCTATCTATCTATCTATCTATTTATCTAAACACCCATCCATCCATCCATCTATTTACCCATCCATCCATCCATCCATCCATTCATCCATCCACCCATCCATTCATCCATACATCGATTTTCCATCCATCCATGAGTCCATCCATCCATCCATCCATCTTATTATTAGCCATTTTGACTATTCATAAAAAAATTTTTTACTTATCTATCAAATTTATATTCATAGAATACCTACTCTATCAACGTAAAGGTCTACCAATGAGATTGTTGTTGTTTTTTTACCTGCATCAAACTTATTTTCTTTTGGGCGGAGCCGCAAGGAGGACGCTGTACCCATATTCTCAACTCTCAGCTAGCCCAGAACGGATTGGTCCTTACTTTTACACTGCGTTAGAATGAGGCGAGAAAATTAGAGAGGTGAGGCTTAGGCAAGAAGAGGTCGAGAGATAGAGAAAAGATAGATAGATTTACACACATAGAGGGAGGGAGGGAGTTAAATACGTGGACATTTTCAAGACATTATAATCATCTAAATCTATAGAAATAATTATGTTTGTGGGAGAACAGCGCCAAATGTAAGATTGATTCGTATGAAGTTTAAATCTTTTCTTTTGTATTAGGAATACCTGATGATTGTGTGTTAGAATGAGATGGGAAAATTAATGAGGAGAAGCTTAGACACGAGATAGAGAAAAGATAGATTCACACACAAGGAGGGAGGGAGGGAGGTAAAGAGAAAGAGAGAAAGAGAGAGAGAGAGAGAGAGAGAGAGAGAGAGAGAGAGAGAGAGAGAGAGAGAGAGAGAGAGAAGGGATAGGCTGCGCCATCAAATGGAACAAAACCTTTTTTTTTTACCCAAGAATAGAATGATGATGAATAAATCATTTCCTTATTGTTTGACACAAATCTGTAGTCATCTGATTATAGTCTGCAATTTTAATCAACATTTTTATTTTGTTTGTTTTTTATTCATTTATGGAAACACGACTCCACCAAAGGTTGAAAGGGTTAGAGGCCGACTCGCGTGCTTTATTTTTATTTGAAATCAGCAGGGAAAATGTGGCAAATGTAGCAGAGAAAAATAAACAAAAATTCAATTTTCGAATAGTCTCACGACCCTCATCATCTGTAAAGAAACATAGAAAATGTAATAATAAACTATTAAGCCATAGAAGGAAAAAAAGAAACATCGTCCCTGGGTGGGCTCGAACCACCAACCTTTCGGTTAACAGCCGAACGCGCTAACCGATTGCGCCACAGAGACAGCTGGCTAAGTATGTACTCGAAACAAATTTATTCATACGACTGTACAATCATGTACTAGCCAGATTGATAATCATAATGACTGTGCATATCAGAATTGATAACCACAATGATCGGACATACCATGATAACTTTTACATAAATGATTGCACATATCAGATCGATTACTATGATGATTGTACAGACCATATCGATTACTATGATGATTGTACAGACCATATCGACAACTATATTGATTAACTGGATTTAAGTATAAACATTACAATGCGCCAATTTGATCTCGACTGCTTGTTACAGGGTTAAAGATTCCTTGTGTAACTTTCTTTCCTGATCGTTGATCTTAAAACTGTAGCTTGCAGTCAATATAAATAATAATTATAGTTAAACCTAATTAGGGGAGGGGGGGGGGGGGGGGCTGTCATAAGCCTGATATTTTACATTTAAACATATTCAATGGAACTTTTGCATTGATAAGATATTTCTAATTTTGTAGAAGAAAAGGTCTACGCCCTTTTAATTATTCAATGAATATAATTATAGTAACTATTGTATATATATGTAAACTTTGATTCGTTACAGATCTTGACCAAAGCTGTATCATAGTAAATAATTAGCTCCAGTATCTTTAGGCTAAAATGAACAGATTCGCGCAAACGTATGTCACCACCAGGTTGCCCAAATAATGTCATCCTACACAGAGACCGTGGGAGTGGATAAGATTCAAAACAAGCACCATCTCCTTGCCAGACCAGAGATCTATCAACTGAGCCTCTAGAGTGCCTTTCTCTTGAGCCAATGGAAGCTGATTAGACTCTATGTTCACACTGCAACATAGAACGTCGCCTAAGCCCTGGGTTAACTGAGTTTTGATGCAGCCGTGATTTATTCAAGCCACTGTTCAATAATTTTTATGTTATTGATCCGACGGCTGACTCAGTTGGTCTCAGGCAGAGGAAAGCAAAAGCTTGTCTTATTTATCGTCTCCTAAGTTAGTCTCAAAAAGAGGGGGGTTGGGGGTTGGGTTGATTTAACGCCTGACAGCAGCACTATATAGACTATATTGTGGACGGGCCCCAAGACGGACGTCTGACAATTTTATGTGCTGCCACACACGAGACAGGGCGGCGATACCATGACTCCTGTCTCAGCCGGTCACATTATACTGACACCGACCCAACCAGTAGGGGACGCAATCTCAAGAGGCGATGGGTGTAGGACTAACACTGTGCCTAAACCCAAATTATGAACCCTTAGTAAAAAGCACTCTGTAGTCTTTCAGTCGATGAGAACTCTCCTACATTGAGGGTTAAAACAAGTCTCAGTGTAGAGGTCGTTTTGTCCGCTCTCCAACTCGTAAGTTAGAGACAGTACATGTAGCATGGTGTGCGTGCAGTTTGGTTGTTGTTTTTTTATTGTTTGATTTTCTCTTTTCTCTCTCTTTCTCTCTCTCTCTCTCTCTCTCTCTCTCTCTCTCTCTCTCTCTCTCTCTCTCTCTCTCTCTCTCTCTCTCTCTCTCTCTCTCTCTCTCTCTCTCTCTCTCCCCCTTTCTCTTAATCTTTCCTCGATCTTCTATCTTTTTATGTATCTATCTATTTAGTTGTCATATTTATTGAAATGGTTACGCTATAAATATGATGACGTCAAAGCAATAATTATTATTGTATTCTAGTATAACAAACAAAAAAGTTTCGTGCTATCCATCAGATTATGGAAGAAAGCCCATCTATTTTGCATAAAGCTTCGTGGCTTTCACTAAATACAGATAACGCTGTTTTTATGTTTTTATTGTTTTTCTTTTGATTGTTTTTGTTGTTTTTTCCTGATGTGCCACATCTACAAGACCCCATTGTTTCAGCTCGACAGAAAAGCAAAATAGAAATGCTGCGCGATGATTGGCTACATTTTTACTTAGGTTGGTTTACGACGGGGTACATGTATTTCGAACTTACTAAGTACGAACGTAGTAAGTCGACTTAGCGGCTAAAACACCCAGTTGCATACAACTTAAGAGGAAAGTGTAAGTTACGACATAAACTTACTACGACAAAAACCACTTGCATACGGACCCAATAGGGGACGAAATAGGACAAATAATTTTGACCATTGGTGGAATTCTCTCCCTCTCTCCGGATTTAACGTCTCCAAGGTTGGGGGGGCGGTGTTGTTTATTTTTTAATTTTTATTTGGTTCTTGTTTCTGTTTGTTTGTTACTGGGTTTATTTTTTCAAATCAATAAAAATCAATGCGCTTTGTTGTTGATTTTTTAAAATCAATTAAAATCAATGTGCTTTGTGCTCTACAAAGGACAAAAATCGAACTAGCATTTTTCAGTGATCTCAAACTGCAAGGGTTACAATGCTCTTATTTTGTTTGTTTCTTGAAATGCGAGATCAGGTAAGTTGTTCGATTTTGGAACAGAAAAACTACGCACCGGGTGCTGTAAAGAAATCTCTCCCACCCCCGGAGAAAACGGGAAAATCAATTAAATAATCGCAAGATCATTACTTGTTTGTTTGTTCCAAAACTAATGATTTGAAACAAGTGTGCAGTAACAATGTTCATTCAATTTTCGTAAGTCGTTTATAAGCAAGCCAATTCCTACAAGAGATATGTTTTATTTTGTTTGTTGTTGTGTTTTTTTTTCTTGCTTTTTTTTCATATCTTTTAACTTCTGTGATTAGGGCACACTTTGAGCCTTTGGCAAATAAATGAATCTTTTCTTCAAATCTAAAACTAATACAATGTCATGTATAATTATATAGCAAAGTCATGGTTGTTTGTCTCACTCAGATGTCTAAGACAGTGGACAGCTCATGGCCCCGGTGGAACTGGAAGATAGTTCTAAGATTACGAAAAGTAACAAAGAAGATCTATAGAGACATTTGACAAAATCGAGAGCTTCCATTGTAAAACAGGGGGATAGAACTGATAAACTCTGGCTCCAGAGGGATAACTCTTAACAACTGGATAACTCTGGCTCCAGAGGGATAACTCTTTAGCATAGATCTATAGTGCTATTTATATATCTATGCTCTCTAGCAATAATTGTGTTCTATAAAGGCTGTATAATACTGTAGTCACAGAATAATAATGTATTACTATTGGACACACATCAAACTTTAGAGTAGAACAGCTCATTTCACGAGATCCGAACCCACGACCACAAGTTTAAGCAGATCTCCTGCTCTCTTTTATTTTGTTAACTTTTTTTATTATTTTTTTTTTTTGTATATGTGTGGTTTGCGAATTTTATAATGCGTTTCTTGATCATCAGGTTTTTCAACCTGTGCAAAATGACAAAAGCGCAAATTGCATGTTATGCAAATCGCACTAAAAAAAAAAAGTTAAGTCATCGTGACCACACACATTAACTCCATCCATGTCAAACGGTAAATAATTAAATCAGGCGAATTTTACATGGCTGTACCAATAGGCGTACAAGGTTTTTAGTGCAAAGCAAAAAAGACACCCACGTATTTTTTTTTCCGTAAATAAAATAACCGATAGCATATCTTACATCAAAGCTCCATTACCGAATCGTCAATAAGTATATCACATGAAAATCTGTAGTAATATAATTTTATAATAAGTTTATACGGTTTGTCGAACCACCAATAAAAGATAATTATCGCGTGCGATTTTATTTGGGCACCCATCCGCAAAGTTCAAACCCATGATGTATCAATAAAATATAAATTTGTAGACCGAAACAAAACAAAACATGGAGGTAACAGCTGTTGCTGTGAGTTACTACACTATTTGATTTTGTACCTTTGATAATTATTAATATTTTTTATTTTGAATTAAATACATTCACATTTTTCATACTCAATATTGTGGATTTAATGTGTATACGACTCAGCTCATCCCGTTTGAGTTTTTGTTGATGTAACTTTGCTCAAAACTGTATACAAATTATTGTTAACAAATTAAACATGAAAAAACACCGAATGAATTTCTTTTGTGCTCTACATGATAAGATAACGGAGTAGCGAACGAAAGCGAACATACGTATTTTAATATAAACAGCAGCACGTGTATCTATTTAAAGGACAACTAGGGAATCTGATCCAAAGGAACCCAAATAAAAACTAAAAAGCAAAATTTGACTTCTTTCCTAATACAAAAAATTCATCTATTGAGCTTACAAATTGCAACTGGGTAAACAGGTGTTAAAACAATCATACGTTCAAAATCTTTTTTTTTTTTTACCTTGATGCGTTATGTTTTCAGAGATTTGTTATGGAAGTAGGTATAAATCTCTTTATCCAGTTGCAATGCCTAATGAATGCAATCGGTGTATTTACCCAAAGCTAAAATTTTAATCTCTACACTCAAGTCTCATTTTATTTAAAGAAAAATTCTCCATCATATCATATCGTGGTCAAGAAAATTCTCAGCCACGTCTCTAAAAAAGTGTCATATGGAGGTTTTCTGAAATGTCTCTTCTTTGTTTCCTACTGCCATTGCTCACTTTGTAATACAAATGTACATGGACACGTACTAAAACAAGAGTACTTGGTGTATGTACTTCCATCAGGAAATGCTGCAACGACATGAAACATGGACAGGGACCCAGCTACATGTGAACCTCAGACTGGCCCAAGACTGGCATGGAAACATAATGGACACAGTGACCACAAGGCGGGAGGGCACAATGACCACAAAGACCACTCCCATATCGTGTGTTAGGACGGCACTGCTGCACAGAGAATAACCATGGCATACATTACATGTGTATGGAGTGTCTTCAAAACAATGAGGAAAAAAACATCTTGCATATCAGTGAAGGTTACTCTACGTCTCCCATTTATGGAGAATTATGTATGTACTGGATCAGAGTTTTGCTTTCAGGTCTTAGATCTAGATTGAGGGTAATAAGTACAGAATGTACAATATTTACAGTACTGTAAGCTTAAACCCTAGACTAAGAATAGTCCTCCGACGTATAGAATCTCTCAGAGAGAGAGAGAGAGAGAGAGACAGAGAGAGACAGAGATAGACAGAGAGAGATAGATAGATAGATAGATAGATAGATAGATAGATAGATAGATAGATAGATAGATAGATAGATAGATAGATAGATAGATAGATAGATAGATAGATAGATAGTTATATAGATAGATAGATAGATAAACAGAGAGAAGGTGAGAGAGATAGAGAGAGGGAGAGAGAGAGAGAAACATAAGGGTTGTCGTTGCTATTAAAAACTACCTTTAGTTTATAACACCGTTGTAATTACTAGTCCTTGATTTCTAGACATCAGTCTTTTCGTTGAGCAGTAGCGTCAGCGAAGTGTCAAAATGGATAACGGTCTGAACTAACCAGCAGGAGACCCAAGGTTCAATTCAAAGTTGATGTCTCCTTATATCTTTATAATGCACAAACAACGGAAAACTTTCTTTCTTTAAAATGCTCCCGAACTTTGCCATGATTGGATAGTGCCTCTACTGGGTCATAAGATTAACGAAGTGAAGACGAAGACAATCAGTAAGGGAATCTGTACCAGCGCCCAACGCCCAATCAAAACTAAATATTCCCCTAGATCTTGGAGCATATGACCAATCAGAACATTATGTACCCTAGCAACCCCGTACCGAATGAAACCCGTGGCCAAGGGGCGTGTTTCCGTTATCCGTTATCTGGGTGGATCGCAAAGCCTACATTCAATGGCTAATCAATAACCAGTTCTGTCTGAGGTCAGCCTGACCTGCTCTAACTTTCCTTTAAACCACCTTAAACATTCACGTAGCTTGTGTAGTAGACTGAGGGAAAAAATGTGTGATTTTATATTCTAAGGGAAACCAATAAAAGAGAAACAATCTTGAGCGACATATTTTTCGCAATTTTAAATACACATGAAATCTTCACGCATGTAAAGCGGTAATGACATGCTCTTAGTGTTACTTGCTGAAGGCTTTTGGAACGGAAAATTACCTTTAGTTTATAACACCGTTGTAATTACTAGTCCTTGATTTCTAGACATCAGTCTTTTCGTTTGAGCAGTAGCGTCAGCGTAGTGTCAAACTGGATAACCTTCTGAACTGAGGAGCAGGAGACCCAAGGTTCAATTATAGGTTGGTGTCTTCTTCTATCTTTATAATACACAAACAACGGAAAACTTTCTTTCTTTAAAATGCTCCCGAACTTTGCCATGATGGAATAGTGCCCTCTACTGGGTCATAAGATTAACGAAATGAAGACGATCAGTAAAGGAATGTGTACCAAAGCCCAATGCCCAATCAAAACTAAATATTATCCTAGACCTTGGAGGCAATGACCAATCAGAAAATCCCGTACCCAAGAAACCCCGTGCCCAATGGGTGTGTCTACGTTATCCGTAATCTGTGGGGATCGCGAAGCCTCCAATGGCTAATCAATAACCAGCTCTGTCTGAGATCAGCCCAAAGAGATGGGTCAGCCCGACCGCTATAACTTTCCCTTACACCAACTTAAACATTCACGTAGCTTGTGCAGTAGACTGAAAGAAACGTGTGTGATTTTATATTCTCAACGAAACCAATAGAGGAGAAACAATCTCAAGCGACATGTTTTTCGCAATTTTAAATGTACATGAAATCTTTACGCATGTAAAGCGGTAATTATTTGCTGTTAGTGTTACTTGCTGAAGGATTTTGGAACGGCAATAATTTTATATAAACTGATAACTTGAAAAATGAAGTTACGTAAATAAAATATTGCATAATTTATCAATATTTATCATATTGAAGAGATGCGATAGCAGTTTAAAATAGAAGTTATATGTTTAAGTAAACAAAGGAAATTGTATCAGAAGTAGCACTCACAGTTGATTTTTACTGTTTTCACCAATGACAAATCTGCACCTTCTTACAAGTTAATTCTACATGTAATGACATACAATTTTGAGTTTTGTCCGTTCATACCCAAAGCTGTCCATAGTTTGTCTCAGGGCCGTAACTGCGCGAGAAAAGTTACTTGTCTATGTGACATTACTACATACATAACTTGATTACATCACGCAGACAGTGTTGATTAAAAATTAATACTACAGTGTATTTCGCTAGTTATAAAAAGGAGCGTGAATTTTGATTTAAAATTATGAAATTATACCGTTAAAAAATGCCAAATATTGTTCATTTCCATTCATTGCCTGTTGGTTGTGGCGATAGGAATCAAACTTGAGACCCCATATGACACCGCGGTGGGAGCTAGGTTACCATCGGAAGGATACACAAAACAATGTGCGCCTTTGTCGCCTCGGGAAGTGATAAGGTGTTGGCGCGGAGGGATACATTGTCACGGGTGAAGGTCGTGGAGTCGAGATTTCAGTTGGCTGGCGGTGATTCGGCTCTGGTGCACCACCCGCCCTGAGGTTTTAATGATTCATGGGAATGTACTAGAACCAAGGCCTCGCTAGCAGAAGTTTCGGGATATACATTGTCCATAACCAGAAGGTCGATAGAGCGACGAGATTATGAATATTCAATATTCAAACGGTAGAATAGTGATGTGATAAGTTGTTTCTATTTTCAAAGTAATTTCCTGATCTGAATAATTACTGCTAAAGACTGTGTAGCTTGGTATCTTTTTTAAAGCTTCCTATTTTCAATGGCCCCCTCCTCTCTCTCTCTCTCTCTCTCTCTCTCTC
>RQTK01000393.1:295076-314542 GCA_003991915.1 Elysia chlorotica
ATCTCTCTCCTTCCTTCCTTCTCTGTTTCTCTCTCTCTCTCTCTCTCTCTCTCTCTCTTTCTCTCTCTCTTTCTATTTCTCTCTCTCACTCCCTCTCTCTCACTCACTCTCTCTCACTCTCTTTTTTTTCAACAAGAAAACGTATGTGCCTCATAAACTGATATTGTTGCAGTCTCTATCTTCGTCAGAAAGATAATTCTCTTCTAAGGCTAAATAAGCTTTGTGCTTGTGCTGCAGTAGCCACTTATAACTCATTGTAATCTTGATCTTAGGATACTGTGGATGGACAAAAAAAAAAAACTAGCGTCTGATGGTTCAGCCTTAAAATAATCGCTTGTTCAGGTCTGTCGACTTTTCAGATTTTATTTCAGTTTGGAATTTAAAAAAAAAAAAAAAAAAAAATGTTACAAAAGAAGATGAAGCAATCAAGCAGGCAATTTTTGTTCGATAATATATAATTTGAAATCTCCATTATAAAAATAATTATTAGTGTTTACCACATGGAGAGTTTCAAAAAATAATTTAAAAAAAAAATAGTTTAAACTGTGGTATACCAGCTCTTGTCTTATATAAAACAACAGAGGAACCGAGCCATATATTGAAATACCTTGTTCACAGAAGGACATTTTTGTTCATTTAAGTGAGAGGACTTTAGAGAAAAAAAATCGCCCAACGTGGGGCTCGAACCCACGACCCTGAGATTAAGAGTCTCATGCTCTACCGACTGAGCTAGCCGGGCTGGTGATAGTTTCTGTTGGTAAAATTAAGACGCACTCTATCTTTACTTTTCCATCCCTCTGTCTATCTGGGCTGGTGGGACACAATCATAAAGATAACGCTACTAAAAGGATTTAAAAAGGCAAGACGGTTTGTACGGCGACAGAAATACACTAGGGCTGCTCTCTCTCTCTCTCTCTCTCTCTCTCTCTCTCTCTCTCTCTCTCTCTCTCTCTCTCTCTCTCTCTCTCTCTCTCTCTCTCTCTCTCTCTTTTTTTTTCAAGAAGAAAGCTTATTTCGGTCAAACATCTGATATATTGCTGCAGTCTCTATCTTCGTCAGAAAGATAACTCTCCTCTAAGGCTAACTACAATAACTTTGTATTTTTTTTAAATAAAATTAATAAAGAATGTTATACAAGAAAATGAAACGACCAAGCAGACAATTTTTGTTCGATTATTTATGATTTGAAATCACCATTATGAAAATAATTATTAGTGTTTACCACATGGATAGTTTCAAAGAAAAAAAAAAGATACATTGTTGTTGACATAAGGAAATTTTTGTTCATTTAAGTGAGAGGACTTTAGAGAAAAAAAATCGCCCAACGTGGGGCTCGAACCCACGACCCTGAGATTAAGAGTCTCATGCTCTACCGACTGAGCTAGCCGGGCTGGTGATACCTTATCTTTACTTTTCCGTCACTCTGTCTATCTGTCTATTAGGGCCGGTGGTATACAGTCATACAGATAACGCCACGTTCTCTCTCACTCCATCTCTCTCTATCTCTCTTCTCCCCTCCCTCTCTTCTCTTTCTGTCTGTCTGTCTGTCTCTCTCCCCCTTTCTCTTTCTCTTCTCTTCTCTCTCTCTCTGTTTCCTTCTTTGTCTGTCTCTCTCTCTCTCTCTCTCTCTCTCTCTCTCTCTCTCTCTCTCTCTCTCTCTCTATTTCTCTCTCTTTCCTCTTCTCTCTCCCTTTCCTTCTTTGTCTGTCTGTCTCTCTCTATTTCTCTCTCTTTTCTCTTCTCTTTTCTCTTCTTTCTCTTTTCCTCTCTATCCGTATGTCCGTCTGTCTGTCTGTCTCTCTGTCTTTCTCTCTGTCTTTCTCTCTTTTTTTCTCTCTTTCTCTCTCTTCTTATCTTCTCTTTCTCTCTCTTCTTATCTCTCTCTCTTTCTTTCTCTGTCTGTCTGTCTACATGTGTCTCCCTCACTCACTCTTTCTCTCTTTCTCTATTACTGTCTCTCTCTCTTTCCCTCTCTCTGCTATCCATATAATTATTTCTCTCTTTACTTTTTCTTTTTATCTTGGAAACATTAATTTATCACCGTCATGGTAATGTATTTTCTTTCTGTAAGTATAATTATTGTCTTACTTTTCTTTGTAAGCTTTTCTTCGACCCACACAAATTCCAATCCCTGTACAATGTACGTCGCAAAACAAAAACTATTTCGGTTCATGGATAAAAATATTAATCACGGAAGATAAAAGGGATCGAGAGAATGGGATCTTGAAGGTGGAACAGCTGAATCACTTGGTTGATGATGACATAATTATAAATCAATTTGTCATTTATTCAGACAAAACCAGACAAGCCATTTACTCAGCAGACGACTTCTCAGACAAGTGTTAATAAACTGAGCAGCAGAAGCAACTTCGCCGTTAAATAAAGATATAGAGGGTTTATAGTTGGGCTAACTATAGACATCTATATTGAAAAAAAATAGTAATGCAGCTGCGGGTATAAAAGGTAGCATTTCTATATTACAATTTTAAATATTTTGAAAACATAAAAACTATCAAATAAATTATACTTACATTAATACATACATGTATACAAAAAAATTCGAAATAAAAATAGGAAGACAAAATATCATATGAGATAACTAGAGAGTCGTTTAGAAAAAAAAAAGAATAAAAATAGATGAAAAGACAACAACAACAGCATCATCAACAACAACTTCAAAAAAACACCACTACCAGAGCAACAACAATAACAACAACAATAGCAACAAAAAAACATAAACTGTTCATGAATCAATAAAAATTAAAAAACAAACAAAAACAAAACAAAACAAAAACAAACAAAAAAACGGACCAATGTTATTGCATAAACAGTGGGGGAAATTACCATTACTTTTTCGTCGGCTACTCACCGAATGTTCGAAGACAATGGGGCAACACGTGCATTGTGAAGGTTTGTGCAACCTGTGGAAAGGTGTGCGCGCGGAGACCGTTGTACCTTTCGCTCCAACACATGCTGTTGTTCAGAACGATGACCGAAATCTCCGTAATTGAATACACACGTCGTTAATTGCAGCGTTTCTACCGTAATGCACTTTCGCTCTCGTTTTGTCTGTTTTCCAGCTCAGCGCGATTTGCTCCGCTGATTACGAGCCCGTATTAGAATAATGCGAGAGGGAGGTGAATATAGACAAAGGGATGCTCGTAAATTCGCGGAATCTATTTACATGTTGGCTGGCGATTTGTTAGAGTCACATTATAAGGAGTTATTTTACTTGCAAGGATGTCTTAACTCTAATGAATTTATTGCATTCGAATGTATGGTAAAGAAAATCAAAGGGGAGAAGCAATATATGAAAAGAAGTTACACATAACGAATTTCTGTAATTTAGATAGTTATTGCTATAAACAATGAACAGCACAGTTAAGTAATAATGATCAAAGACTGTCAGTTGTGTTTATACGTATTGTCTTATCGATCTCAATCGTATACTCTTAGTGTAATAAGCTGGAGGTACACAAAGCGCTGATTGCCATTTTGTGTATACACTGCACCTACAAGTTGCCTCTCATTATTCAATAAAAAATAAACTAATTAATTTTGGGTATGATGAATGCATTAATTTTGCATAAGCTTTGTGTGGGAGCGCGTCCGTAGGTTGCTGATTATTGTCCTTGTAATTAAGTCTAGAATATATAGTAGTTTTTCCAATAGATGAAACATGGAACAGATAATATGCAGCTTATACATGTATACTGCAGTTATACTGTCAGGTTTAGAATTCTATTTCTCTATTAAAGAATAAATTGTTAACTCAATTAGGGTTGTTTTCGACTGGCTCTTCGGAATGGTTCTAACTGCGATTGTCGCTTGCTCCAATTTTTGTGTCCATAGTGAGGGAAATATTAATTAGAAAAGTACAATTGCTTTGACATGAATAGTGTTACTACTTTATCCATACAGCTCTAATTCTGTCCCTATTTTACTGGTTTTCATGTTCCGTGTATATAACAGTTTTGGTGGCCAAGTGTAGACCGCAACAAGGCTGATTTTCTAAGAACGCTACACACAACGGATCGTAGGTACAACGTTGTAATAAGCTTACGACCCGTCCTAACATATGCGAATAAGAAGGCTTACGGTGAGTTTTAAGCTATCGCGACATTGTTCTTACGACCCAAAGATGTCTGAACTGTGAAAGTGATTAATAACATACGAGTATTTCTCTTGTTCAAGAGATCATGACTGTATACCACCAGTCAGTTTGGCCGCTGGGGGTGAAAATTTTGATTACGTGCAAAAATAGACAATATTGTATACCCATTTCAGCTGGACCTGTCTTCGCCTCTCTGTTTATTTGGTCTTTTTTTAATTTTAGCACCTACTTTTATCTGTCTGACTCTATTGCTTTATCTGAATCGCTTTATAGTCACTTGCTCTGAATCTCTTCAAAAATCTTCTCCTCTCTCCTTCAGTGTACTTTCTCAGTCTTTTACTCTTTCTGTGCTTCTCTCTGTCTGACAGTCTTTCCCTCTCTTTCCCATTATGCCTGTCTGTCCATCTTTCTGTCTGCCTGTCTGCATGTATGCCTGCCTGTCTGTCTGTCACTCTGTCTCTATTTTCCTATCATTACTTTTAACTGACTCTGCATGCAATTCTGTATGTCGCCAAAACAATACTGCGTGCTTGTTCCACGATTCTATTTGCCCTCCCCTCCCTCACATACACCACATACACCATATTCACTCATACAAATACATGACTTCCCTATCTCTTACCCCCCCCCCTCTCTCTCTCTCTCTCTCTCTCTCTCTCTCTCTCTCTCTCTCTCTCTCTCTCTCTTTGATTATCACTATATTTGGCCCTGTATCATCAAAACAAAACCAACTAGCTAGCTGGCGAGAAATCGACAAAAAAAGAAAACGTTAAGATAGAGGGAAGGAAAATAATTAAGAAAACCAAACAACAAACAAAACAAAGCACCACAAAAGTGAGAAAGTCAGAAACAGCATCAGACAGACGAGAGTCCAGCGAGTGATTGACGAGCGCTTGTCGCCCTTGAACGAATCTTCGCCGGAAACAGACGAGAAATCCACGGGGCGCTAAGACGATCACTTGCGCATGGTCAAAACTATGACACGCGCCTGCGCAGTACTGCTACGTCCACTACCCCGGAAGTCCAGCGACCGTTCCCGAAAACGATAACCCATAGAGCACGACAAGCAGACGAACGTGACGTCATAAATCTGGAGAGCTTGCTCGTGGCTTACCGTCGGGTGCACCAAAGGGGCATCACTCTCACAGTGTCAATACGCTACCGTGCACTCAGAAGTTGTTTTTTTTACGTCCCCTGGGTTTTGAGATGAATCCGTTACAGAGCCACCGTCGCAGCGCGGTAGACGCGATGGGCAGAAACATCATCATTTACAAAGTCCATTAGCTATTCACGGTCACTGGATCGATGGCATTTTTCATAACTCAAAACTTGGAGAACATTGGGTCATCAAAACTTAGAGAACATTGGGTTATCAAAACTTAGAGAACATTGGGTTATCAAAACTTAGAGAATATTGGGTTATCAAAACTTAGAGAACATTGGGTTATCAAAACTTAGAGAATATTGGGTTATCAAAACTTAGAGAACATTGGGTTATCAAAACTTAGAGAATATTGGGTTATCAAAACTTAGAGAACATTGGGTTATTTTCTCTTGTACTTACGTTGAACATTTTGAGCATTCAGCGGCGTCGTTACAAGAACCTTAATCTTTTAGTTCTTCTCTTTTGTAAGGCTATCTTTATAAATAAAACATTATGTTTTTCCTTTAGCCCTTTCTATTTCTCTATTTGCACTCTCTCTCTCTCTCTCTCTCTCTCTCTCTCTCTCTCTCTCTCACTCACTCTCACTCATTCACTTTTCTCTCAATGTGTCTTTTCCATTTGCATTAATTTTATAAAGAAAATATTTTCTTTACTTTCTTTTTTTCTCAATATTCCATTTTCTTCTATTATTTTTCAGGTAAGAACGTCAGAAGGAAATTAAGTAAAGATTATTTTAGACAATGTGGGTTTATTTTCCTCTTTAATTTTCTACAATAACTCCCTTCATATCTCTCCCATGTTATTTCATCTATATGGCATTTATTTTCTTTCATCCTCCGTCTCTGTCTCTCTTTGCCTTTGTCTCTCTCTCTCTCTCTCTCTCTCTCTCTCTCTCTCTCTCTCTCTCTCTCTCTCTCTCTCTCTCTCTCTCTCTCTTTGTCTCTCTCTCTCTCTCTCTCTCTCTCTCTCTCTCTCTCTGTCCCCCCCCTCTTTTATTCCCCTCTCTAACCCTCTTTATATCATTATGACATTCCTAGTATGATTCCTCTAATTAGCCTTTGTCTCCTGAAAACCTTGTCCCCCTGTATCCCCCCAAACATTGCTGTGTCCCCCAGTCTGTGCCACATCACGAGTGCATCACTTGAACCTGTCCCGACCCGCCGTAAATCACTGCCTAGACTGGCCAGCTCGAGGACTTGAACCCTCCATGGCCCAGTCTTGACACGGGTCCGGCGACAGCTCTAGCACCACGCCACAGCTGTTAAGAACCGTTTTGTCTGTTTCCCTGGTCAAGATTTGTGAGTGGTCCATTCGCGAATGGGGCAGCCCTCACACAAAACAGTCGTTATGGTTTAGAAAGGTTTACATAGATTATAAAGATTTGGACCTTGTTTTTTGTTTGTTTGTTTGTTTATAATAATTAGAGGACTTATGTTTTGTATTCCATTACAATCATACAGGTACATGACTGTATTTTAATTTGCTAAATATCTATTTTGTTCAGCGTATTGAACTTGTATACAGGTTTGTCTGCTCTTTAAAAGGAGATACTGTAAATTAATATAGGTGTCTTTAAAGCCAACAGTGACACGTGAAGAAGGGGATAAAACTACAAATAAACATATTGCTGATGATGAAACTTTTAAAGACAAAGGAAAAGAAATAAGTTATAGGGGGAGCATTTGGACCGGTTGAAGGAATATAGATTATATAAATTGAGTTCCCTTGGTCAGGATGTGAGTGGTCCATTCACGAGTGGGGCAGCCCTCACAAAGAACAGTCATTATGGTTTAGAAAGGTTTACATAAATACATGTACGGATATTTGGAAATTTGTTTGTTTTGTTTGTTTGTTTGTATAACTTAGAGGACTAATATTGTTTTTTGTTTTTTTTTGTTCCATAACAATCATACAGGTAAATGCCTGTATTTTCATTTGCTAATTATCTATGTTGCCTTGCGTATTGTATACAGGTTTGTCTGCTCTTTAAAAGGAGATACTTGTCATGTAAATGAGATTTTCTTGAAAGGCAACAGTGACACATGGAGAAGGGGATAAAACTACAAAATAAATATATTGATGATGAAGAAACTTTTAAAGACAGAGGAAAAAAGTAAGTTCAAGGGGGAACACTTGAAGCGGTTGGAGGAATACAGATTATATAAATTATCACAAACAAACAAAAAACACCACAGAGATAAAAAGGTTGGGTAAATAGGGAGCTAGAAAGAGATAGGTTGTAATAATTGTATTAATCATATGAGTAAATATAGAAAGACAAATGGAGTAACATGGAGAGAGATAGTGAGAGAGAAAGAGAGAGAGATAAGGGGGAGGGGGTCGAATAAGCATGAGAGAAGAAGAAAAGAGGGAGAATAAGATACATTTATAGAGAAATTATAGCTAAGTGATAATCTTTACCCTCTCCTCATGATTGTCAAACACCGTCAGTGAACGCCGTGTACATCATAATGGTCAAACTTGTAGCGCTTTGTTTCATCTGGATATTTTAAATATCTGTCTCTCACCAGCCGCATCATTCTTTCTGTCCTTGCTCCCATGACATTTGATTTAATTTTAATTGTTAATACAAGGAGCGAAAATGTGCTAGATGTTCTGTAAATGAGTCCAAATCAACACAACGATGCGCTGGTAAGCAACACGTTATCTTATAATGTTTGCTAAAATTTAACATTTTAATTTCATTACGATTTAAATCTAATTTGAAGAAGAAGAAACACATGAAAAGATCTTTCACGAAAAAAGGTTTATCAAAGAATATTACGATGTCTTCATCCCACCTCAAAACCTCAACCCCCTCTACATACACACACGGTAATATATTTAAATCCCAAACCCAAAGTTTCAAATCCCATATTATTATTTTCTTTCCCCCCTCTACTTTCACCCCCCACACAAACACCAGCGTCCAAATGTGCAATTAAAACCAATCGCAGAGATAAGAGAAATGGCTCACTTTGTTAAGTTGTGAGCGTAACGGGCCCTCCCTCTTGTTATGAAATATTCGCGTTTTAATGCCCTCTTATCCCACAGTTCTTCGCGGCGACGGACGTCCCTTTACTTCCGCTATCAGTGTCATCTGTCACGTGACCTGCGTTTCTCCCGCCTAAATGAGTCTGTCATTACAGCCGCTCTCTCGACTCGCGCTGCCTCTTCAACTGCCAGTGTGGCGTCATCGATTTCTGCGTTCTTTTGGGAAGCGCCTAGGCGGGCACACGTCATCGAGAGTATTTATTTTTTAGGGTTTTGACACTGTAAAGGGGCTTGAGCGACTTAAAGTTTTGTGCCAGAGAGAATTAGTGGGAGAGAAGGGGGTGTAATGGAAATAGAATTAGGGACATGAACAAGAGTCAAAATAAGGTTGATAATGGAAGAAACAGAGTAAGAAATTGAGAGAGATAGAAAAAGAGAGACAGAGAGAGAGAGAGAGAGACAGAGAGAGAGAGAGAGAGAGAGAGAGACAGACAGACATACAGACAGACAGACAGACAGAGAAACATAAAGACAGACAGACAAACAGACATACTGAATGACAGACAGAGGACAGGAAAGAAAGAAAGTTTTAAAAGGTGAGTAAAAAGGATAAATTACACTTAATCAAGTATTTGGGATGGAGTTGAAGTAAAACTGATTGTTGTCAGTGTAAATAAAAGAAAATGGAACATGACTTACTTTAATAAAAAATATATTTTGAAGCATCTTAAATTAGGCCTCGGGATAATTTTTGCAAGACGACTCGAGAACAATCATGGACGCACATCTATATTGGTTAACGTGTGTACTATAATGTCATATAAAGAATCTAAATGTACTTTATTATTATTATTATTATTATTATTATTATTATCATTATTATTTTATTATTATTATTATTATTATTATTATTATTATTATTATCTATTATTATACATCAAGGGATAAAATAACTTTAAACATATAAAACCATTCAAGAGTGCATCTTCCGCTAGGCATGAGATTGGTCTTGGAGCAGAACTTTCTTTGCGAGAAGTACAAAGATTGCGTATCACACTTCATTATCAGAGAAGTGTTTCTCGACACATTCTAATACAAAATGTAAGTCTGAAAGTCACACTGATGCAAGATGACGTTAGCCAGAAACTCTAAACTTTTTTTCCATAAAAATTTTACGAAATATTTTATAAACAATAATAAATGTACAATAATGGTTGTATATACACGTACTTATATTTTTTACACAAATGCATGGATATTCAAACAAAAGAATCGAAACGAAGACGATGTCCTGTCTGCTTTCATTATGTTTTTCAGAAATACCACCCCCCTTTTATCCCCAACTCTGCATATACATATCTTTCCGTCCCCCCCCCCCTCTTTCTCAGCACCACCTAATTATTAGTCAACAACAACAACAACAACAACAAAAATAACCCGGTGCAGATAATGATTCAAATGAGTTTTGGTGAATTATTTATAACGTTTTCAAAATACTCTGGCCACTAATCAAATTACCAGGGTTATAACTATCTCCTGCGTCTTTTTCCTTCTCTTTTCCCTCTCTACCCTCTGTATCGCCTCCACTACGCTATGGAGGAATGGCACTATGCCTTAGTACAATATTTGTGTACGCGCTGGGATCATAAACTAACGTATGCGCGTGCAAGGTTAGGCCCCAATAACAAGAACAAGAACTTTCCACACTAGCCCGGCTATGTCTACAAGGATGAGCAAAACGCGCTCTGTTCTGTGTTACTACACCCGATCTCCGCCATTGTCCGCTCGGTGTCTTTGTATACAAAGCGAGTCCTTTATCTCTCCTGGCACACACAACATTGTCGCTGTTGGCGTTTGTGTACAGGGGAGCGCGTCCCCGATTCCTCAATAAGACTCTTGAAATAACTTAGGGGACATTAAAGGATTAAAGAT
The DNA here is from genome assembly GCA_003991915.1 of Elysia chlorotica. NCBI lineage: Eukaryota > Metazoa > Mollusca > Gastropoda > Plakobranchidae > Elysia > Elysia chlorotica. Next base: position 305,282 of record RQTK01000393.1, read on the forward strand.
TTACTCATCCGCGATGAAGTAAAAGATGCACGCGCTGTCTTAAACAAAATGTGGCACACACACACACAGGGACGGTGTAACAATGATGTTTAAGACGTCGCCCCCCAGAGAAACTCGCAGAGAAGGATCTTTTCAACCTCTGCCCGGAAGCAAGCCTGCCGCCATTGAGCGACCGGAAGTGTAAGGTGGCGCCACCGGAAATCATTCCTAACCAAGAGGTTCGCCGCGCACGTGCATGGATGTGTCGGTTTGTTTGTCATAGCCGGGCAGATTCACAGAGGCGGACCCTTCTCCAAGTCTGGAGAAAAGGAGAAATCCGAATGAAGAATGAAGAGGTTGAACAGCCTCGGAGATGGGCGGCCTTCGTTTCTGTTAAATGAAGAGTTGACAAAAGTGTCTATGAGTACCGCGTCTGGGTCTTCACCCTGGAGGGAAACAGAGCTGTCTAGGGCCGGGGTAAGCAGTCATCTCGTGCCCATCTTTTCTCAATTAAGTTGGTTCCATTCAACTTTTCTTATGCACGCTGGAGGGTGGGAGGTTGAGGCACAGACCAGGTCGCCTGCCCAACACAGACCCGACATTGTAACTAAGGGTGTAGGCAAACAACCAGCTGGGCCTGTGGACTTTCAGCATCGATGACCTTGCGCTTGCCCCAGGCATAGACACACACACACACACTGTGTCATTCGTGTGCTTTCTACTGTAATTGTAAATGAATAGAATACAATCATATTGAATTATTTATAACCCTTAATTACAATTACTACTATGGAAAAAAGTAGTTTATTTTCATGTTTTTTCAATTGCTATACCATTGGCAACTACTTTTAAAACTCACTCTGCTCTTCTTTGCTCTAATATTACCCATATGAAATAACCCATAACCTTTTATAGCCTACACTATACTCTTCTTTGCTCTTATATTCTCAATATGAAAGAACCCATAACCTTTTATAGCCTTTATGTATATTTTCTTTGTGTTTGTTTCTTTTATAGCACAAGACATACAATAAATCTCACGTATGTGAAAAATACACTTATCAAAAATACAACTAAAAAGCCTATTTTTGTGCTTACAAAAATACTGTGAAAAGTATATTATGTTAAAAAGATTTTAAAAAAGGAAAACAATATGGCTGCTTTGTGGAAATGATGCTCTTGGCATCTGATTGCAGCAGTTCAGATTAATAATACACACAGTGTATGTTTAGATACAAAAACGCACGTAGTCATTAAATATGTTAGTGGAAGAACATAATTTTTCATCCATAAAAAAATCATTGTAAATCTTGTAAGATATATAAAAAAAAAAGGATTTGCCCACACCCCTTACACACAACACACACAAACAAACAAACACACACACAAACACACAAATAGAGTATGATCCAAACCCTCAGCATTCTGCCAGACATGTCCAAACATGGAAAGCTTGAAGCAACTTATTCCGCCTGCATTAGGATATACACAGTGACTAGTTAGATCAAAGTACTCTGCGTCTAATTCCTGGTACACTATATGTACCACACAATACTATTAGACGGAATCATACCGTATTGAGGTAGGGCATATTCCTCTGGTCATTAAATCAATAAATATGGAGGAAACCGACCATCTTCTCTCTGTGTCTCCCATCTTGTTTTCCCATCAGCATATCGCGCCCCCTGGACTCCTCGCTGTGGCGCCTTATCGCGGTCAGCATCAGGGGTCAAGTCAGGTCCAGCACGCGCCATTACGGCCGGTGAGTCCAGGCTCCCTTGACCACTGCCGGCCAGTGCTACTGCATGTGTTTACTTGGTGCTCTACAGGTCATGTGATCCACGGGGTGATCACGTGTGGCGTAATGGCGACCTGAATGGGGCATAGATATATATAAATACTATAGTAGTTATATATCTATGGCATGGGGTTTTCTGGTAGTTTTAACTTGCTTCCTGAGTATAGGATAGAAATAAGACTCGAAGTCAGTGCAGATTCTGGCCGATCCCGGACCTATCGTATTCATTTTCGTTGCAGACCAGTGCCCAACAAGAAAACAAGGGCTGTATGTAGGAGAAGGACTTTGAGACGATATTTTGTAGAATCACATAATACTTAAATAAAACACCTTCACATTCACCTGTATCTATTATGACTATGATCTCATTATGTACATAATTAGGTTATCCGCCATCCTCTTGTATATCGCAAGTTCGGTACTACATCATCTACATGTACATAGTACAATGTACCAGGCACTGCCGCCAGACGCACGGGAGGAACGCTTACCCATGGCTGACCACTACTGTGAGCCTGAGTGACCAAGCCTCTAGTCCGGCATCCCGCGCTAATCTCTATCGCCACCATCTTAGACCCCCCGCCCGGCTATCGGTGTTCCACATCTAGATCTATATACGCCCTGGCTTGTCTTGGCTGGTTCTAGTGGATGCTCGATATCCTTAGTGCACTTAATGAGTTATTTGGACTTTCTTCGTTTTCCAATTGATCTATTCATTGAAAAATGGTTATGACGTTTTGGAACGAAAAAGCATCATTTACATGTGATATTGTGCGATGGAAAAGAAGACATTTCTATAATTTTTACTTTCAAATAAGATAAAATTACGCCATAATTCGACAGCATCAACACCGAGAACAACATGTATAGCAATAACAGCACCACAAGCAACAAAACAATAAAAGAAAACATTTCTTCCATATAACATCATCATCATCATCATCATCATCATCATCATCATCATCATCATCATCATCATCATCCCCGTCATTATCTTTATCATCTGTGCTTTTACAATTAAACATCACGATTGTTAACGTTATCAATTGTATAACTATTAACGTACTCAAAAATATTTTTTAAGGTTATCCTACCCACCAGCATCACCTCTTCCACATTTCTTTTCTCAGACTTTCGCCATTAAAAAAAACATCAATCTAACGACCATCTTATGATAGAACTTTTAATGCGTATGGTTTTGACAAGGATAGGTTAGAGTTTAACTCAAACAATCAATTATAATTTACAATAACTTCAGCAGCCTTGTGTCTTACCTTATATCTGTTTGAGCAATCTGCATAGAACTCTTTTGAAAATGTAAAAACAACAACAAAATCATACAACAGTTTTTAGAAACAATTAATCATAACGAACATGCAAGAAGCACCTGTATCGCATTTTCTGGAACTATAATAATACCGTCGATGCGTATACGCCCTCTTTAAAAAGTAGAAATAAAACGAATGTTACAAAGAGTTTGGGAAAATTATTTTAAATAGCACTGAATCTAAAGCTAGAAATAACATAGTTGTGTGTTTTTTTTCGATCCATTTTTTAAATTAATCCTCTATTGCTATGGAAACAAAAACATTAGGCACATTATCGGGAATTTTAATTTCATTCTAAAAAAATTTGGACCAAATCTAGTTGTTGATTTTATAGCTAAAAGAACTTATATTGCACTGCTCTTGGAGTGCCTGTTTTATTTGTCTGACAATTGAATGAATGGAAAAAACAACCCACATTAACATTAAATACCACACACAGATCTACTCCACCCTCTATATATAAATAGAAGATGTATATTTCGAAATATAATTTATTTCTAAATTACTGCATTAAAATTGGTTGACTCTTAGCAAGTAATTGTGTTGATAATAATGAAATGATAAAAAAAGAAGTAAAGAGAAAGTTAACTAATCTCGATAGAAATCAGTAAACATGCATTTTTTGTGAAAAAGACGAAATGGAAATTCATACGCTTTTCCTTATTACTACTTAAAGAATTAAGAAAACCCGAAATTGAAATATCGGGATACAAACCCAAAAGGCGGGACCGCATATGAAATTATTACAAAATCAAAAGGCGGAAATAAAACTAGATAAATAGAGAATTGATAGCGCGGGCTCAGAAATGGACAAACTATAAAAAAAATAATGATAGAAAGAAGACAATGAAAAGGAATAGAAATTAAAGGAATGCATCGGAAAGGGAGAAACGAAACGGCCGGCAAGGGAGGCAAATCTCTGGAGAGACATGGAGCGACAGGAAAGCGGCGAGATTAGAGAGTATCGATCCGCGTCTTATCTCTGACTTCCATATTGCCCGCAGCGCATCCCCACTCCGATCTGATCTTTCCCAGACACCAAATAGTTTGCCCGGGCTGGGTCATGGCGATTCCGAATTATTACACTGCACTGCACTAGAGAAACGATACTATTATAAAGTTTAAGGTTTTAAAGTTTAATAGTACATCTAACAGTATTGCCCTCTATCTACAATAACGTATTGTTAGACATTTTCATAGCAAAGTTTCCCCATTTAAAAATTAGAACTTATAGAGAGGAACACAATTACTTATACCAAAGAGTTCATTGCATTGGCGTTGTTGTTGTGTTGTTGTTGTTTTGTTTTGTGTTTTTGTTTTTTGTTTTGTTTTTCAAAGCATCAAATTTTACACTTTTAGGCAAACTTGGAAAAATGGAATTTCAATTCAGGGCATTTAATCTCTTTGAATTATCTTGTTTTTTTTCCTATTTATTTCCAAAATCATTTCTTACTGCTGTTATCGATACCTAATAAAGACACACTCTAAAGTAATCGCCCAAGTCTAGACCCAAGGCAAACATCTCGAAGGCGCAGGGCCCAAATCTAATCAGCCATCAAAACGGTTCATCAGAACCGAAACCCCTAAGACGGACAGCGGGAAATCCCCGTTCTCCGGAGAAATCCGGTACGTGCGAGAAAAACTGATATGAGATAAGGAGCTAAGACGATAGGCTATCGCCGCCAGAAATCAATGCGGGGTAACTCTGCTAGAAACTGGCTCCGCATCCCGACTTTAACTTGTTAATTCGCAGCCGCCTAGTCTATCGAGGAAAGTTGGGACGAGATAGACAAGTCTAACATACATTTTTATTGGAAAATTATCCCCTTAAAATCTTTCGTTTTGCAAAATTAGAGTAGTGCTTTGCTCCAAATGTTTTACCCTTTCTCTGATTATGATTTCTTTTTTTTTTTCTTTTTTTTTTTTAATACCAGATTTTGGAGTTTCCTTTGGTTAGAAAACGATCTTATGAAATACGCAAGTGTCGGAAGGAAATCACCATAGTGTAACTATTTTTTATCTGTTCAATATTTTAAAAAAGTACAAGCCACAATATAATAATAATATTATTTTAATGAAAATGTATTTAAGACTCATACGTTTCCTATATTTGTGTGTGACTAGCCATTTAGAATAGTGCCATATTTCGAATCAGTTTTGTTTTTGGTTTTTTGTTTTGTATTTAAATGCATTAAATGTCAAATTAATATCTTCTACTATTTTTACCACTTTTAAACCAATTTATATTTTGTGCTTGTTTTAGTTTTAGTTTAGTAGTCTTTTTATCAGAACCCCCCTCTTTTCCTTCCTCTGTATATAAACATATACATTTCTATGCCGTTTTGTTTGTTGTTTTTTGCTTAATGATTTTTTAGATGGTAGCTAAATGCAATATTATTCATTTGCATGCTTGCTTTATCAAAATAGTTACCAATATAGTTAAGAATATCAGTCAGAGCACATAGGCGATTAACAATAAAATTTCTCGTCGTATCTCATCATATTTAATTTTTTATAAATATATGTTAAGGTAAGAACAAGAAACCCGTTCTTCCATTCTGATCATCCTTAATAATATTTTAAACTTAAACAAAAGCCTCTAGATAAGGTTGTACATACACGTACAACCAGTGATTCAATCAGTTCTGCAGCTTGTGTTACCGAAATAAAACTGCCCTTCTTCTTTCCTTCCTTGTTTTCTTCTTCTTTCCTTCCTTGTTTTCTTCTTCTTTCCTTCCTTGTTTTCTTCTTCTTTCCTTCCTTGTTTTCTTCTTCTTTCCTTCCTTCTCTTCTCTCCCTCCCTGGTGTACGAGCATCCTTCCAGAAAACCGGAGATCCCCGCTGAGCCTGAGACTGCCTCTCCTTATCTAGAATCTTCGATTGCCTGCGTAAATTTTTATCGCCAGTCATTTTTTAGCCATTTTGTCTCTTCCCGACCGTTCAGTTCCATAATCTCGCACCCACTTTTCTCTTTTTCGTTCTTTTGCCTGCCCCCCGCCCCTCCACCCTTCCCCTGCCTCTGTTTTAATTTATGTTTCTCTTCTCTCTCTCTCTCTCTCTCTCTTCTCCCCCTTCTTTAAAAAGTACAAAAGATTGATTTTGTTCGAAGAAAAGAGGAAATCAATCATAATTTTGGCCTCAGCCTCTTTAACTCTGACTATCTATGTCTCTGTCTGTATGTCTTTCTGCCTGTCTCATCCTCTAGAAGAAAGAATAGACTCCGAAATATAGATAAATATTCACTAAGAGTTCAAGAGGGCTGTTTCATTGAACTCGTAGACTTAAGTAAGCCAGTGCTACCTGTAGAGGCTGTAACATCCAAGTATCATTCTTTACTAAATATGCTAAAAAAATTATTTACATTAATAGATCAAAGCTTTGTTATGCATCAATGTTTTCACTTCGACAAACTCAGTTTCTGGCCCATATATTTTTAAGCCTGTAATTCTGGAATGTTAACTTGGTAATATTCGATCTTATGAACGTTTCTTTCAGACTTTCTCTGCCATGCAAGAACAAATTTTAAGCATTTTAAAATCTGTGTCTTTTTGCAATGATTCATAGCTTTAGAAGCTTCAGGGGGATATGTTCTCACATTTGAAATCAACTTAAATAGGTCTGCTATTTGGACACAACATTGATATTACTAGTGACTCCTTTTGATCGCTTCCCCTGACAAGATTCTCTTTGTAGCGAGATAATAACATAGGACAATGATTTCTTGTTTTCCGTTTTTTTTAAACTGAATTGCATATTTACATCTTTTTTTTCTTTTTTTTTCTAAATGGTTTTTTATTTTGAGACGTGTCTTAACTTTAAAAAAAAATAGAAAGATATCACCCGACGACTTCGATTACATGGAATTAGAGATCAAAAGACAAAAAGAGGCACTGTGTTTAGAAAAATGTGGATGAACACAAAGAAAAAACTGTAAAGAGATAAAGAGACATAAAGGCACAAAGATAGAATGAGAGAGAAGCATCATTTATTTCCCTCATACACACAGACACTAGCAGATGGTAGAGAAAAGTAATGTTAAAGATGCTTCTACTTAATAACCTTCTATTTTTAGATACAATCATACAAATACTTTACTTTGGTATTACCCTTCCACTGAAAAATGTTAAACAGAAAGAAAGGAAAGTAAAAAAAAATAAGAGCGTTAAAACAATACATTTAGATATACACAAAGTCTTTTTCATTCGCTATGCCCCAAAATTGCGGTTGATAATCTGATAATCTGCAGCAACTTCAATAAATAAACACACAAAGTTTTGAAAGAAATGGAAACAAAAGCGAAAGTAAAACATGAAATACAACGGCGAAACTCTTCTGGACTGGGTATTCCCAGAGAGCGATGCGGTTGATAGCGAGATACACATATCATCCTCCCATGGTCTAGACTAGTGGGAGACGCGGGTCTTATCAAATCACTTGATACTTAGACATACTTAGATATCTCGGTGATGCCATTGTCTAGTCAGATTAAACAGACACAACTGATATCTAGGTCCCGCCATTGTCTAGGCGGATTAAACTGATACGTTACTGTGCATTGTTGTTCATCCTCAACCACACCCGTGTACTCCTGGTGGTCCAGCTACTCAACCTCCGACCTTGAGCTGTATAAGTTTGTCAGAGCTTTGAGGAGGCCTGTATGTATATCTGACATAGTTAGTGCTCTGTGTAATCTACTTGGGCTGAGAGTGAAGACTCGAGGGTTGTAGTATCTCAGCTGCTGCCCTGCTCTCCGTATATAATTATTTCTGCGACCAAAGCATAACTTAACAACTCCGACCAAAGCATAACTTAACAACTCCGACCAAAAAATAACTTAACAACTCCGACCAAAGCATAACTTAACAACTCCGACCAAAGCATAACTTAACAACTCCGACCAAAGCATAACTTAACAACTCCGACCAAAGCATAACTTAACAACTCCGACCAAAGCATAACTTAACAACTCCGACCAAAGCATAACTTAACAACTCCGACCAAAGCATAACTTAACAACTCCAACCAAAGCATAACTTAACAAATCCGACCAAAGCATAACTTAGCAACTACAACCAAAGCATAACTTAACAACTCCGACCAAAGCATAACTTAACAACTCCGACCAAAGCATATTATATACACGATTTAACAACTCCAACCAAAGCATAACTTAACAACTCCAACCAAAGAATATTATATACACGACTTAACAGCTCCAACCAAAGCATATTTATTATATACACACACATACGTATTCGTTAAGTCGCTTCTGAGTCTTGTCATGCTGACGAGAATGGATAACACTCAAGCTCTACTAACGTTTATTTTTGGAGATTTGATAGGCCTACCCTTCTTATAAAAATGATCTTTTTTCACTTGACGCCTATCTGTATTTTCCTTTGAATCATTGTTTGTTTGTACTAACTCAATTATTTTACAGTTTTCTTAGGCACATTTCGCCTAGTTGTGCCTTATCTCGTGAGTGACAGGCCAGAAACAGTGTAGGATACCCTCCACACACAAGGCGGGCGCGTTACCTGATCACCTTGCACAATATCTCAGCATCAGACTGTCACGGATCCGTCATCATCTTTATCTTGGACACCAATGTACACAGCAGAGGTAGGGGGTGGGTTTTGTTCAGCCGGTAACGCTTTCCGCGGAAGAACGGTAGTTTCGATGTTCGAATCCAGGATAGTACCGTTTTTCAAATCTAATTTATCAAGTAATATTGGGTATGCAAAACTAAGCAGATAATGCTCTTTCGCTTAAACAGCCAGTAGTTTAGTGTTCATGTTTAAGTCCTGGTACAATCATATAATGGAAAATTTATCCGAAAGCTTCATGTTACTTTTTGGAATTCACCAGTTTAATTCGTAAAAATGCTGAGGTTTTTTTTTCTCCTTAGCTCGAGTAAGACTTTAAAATAAAAAGTCTCCAGTAGAAGATTTGTTTTTATTCAATACATAATATGAGGAATTCGTCGAAAAATGCAAATAATACATCGTTTTAGACTAAATAACTCTTAAGTGTTCACACACGACGAAAAAAGAAAAAGAAGGGGATGATGATGATGATGATGATGATGATGATGATGATGATGATGATGATGATGATGATGAGGATGATGATGATGATGATGATGATGATGATGAT
>RQTK01000393.1:314790-328240 GCA_003991915.1 Elysia chlorotica
ATAGCGAAAGAAAATGAACTGTTTCGAGATTGAAAGATTAGGCAGTAAAAAAAAAGAGAGAGAGAGAGAGCACAAAGAGAGAGAGAGAGAGAGAGAGAGAGAGAAAGAGGGATAGAGAGAGAGAGAGAAAGAGAGAGGAGAGCAGAGCCTTGTTAGTGCCAGGCCTCGACACATGGTACCTGATGTTGCCTGGACCTGGATTATCTCCCCTCGCGCCTGGCATTTAGCATATGACCTGGCGAGGTGATGGGCCGCATGTACAATCACTACAGTGTTGAATTCCCACTGGTGGCCAGTCGCATGATGGGAAATGTAGGCCTACCCTATTATAATTATTATGCTGCGTTTTTGCTTAAGAGTGCGAGAGCAAAGGGAAGTTAATGAGTATCCAATATGAGTGCTCAAGGGGAAGTAATTAGGGACCAAGAGGAGAGACGGATAAAAGTGCGTGGTGAAATTTAAAGTGCTAGGTCCTTTACAGTACAGAATAAAAATTACTAAGTACACCTTTCTTTGTTGGTGGAGTTGTTTTTTTTTCCCTTTTCTTGTTAAATCGATCTCCACACTGTAAGTGGAAATAGAGAGAGATTTAGACTTAGAAAAAAGAGGACCGGTAGTATAGTTAAAGTGAAACAAGGAAATAGGAGTGGGACATTCTTCAAACTTTGATTTCAAAAGCCGTTTACTATAAAGGTGTCAAAAACAGATCTAAATTTATAATTTTGGCCGTTCAATTAGGATGCAACTCTGTATATCCAAATTTAGATATGTAGTTTCAAGTTGAAAATTGGGTTGTATGAAGCACACATTGCTAGGAACTGGTTCTGGAGTGCATGTGATTTATTGTCAGTGTTGATTGGAAATGAAAATACTAAAGGAGAGTAGTTTCAAAAAGAACGGAATACGTAAAGATACAAAAATGTGTTGTTGTTGTTGTTGTTTTTGTTGTTGTTGTTGTTGTTGTTGTTGTTTTGTTGTTATGTTGTTGTTGTTGTTGTTGTTGTTGTTGTTGTTGTTGTTGTTGTTGTTGTTTTGTTTTGTTTTTTGTTGTTGTTGTTGTTTTTGGGGGTTGTTTGTTTGTTTGTTTTTTGTTGGGTTTTTTTTTACTATCCACCATTTCCGATAAATCAAGAGTTAAAGTGATTATCTTATCACACCCTGAGATTCTGTAAGTTTGCTATAGAATATGTAATCCCAGTAAGCCGATGGTTCGCTTCTCGCATCCACCTAGATTCCTCTGGCCCAGGAGAAGTGATCAGGCGAGATAAGTGATGGCAAGGAGAAGAACAGACACGTACCTCCACGGCACAGACACGTACCGAGCTTACGTGAAACCGGGACGTGAGCTTACCGCCCTTTGGCGTGGGAAGTTGGGCAGAAGTCGCGCCAACTTTTCACCGGAGTGACGGCCCCTTGACAAGAGCTCTTCCAAACGTAGAGTAAAACAGTGGAGGGAGAAAGTGGATGCGGGCCTATCTCAGTATCTGATCAAGGCACATGACAAGATGGTGAAGACGCCAGGACGGAGTGCTTGGATCTATAGATTCAAGAAAGATCACCTAGATTTCGACAACAGGATGGCAAGCTGGAATCGGATAATTATGGGATGTTAAGTGTTTGATACTGGGAGTTAAGAAAGGAGATGGAACTTAATACAGTTTGCACGTTCAATAGTACATGCACTTTTTTTCCTTCTAATTCTGATCGTCTAGAAACGCTTAAAAGAGTTGAAAACATGACATATTTTTTCTTTCTGTTCGATGCCTTCCTACCGTGATCTTGGATTGTTGTTGCAAACTTAAGGGGTTTACGATAAGCGTTTTTATGTTAAGTTAAAGGATGCCTAATTATTACAAGTATAACTAATATGGCATTAAAAAAACCTTAATGTTTTTAAAGCGTTTAACTTGACCGTAATCTCTAGGGAGCATCAGTAAAGTTCTAAGAGCCACGCGTGGCGGATAAGGTGCGATTCAAATAAAATGGGCGAAGAGGGAGAGAGAGAGAGAGAGAGAGAGAGAGAGAGGGGGAGAGAGAGAGAGTGGAGAAGGAGAGAGATTGAGAGGAAGAAAGATAGAAGGAAAAGGAGAAAGAGAGAGAGAGAGAGAGAGGGAGAGAGAGAGAGAAAGAATAAGTGAAAAAGAATTATAAAACGAAGCAACATGATAACACATCCAGAAAAAAAAAACACTTTCGCTAGGACTGATGGGGAGGAAAACACTGGAAGAGAGATAAAGAGAGAGAGAAGAGAGAGAGAGAGAGGAGAGAGAGAGACAGGAGAGAGAGGGGGGGGGAGAGAGAGAGAGAGAGAGAGAGAGAGAAAGAGAGAGGGAGAGAAAGAAAGAGAGAGGGAGAGGGAGAGAGGGAAAGAATAAGTGATAAAGAGTTATAAAACGAAGCAACATGATAACACAAACAGAAAAACAATATATAACTCCACAGAGACGGGAGCTCTCTCTCTCCCTCTCTCTGGGTTCAACGTCTCCTAGGTTCCCCTGAGGGATCATATACATCGCCTGTATGGAGAGGGCTAGGATCACACTGTAACAGGATCATTGATAGAAGGATCACGTCGAAGATTAAATAAAAATGAAAATAAATTATTATAAAATTAGTCTCTATGTTGTCTGTGTGCCAGGTGTCTAAACTGATGTCTAGATCTATATAAGTACACGTAACCCTAATTTTACTAAGATAAATAAAATAATCTGTTGAATATTGACATTGGTTTAATCCTATGATCTAGATCTAGATTCTCCCCTTAGAGTTTTAGATCTAGAGTCTGAGCAAGCGTTGTTTGAAAGACACTCTAGATCTAGATCTAGATCTTCAAAATTTGGTTACAGCCAAGATTCAGGTAATCAATGAAAGCTGTCTGGACCTAATCTAGATTCACGAATGTCTTGGTATAATATAGAACTAAGTTTATAAGGATTTCTAAAACATTCAACTACCAATTATCGAAAAAAAGTAAATATGATCACCATTCAAAACACAAAAGGCTTGTTTAGCCTCCAAGGTGACGAGCAAAAATTACAAAAGTTCAGGGTTAGAGAATTCGATCGAAAAACGACATCAAGGTGGTGCAAAACTGAGAGGGAACATTTCAACCGTACGACATTTCGTTTGATTTTTAAACAGGCTTAAGGTTGATATTTTGAAACTAATCTACTTTAAGCCTAACACTTAGTGATCTGCAATAGTATGAAAAATATTATAGGAATACGTGGCGCCGTTTTTAAGGCTTAGAAAACAAAAAAAAATTATATCATCATCAACAATAAAATCGCAACTATATCACCATCAACAACATCAACAACAAGAACAAAGGCATCTCAAACTACAGTGGCACCAGCAGCACCATAACAAACAAAATAACCAAGACGTAAAAACGAATAAATGTATAAGCCGTTATTTCTCCTTTCATTGACTCCCACCGTTTTTCATTAGCCTTGTCGGACATCCACCAGTCGGACACGCCTTGATGGGCGGGACAGCCAGCCAGCCACCTTCTGTCTTACTCTTATTGCTGCTCAAAGTGTGTTCGAACCGAGTGTCACACGTGTGACCAGCGTACGGGCCAGCGTCACACCAGCAGGCATGAACCTGTCTGACACAGCCCAGGGCCCTGGCATGCCGCGTGTCCAGATTTATGTTCGGATAAGTTTATTAAATGGCCGCCCAGAGAACATTCCGGCCGGTCTGTGTTTTTGTTCGCCAGGACGGCTATAGTCATGATTGTACCTTCCTTTGGGGTGTAAACTTCGCCTGGACAACTATAGTTATGATAGCACCTTACTTTGGGGTATAAACTGGCTTAAGTCGTAGAGCTTTAGTCTTCCAAACGGAAGAACTCCGGTTCAAAACCCGGTATCGGACAAAAGATTATTTGTCCAATTTCGTCGTAGGTATCAGTATAATGTGACCAGCGGAGACAGAAGTCCTGGTTTCCATTTACTGTCTCATGTGTGGCAGTGCATAAAATTTGTCAGACGTTAGTCTTGGGATACGTCCACAAAAGAACCTATATAGTGCTGACTTTGACAGTTCAAAAACCCTCTTTGACCACTCAACTCAAGTCTAGGCAGCTTGCGACTAACGACTTGGTAGTGTGGGCTTAGTATCTCAGCTGTTGTCAATCAGTATTTTTTTTATAAGTTTACTAATTTTTTTTTTTAAATACTAAAAAAAAACTGTCAGAGAAGAGTTTGGTCGCTCTGCGATCTGGTGAGGTTAATCAGCCGGTCAGTTCTCTGGCTGGTTCCAGGTTCGAATCTTAGTAAGTTGGTGTTGAGATTGATGCTATCCATTGATGCATTGTCTCTCCACACAAAAATCTTCATTTAAAATTTTTTTTTTTTTTTTTTTTCTTGTTTTGTTTCGTTCTTTGAAGTTACTACGTTAGAGCTAAAATATCATGGTGGAGTCATTCGGAAGTCGGATATTGGGCCATCAGGATACTCACTCGGTAGCTCTCTTAGCTGACAAACAAAAAGTCTAGGTTCGAATCTTTTGCTCATTTTTTCATTCCCTAATACGAATTTTCAGAGTATTTAGGGAATATAAAGGTAATTGACCTTTACAGTTTAGAGTCGTGATTTCATCGAATTATTAGAGTGACTATAGGTCTCACCTTTTTTTATCTCTTTAATTATGCGCCACAGTTACCAGGTGTGTGTTTGTTGTCAAAAAGTGAAGGATGTTGTGGTGGAGCGTGAAAGAGTTTTGATAAGATTTAGCGCATTAATTAAGAGGAAAAAAAATCCCTCTTGGTTCTTTTTCTTCCTCCGAAGCCGAAACCCACACACATTTACATGTTTCATTATAAACATCACGGCAGTAATGTTACTTCGGAAAACCACTCATCACTTCATTAACATTAATATGCGACACAAAGAATGTATATGCGCTGGGCCCACTGGTCCAGATTGCATGCTCAATGTTCACAACTACTCACAAAGCGCTGCACTGAGGTTCAGCCAAAGACGGAATAATTTAATGAGTACAAAGTGGGAGAGAGTATGAGGCATTTTGGGAGGTGGGGGTGTGCGGTGGGGGGTCCTTTATTCTAACATGAGACATAGGTAACAGCTGCGTTCGGTTAAAAGCTAAAAAAGCTATCACCTTGTCAGACAAAAGCGATAACGTATTAGATTACCCAGAGACCCGGCTCCGAGTCACACACACTGTTGTTGTTGTCGTTTATCCGTGACACAAATGTTGCCAGAAAACCAGAAAATCTACGGATATATTTTGTTTCACTAACCTGCTGCTGTTGGCGTGTAAATGTGCGACCTTGATTGGGTTAGACAATAATCGTCACGGCCTTGGTATTATATATATATATACATCTATTGCGGAGCAAGTTCAGGTGGTGTCCGTCTGTTTGGAAACCTGATCTTACCTCGCCATTCACAAGAAAAAAAAAGTATCAATTTTGTTTCTTCATAAACCTTTTAACAAAAATGTCTTTTAAGTTTTATTGCAATAAAACATAAAACATAACACTTCCGCATTTCGACTTCAAAGTCCCCTCTAAAATTTGTAATGGCAAAATCTGTTTTAAAAATATAAAAAATGAACTTAAAAAATTTTAAAAACGAAGCAACCAATAACGAGATATAACCAATAACGATTTATGCACAAAGAAATATCAAACACTTTAAGTGTCATGTGACGTTTATCAGTTCTCGTTAGTGGAAAAAATTCGTAGATTTTAATCGCGTATTACATTTTTTTAAATCATAAATTTTAGAAATTATGTTTTTGGTACTTTTTATTGTTTTGCGCTAAATTTTCTTTATCTAAGTTGACGAATTCACCTAAAATGTAAAAGATACTTTCGTAAACGTAGTTTGTGCGGATGACTAGATCTATAAGAACTTTGCTGAACGCTTTCTCAGCCTACACCTACTTTATTAATTCAGCCCTCCCCACAGCAGTTGGTGGTATATGAGAAAGTTTAACTGTACATAGCTGCGTTGTTTTTGTCTTTCTACTTATACTTATCCAGCCTTTCTTTCGGAAAGACAGAAGTATAAAAAGGGGGTGGGGGCTATTGGGAAAATACAGACAGACAGACAGAGGGAGAAAGTACAGGAGAGAAAAAGAGAGAGTGAGAGAGGTGGGAGGTAGAAAGAGATAGAGAGAGAAGAGACAGAGACAGAGACAGAGACAGAGACAGAGAGAGGGAGTGAACGACCCAACTAAATCGTCTGTCCTGGGGCTATGGAGCTCATTCCCCCTATCGCCCATCGCAGATCCAATCGGGGGGAAAAGATGGCACCATTAGATCTAATGGCCAATAATGATGAGCAGTGGGCAATTTGGTGCCCGCGATAACATCACAGGTCACACCCGTAGACAACGCTCCCAGGTCGTACCATGGTGCGCGCCAATCATGTGCAGTGCGACATGGTGCGACGCGCTGCGGCTCGGTGCGGCTCGGTGCGGACTGGTGCGGACACCTTTATTGTCAGGAAGGCCGGCAGGTAAAGGGTGATAACAGGAAGTCAAAACTGCCCGCGCAAAAGGCGATGTACATTCGAGGTGTTTAGTTGAGAAATAATTATACGATAATTGATTTGGTCGTGGTCTCCCGTTCTAGCACTGACAAAATTATAGATAGATAGATAGATAGATAGATTGATAGATAGATAGATAGATAGATAGATAGATAGATAGATAGATAGATAGATAGATAGATAGATAGATAGATAGATAGATAGATAGGATAGATAGATAGATAGATAGATAGATAGATAGATAGATAGATAGATAGATAGATAGATAGATAGATAGATAGATAGATAGATAGATAGATAGATAGATAGATAGATAGATAGATAGATAGATAGATAGATATTTAGAACTAGAAAGATAGATATGGCGATAAAAATTAAATGGCGATATAGGAAGTCTCTGAAATAAATTAAGAAAATTAATAATTTACCAAAAATAGGGCATGATAGTCAAATGGTTTGATTACATACAATGTAAATAGCCTACCGTTCTTCCGTCTTTATTTTTATTTACGTCTTTTCTATAGTAATACATGTATATGGGTCTCTTTCACAGTTTTCAGTATTTCAGTAGCTATTTTCCTTTGTTAGTGGTGACCTTCTATATGCATTGTTTTTTTAAATTAATCTTAACAATTAAACAATTAAATAAACTGTACCTGCTATGCTTCAGCTCATTAAAACCGTCGAAGCGGGGTTATTATGACTATCATGTTGAAAGTGACACTGGTTAATGGAGACAAACGCTCTACCACTTGAGGCAGTTGTGTTAGTCTTACATCGAGAGGGTTTAAGGTTTGATCTCCAGAAGCTGTTCAGTAAGACATTTTCTGGTGGAAATCTAGCGGTTGTTGTTTTGGACAAAGATGACTTTTTACCCAAATAGATCATAATACTATGTACGGAATTGTACTAAACAGGGGGCACCCTCAATCAGTTCAGGCAAACCATTTCTTGGAAAAAATACACTGTAGTACGAAGCGTCAAACGCATAGAGTTTCTAGGTGTTGTGAATGTCTGTCTTCAATATTAAGAGCAACAATAACAACAACAGCAGCAGCGGCAGCAGCAACAACAACAACAACAACAGCAACTGCATGAGCAGGCTTACACCCTCTCCTCCCCTCGACCCCCCGAAGAAAAAAACAAAACGAAACAAAACACAAAAACCCCAGCAACCTGTTGTCATCACTACTAATGTTGTAAAGAATCTGTAGGTTACAAAAGGCTCGTGTTTTTATAGCTTTTTAATTTCCTAACCGTGCGACCTAAAAGAAGCAACAAGAAATGACATAATTAATTTCTTTTCGTTGCAGCCGCAATAATTTATTCACAAAAATATTCCCCAGCATCGTATTTTGTTATGGATAGCACCTGTTTTAACACTGTTGTCAAATGTGTGCTTGGTATAATGCTGTTATGATCATGATTTATGAGTAAAAATGTTGATTTAAATTTTAAATTTTAAAATCTGCATTTACCCTGGTTTATGGACGGTTTGAATATTTGCTGTAATTTGCTTTCATTCTTGTTGTTTTTTGTTATTGTTTTTGTTTCTGTTGTTTTGTTTTTATTCTTGTTCTTAATGTTGTGTTTATTTTTTATATGTTAGATTGTGTTTGATAGCAATCGCAACGACAGCTGACGCCGTAAGTAACACATCTGTAACTTTGATCTTGTATTGAATGAACACTCTTTTTTTGTTTCACTTTGTTATCTGGATCTCATTGATGTTTCTCTATAAACCGATAGGTCTTAGATTTGGAGATAATGTATTAATATGATATTTGAAATAATCACTGTGTCATGTTCATCCTTATTTGGAGACTATTTTTTTAGAAAGGGGTATGAGAGTCGCAATCAAGTGTCACACTGTCAGATGTCTAAAGCCTCATCTCCTGAGTTAGCGTCCAACAAACTATCGACTGGACTATGTGACTTTCTCTCACCTTTGAACCGGAAGTGTTCAATGTGTATTTAGATCGTTATGATGATAATTGTAACAAATTACAACCGACCCACAGAGATTTTAATAAGGTGTTAACCTTGTATAATTCATGAACACGATATAACCAGCTGAGAATCGATCCTCATACACTCTGCTCACCAGTCTAGAGTACTACCGCCTGTGCTATATGCAGGCGAGTCTGTCCTTCCTTATAACAAAGATTTGCCTGGTCTGTCTAGAACATTTTAAATAATAAATTGTGGGTTAGAGACAGTTCGTTCCCTTTTTCCCGCCTAGCAACCGCGCCGTTTTACATTTACTTGATTTTAAAAATCTAATATTTTTTTATTGTAATACAAAATTTAATTTGTAATATTATCGGTAGTGTTGATTATTACGTTAAGTCCTATTCCGCTCTTTTGATAAGGATGCTAATGCTGCTACTCTTGATTTTACAAATCATAATTAATAACCTACATGCACAGTCAACACCACACCATCCTTGACAAATCAAAATAACACAAACACAAGCACACAAACAATTGGATTCTTTATTACACAATCCGATCCTAAACGATGACAAAATGTCCATTTAATTGCACTTGAATACAGCCATTTTGGAAAGTAACGGTTCTTTTGAAAACTGTTTACAACGGTTGACTAAACAATTTCTCACCGTCATCTCTCGCCTTCCATAGAAACAAGTCCGAATTAGAAAGTGAGAAGCAAGATTTCCGGCTGACCGCGCAGCTTCAATGTTGTCAGCTTCCGCCTGGTTGGCGGAGGAATACAACAGCATATTACCCAAATGTCACGGTGTCGAGAAATGATTAGTTGTCCCCTGATCGGGCGATAGAGAAAGGCGGACAGACCGAGCGTTTAATGGCGCTGTAACGGGGGGAGAAAACAAGCTTAAGTCACAACTGAATGCTGAGAATACAAGATCGGGGATTCCCGGCTGAGCTGCCTGGGGAAAACAACAGATTTGCTGGTGCCAGATCTAACGGGCAATCAAAACTGCCGATATCCAAATCTGGAATCAGTTATGTCCCCTTTTTTGTTTCTTTAACCTTTGTTGTTAGGAGCCTTGCTCTACGTTTTGTTCTCTCTGTCACCCACTCTCTACATCTCTCTCCATCTCTCTCTTTCCCTCTCTCTCTCATTTACTCTCTCTCTCTCTCTCTCTCTCTCTCTCTCTCTCTCTCTCTCTCTCTCTCTCTCTCTCTCTCTCTCTCTCTCTCTCTCTCTCTCTCTCTCTCTCCCTCTCTCTCTCTCTCTCTCTCTCTCTCTTAATCCTATTATATGCATCTAACTGTTCGTTCATATGTTGTCCATTTTGCCTATCATTTCACCCTTTCTCGATTTTTAGTTTCAGTTTTACATTCATTTAAAATACCCGTTCCCATCAATTCGTGTACCTCCGTTCCAATCTATATGATATATAATTGTGTCTATCTGTAAATCTTTAGTCAACCCACCTTACTCCTTGCAAGCATAGACCAGTTCGTGATCTCTCTCTCTCTCTCTCTCTCTCTCTCTCTCTCTCTCTCTCTCTCTCTCTCTCTCTCTCTCTCTCAATTATTTCTTTTTCTTTTCCTGTCTATTTATGCATCTCCTTCCCTTGGCTCTGCCTTTTCTCGGCCTTCTGTCCCTCTCCTTCTCTCCGCCTCTGTTTCTTCCCTTTCATGGCGACCTCTTGAGTAGGACCCGCCCGCATTGTGAGTCCCTCACGCGAACTAATGGGCTCTGAATGCTCATACAGTACCGACTGGATCCGTCTCTGTGTTCTCTGTGTTCCCGTCGTCCCGCCAACAATGCCGGCAAGATGGTCGCCTCGACACCCAACAATGGCAGACTGGGTACGCACCATCTCGGGGCGGGCTGGTGCGGCACCATTTCGCACGCAGGCAAGTCTGTCACCCACAGGGCGAACGATCTCCGGCTGCGATTGGTGCGCACCGATTTCACGAATGACCACTTCCTCAAGGGGCATAACTACCGAGGAAAAGTCTCCCTTGGGATTTCTACAAGAACTTCTACGACTTCTTGGAAAGCGAAGAAGAAGAACGAGAAATGTTTCAAGGAAGGTTGATGCTCGCTACACTGAGGGCTCGGTGACTTCTGACTAAGATTGCTGCGGGACCTAAAGATCGAGAAAGCCGTCAAATTGGCAGAACAAATCGTTGAATTGTCGAGGTTTTTACTGTGGAAAGATGGAATGTGTGATTTTTCAAGGCGAGGCCTCCCCGCATTAAATTGTGATTACGGATTGGGGACTATGAGCCATCTGGGCAGGTTTGTGGAGGTGAGAGTCAGGACCACTCAGGGAGAGAGAGAGAGAGGCAGGGAGAGAGGGGGGAGAGAGAGAGAGAGAGAGAGAGAGAGAGAGAGAATGAGTGAGTAAGAAAAGTCAGAGAGTGAAAGAGAAGTCTACAGTGAAAGGGATGTATCCTAAGAATAGAGGGAGTAAATTAATTATTTTCATTGAAATCATTCAGCATAATGGATGGCAAAATAAATCATAACTGCCCTCAGCATTAATATCTTTGACTTATAAAATAGTACATTTTTACTTAACTTAATGCCCAACGATTTACTATAAGGAACAATCCCTGTAATGTATAAATGAAATGTAAATGGTTAAAAAATTACAAAACAACAATTATAACAGCATCCTCATCATCATCATCATCAACAACAACAACAACAGCAACAACAACAACAGCAACAACAATAACCACAACAATAATAAGAACAAAAGCAAGAGTTTTCAAACAACAGCATCAGCAACAATACAATCTTTTTCGCTTTACAGGCCTAAAGAAACAGAGTATATTGCTATACATGAAAGAAATTTAGAACATGTCGATAATAATTCAACAGTCTACTGCGAAGGTAAATCTTCTCACACATTTTGTTTACATAGAAAGCTTAAAACAGGCATGACCACAAAAAAGGCCAAAGTACTGGAAAATATTATTATTTGTGTGAGTTTAATGACATTTTCAAAACTGCCAAACATTGATGATAACCTGGATTTTTTTACCTATTCTTCTTTTTTTCTGTCTGGGCCTGTTTCTCCTTGCACACATATTGAAGTAGATCTGGAACAGTAGGAGTATGTGAAGGCAAGATTACGCAGGAATGAAACCCTTTCTCTGAAGTCACCGGAGCTGTCGCTTATCGAAGACACTGACATAAGAAAGTTAAAGATAGAAAAGAGATGGGAGAAAAGGTATGGAAGAAAAAACATAAGACAGAGTTAAAGATAGAGAAGATGAGAGAAAAGGTATGGAAGAAAAAAAGAAGCAAAAAGAGGACAAGGAAGAAAAGACGCATAGAGATAAAGAGAAGGAGAAACAGAAACAATGAGATACACATAAGACAGAGTTAAAGATAGAGAAGATGAGAGAAAAGGTATGAAAGAAAAAAAAGAAGCAAAAAGAGAAAAATGATGAAAAGATGCGTGGAGATAAAGAGAAGGAGAAACAGAAACAATGAGATACAGAAAGATCAATAGAAAAGGGATACACATAGAGAACAAGTGAGAGAGATTGAGAGATAGAGAGAGACATAGAGAACAAGTGAGAGAGATTGAGAGATAGAGAGAAAGCAACAAAAAAAAGAGAGAGAGAGAGAGAGAAAGAGAAGACAAAGAAAGAGAGAGAGAGAGAGAGAGAGAGAGAGAGAGAGAGAGAGAGAGAGAATGGGATACCGAACAAGCTAGCGAGCGAGATATAAAAACAAGAGAACAAGAGAAGCACAAAATAAAATCAATGCACACCCAAACAAAATTTTAATGAAGTTTGAAAGGATTAGAGAGAGGCACATTCAAATCCAACCACAGTTTTGATCAAAGGATCCAACATTTCGACAAGTTCATGACAAACAGGATACATGCCTGGAGCCAGAACTATGCGGGTGTTTAAGTCAGGTCTCACCAAACTAGAGTCTAACTGCTTTCTGAACTGACAGTGGAGCTGTCAATGTTGACAGGCCCTGTGATGGGTTCATCGTGGACAAAGTGGAGACAAGCGGAGCATTTGTGATGTTTCTGAGGAAGAAAAAAACACGTTTAAGATTGACAATCGTCGTCTCTTTTTCTTGTTTTGTTGTTGTTGTTGTTGTTGTTGTTGTTGTTGTTGTTGTTTTTTAAATAGTTTTGTTGTTGTTGTTTTTGTTATTGTTGTTGTTGTTTTGTTTTTGCTTTTGTCTGTTTCTTAACAATTATAAGATATGGATAACTTTTACTCGTTTAGACCAAGATTAAAATAATTAATGTTTATATCAATAAAACTAAAGCATCAATATCTCACAGAACCACAGCTCATGCTCAAAAAAGTTTTACATGGTTAAAAATTACATACAAAAGACATCAACGATAGGTTTTACAGAGGAAAGTTTGACATTGCTTGTTTTACAATCGAGATAAGAAAAAAGTATTATAGGAATATTCAGATGTCAGATGTCTTTTTTAGAAAGATGTAAAAGACAAGTGCTTCGTTCATAAGATTGAAGATAAATCAGTAAGTTGGTTCTTTATTATGTAGGTAACTAGCTAACTAGTTACAGTCCAGGTCAAGCGGACAATATTCTTCTTGGAGCAAAGAAAACCAATAAGGGTCACCTGTCTCTGTCTCAGGCTAAATGGTCACAGGATTTTTTTATTTGAATAAGAATTATGTAGTACATGTATTAGTGTTGAAGCTGAAATGAAACTTGATAAGTTTTTTTCTGTTCTTTCTTAAAATAATCTGTAGAAAGGTTTTCCCAAGGATCATATACGAAGACGGCAGATAAGATTCAAACCATACATATATCTGCTAATCAGTCGGAGCACAGTGGACTGTGCTTTTGAAAGGCTTTTTTGTTTAAATCTTAAATTACACAATGTAAATACAACAATGAAAACAATTAACAAAGAAACCTTTTATCATATCCGTATAATAATAATAATAATAATAATAATAATAATAATAAT
>RQTK01000393.1:334719-350087 GCA_003991915.1 Elysia chlorotica
TACCCGTTTCCACAAACGTCTCAATTTTGTTCCTCTAATTATCCTCAAATTCCTACCACAACTAATTGTCCACCATGTATGTAAACGCGATCCTATGATTTCACATTGTGAGTGCTCTTCAAAAGATACGAAAGCCGCCCCCTCCCCGTCCAGGACGACCGCTCTAACTGCGTGACTTTTCCGCTTCCTCACAGCGCCCTGTCATTAAGTAGACTGCCCTATGGTCACTCAGACAGCAACATGTGTCCGCGCGGACATGTCTACCATTAGTACCGACCTCAGACTGGGCACTGTAAGAAACCCCTACACATTTTCATACCAGGTCCGTTTTCTAGGTTTTTATACTTATTTAATTGTATCTCCAATAAATCATGCATTCCTTAAGGCTGATGGTCGCTCTACACAAATCAGTGGTTCATATCTTCAGGATTCATGGCATATTTCTGAGATGTGAAACTATTTTGGGTGAATGAACAGGGGGTACGATTCACCGACTGGTTTCTTTTTAAAAGTTAATAAACTAAAGGTTACGAGATCAAAATTAGTTCTCTCAACTTTAGTTTCGAAACCTAACTATTGACGTGTTTTTCTTATATCTTGAATTTTTTTTGTTTTCGACACCCTGACAGAAATTAATTTAATATGTAATATATATTTAATATTTAATATGACGTATAATAAAAAGATGTATATAAGCATAGAACAGTTCCCAAAGCGTGGGTTCTTGCTGATTTCTATTTAAACTCATCCGTGTGATGTTGAAATCTGACAGTAACCTTTGATTTTACACTCATTGTGTAGTTTAAAACTGCCCGTTTCACATACCTGTGGACCCCAACATTCTAATCCATATATGCTTGATTGAAAATAGAGCTCTTTGCGACATAAAAATATTAGAAATTCAGGTTCTTAAATACTGTGAGAATAACAGCGGGGCAATTTCGCAGAAGCCCTCTACTCAAATGTAGTGAAGATTGCCGTAACGACTGGGGAAAACATGCATTACTGATAGCAACAAACTTTGTTTTTCCTTCACCATAATACAAACACATGTAAATGTACTGTCTCCTGAAACCCATAGATACTGCCCCCCCCCCGGGGCCTCTTTACAGCCCCTTCTCTAGGATCATCTACATGTATTACAGTGGAATGGCTGCAGAGACCATAACCGCCATCCACCAACATTCACCACCATTCACCTCGCCATTTGATCGTCCATAGCTCCAGGCAGTGGTCAAGCCGGACAATCTGGGAGCAGCGGCCGCGAAAACTGACCGCACTGAATCCCCTTTCAGTGTCCACGTCCTACCCTTAGTCCATCTCGAGGACTCTTCGACTGGCCGCGACTGTCCGAATGTCCGGCAGAGATCTTAATCAGGTCAGTCGGGGAGAAGCGCCGGACCAGGTCCTACCCTGCGTCCGTCTCATCAGGTCGCACCATCAGTTCCGGCTCTCACTGGCCAGGTGAGGCGGGTGCGAACTCTGTGTTGTTAAGTGCTGGGACGTTTTAATTACCTCTATACCTCTATAGTGGGCGGAGGGAGAGTTCAGTCGGTAAAGAAAACCGGCGTCTACCCAGAAGGACCCGGTTCGATTTCTCAAATCAGGTTGTCGTTTTCCCTGTTGGCTGGGTTGCTGTTAATGTATTGCAGAGTTTGCGATCACCATGATGATAACCAGTGACGTAATCATCCCCCTCAGGCATGGAACTTTATGATCTCTCATTGGCTGCGTAGGATTTCTCAGAGAGCTATGATTGGATGAGGTTGTAGATTCCCTGACCTATCGTCGTGGTATTAGCTACGGGCCCCATTACCGCCATTGTGATTGCCTTTGATTTGTTAACGATTTCTAGGTATAATAATTGATATACTTTTAATGTTTTTTATTATTATATTTATACACAATTTAATTTTTTTCCATATGTATTACATGTATCTATTTCTCATGTAAATGGGCGTATCAATCCCAGTTCCACAAAAAGGATTGATAAAGTCCTATCTTATCTTATCTTATCTTATCCTATCCTATCTTATCTTATCTTATCTTATCTTATCTTATCTTATCTTATCTTATCTTATCTTATCTTATCTTATCTTATCTTTGTAGTAGTGTTTACATATAGAATCCCCTTGCAAACGTTACATTAGGATTGAGCTCCGCTTCCTTTTGTTTTTAACTATAAATTTTCAAAACATTTTTCCTTTAATTTTTCTCTAAAACTTTTATTTGAGTGATGAAACATTTGCTAACAGTCTGCATGTCAGTCACTTATATGTTTTTTGCTTCCAATTCTTTTTAATCTGCTTCTTTAGTTTACCAAAAAAAAAAAAAAACACACACACATACTAACTTTCTCTCTCTCTCTTTCTCTCTCGCTCTCTCTCTCTCTCTCTCTCTCTCTCTCTCTCTCTCCCCTCTCTTTATCTATCTATCTGTCTATCTATCTATCTATCTCTATCTCTCTCTGTCTCTCGGTATACACACACACATATATACATAAGTATACATATATTAACATTAAAATTCGCACCTGCCAGATGTACGCACCATCTCACTACCACCCTAACGCCTCCGTCCGCCAACCACCTTCATGTTACCATGCTCTACTCTTTTGCACTGATATGCTCATTATCATTAAAGTGCACGTTTGTTCTTCGTTTAAAAAAAACACCCTTTGTCTGTTTGAACATGCGCTACGATAAATAATATAAACTGTAAATTATTTGCGTCCCAAATCTTTAGCAAATCATTGGACATGATCGGGATCTAAGGTTATTTTGCGCGCCGACGCCGATCTTAGTAAAGCGTTTCCACATCTGTCGACCTTACACCTTTCATTTCAATAGCTTGCACCATTTTGCATGTTCGCCATGTAATTTATCTTACTCACAACTCGCCACAGTGGTTTTTGGATTGTTTTTTATCCGACTCCAAACACTTTTTTATTATGTTAAAATATTCTTACTATTTTCTTTTTACTTTTTGATAGATTGTTTTTTTTTTAACTGTAGTGGCATGAATTTGTCTTTATTGTTTGTAATTAGAATATCTCGAACATTTAAACATAAATTTTATCAGAGCTCTTCAGCGTCAATCAGATTGTTGATAGTCCACTGATCTGTTTTACTAATCTGAGCTGAAACCTGGATAAGGGTATCTG
The DNA here is from genome assembly GCA_003991915.1 of Elysia chlorotica. Lineage (NCBI taxonomy): Eukaryota > Metazoa > Mollusca > Gastropoda > Plakobranchidae > Elysia > Elysia chlorotica. The sequence goes on from RQTK01000393.1 coordinate 337,883, forward strand.
GTGGACCTTGATTTTTATCATAACAATCGATACAAGTATACAAGTTTACCAGGCCAAACAACCATTATCATGTTGTTTAATCTCTGCACCAAATCGATAATGATATTTTGGAGGCATCTGGACGATCCATCTAGGGATATTGTATACCTATAGATCTCTGATAAAAGAATTGTAGTTTAATTTGAGATATACACTTGTATCATTTCCAAATTATTGTGATAGGGATTCCAAATAATGGTATTATCCATCCATTTCGCCCCTCTCTCTATCTACTTCTCTCTCTATATCTCTCTCTGTCTCTATCTGTCTCTATCTCATTCTATCTCTCCATATCTATCTCTTTCTATCTCTCTATTGCTCTCTGTCTCTATTTCTCTCTATCTCTCCCTATCTATCTATCTCTATCTCTCTCTATCTCTCTTTCTATCTCTCTCTATCTCTACCTCCCTCTATCTCCCTTTATCTCTTAATTCGTAGAAGATATTTAAACTTGGGGCAGTTTCGCGTTCGTGTGCAATAAAATATATTTATTAAAAAAAAGGAAAGTAACGTTGCATTCTGATTTAATAAATTTATCTTTAATACCTGACAAGCAACGTTACAACTTTACTGTAAGACTTCTAATTAAATGTTTAGGCGATGCTTTTAGCCCACCTGCACCTGTGCAAGGTGGGTGTTCATTGACCCCATCCCGGACTCGAACCTCAAACCTTAGTGACAATACCATGAAGCTCTACCCACCGCAAACTCGCGTCATTTTATAATGTGATCTCAAATAGAATTAATGGCTTTTTCTTTTATTTAAATTGTATGTTAGTTTTTATTTTGTTTGTTGTTTTATTGAATTATTTTTTTTCAAACAGTGGAATAATAGATGCTACATGTAGTGATAGTGACATGTTTGACCTTGTGTTAAAGCCTATTGGTTTACAGAGATGATGAGGAAGTACAAGTATTGGGTGTAACTTTTTCAGAAAAAAAAGTCGGAATAGAAATTGCAAAGTGATGATACCAGTGATTATGATAATAAGTATCATGATGATGATGATGATGATGATGATGATGATGATGATGATGATGATACCAGTGATGATGATGATGATGATGATGATGATACCAGTGATGATGAGGATGATGATGATGATGATGATAATGGTGATGGTAGTGAAGGTGGTGGTAGTGGTGATAATTTCAAGGGGTGCACAAACTCGTAGCTATACAACAACAATCAGTTATGATTATGCGAAAAGAGGCCCGTACATTAACAGCTAATTAAAAGATTTTCTCCCCAGATAAAGCAACGCGGTGCAGTATCGTGCTGCACCGTGCAGCACCGTGCGTCAGTTGAAAAGTAACACCTTTAGTCAAGTACATGTATCAATCTGGATAATCTATAGGTTGAGCGTATTATACTACGGGTGATTGCGCATCTATCTTTTGGCGATCTGATCTCACCAAAGGTTGCTGTTTACAAATCATTTGGACAACATGGTTGACCTAAACTAATGTGCACTGGGCGTATCAGTGGAAGGTCAGGTTGTCGAGATTGGTATATGTTTCTTATTTAATTCAAGAGAGAGAGAGAGATGGGAGAGAGAGAGAGAGAGAGAGAGAGAGAGAGAGAGAGAGAGAGAGAGAGGAGGAAGAGAGAAGGGAGGGAGAGAGAGAGAGATGGGAAAGAGAGATGTGGGAAAGAGAGATGTGGGAAGAACGAGAGACAGATATAGGCAGAAACAGATAGAGAGAGAGAGAGAGAGAGAGAGAGACAGACAGACAGAGACAGAGAGAGGCAGAGAGACAGAAGAGACAGAAACAAAGAGCAATAGACAAATACAGGTGAGACAGAGCAGCATTTGATAGCTTGAAGAGGAGAGGACTCTCTTTATTTCTCTGTGACTCTTTCGCCAGAATGATGGATGGGTAGGTAGGTAGAGAAATAGACAGGTGTTGAGATTGGTAGATCTAGACAGAGATGAGATTTAAAAAAAAAAAAAAACATGCGAGTAAGATAAACTACTTTAGTGTATTCAAGTGGATATGTTTTTAAAAATTGATTCGTATCTTTGGAAATCGAACGCAGATCCATGATCCGCCACTCTAAATCTGATTGAGACTCTGATAGGTCTGTAATCATAATTAGCATCAACATCGGGTAACGCAGAAGCGCCTGTAGATTCATTAATATTAAAATATTCAATGGGTTTGCAGGTATTGAAACAGATTCTTACATCATCAGTAGTGCGATGTTGTCGATAACAAAACTAATATACTTTTAATTATACTAAAGAAGAAAAAAAAACATTTTTTTTAATTAAAAAAATAATAAAGTGATATAGAAGGAAAGGCAGCACAGGTCATTATGATAGCAAAACATTGCTGCTAGAGGTAAATGAAAAAAAGTAATATTAGAAGAATGTCAGTATCGATAGAGAGATAGTAATAAGTTCCTTTTAACTGGTAATAGATTGGTGAGGTTAGAACTGTTAAGCTGAGAAAAGACAACGTTATCTATCTCAGATTCAGAAAAGGTTACTAGTCTTTATTGATCTAAGATTGAAAATAACTCTGGATAATGCTATAACACGTAAATCGTGCATTCTATCCCATAATGTAACATAGTGGTAAGAAGTACAAACTTACGGCTTTAAAAGCGGGAATTTTAATGGTGAAGGTAATACATGTACATTAATTCATTTTACGCAGTTTTCATAAAATTCAATCTCATAATAACGCAACAATAATTAGTTGGAACCTAAAAAAAATTTTTTTTTAAAGAGTGCACATACAAAGAGATACCGCAAATCTTATCCCATAATTTTCACGAAGACTATAGCAGTCGGGATGCACTGAGCTATCTATATAGGGCTAGTAAGATAAATAATTATTTGACAATGTAATTATGCTTTTCCCTTTTTTGGTGATATTATAATAATTTAATTGTCGCGTGTGCAAATCTAGTCTTTGTACGTGTATGTTAAAGATAAACATCTATGTACTTTAGTCTTAATTTGATTTATTTGTAAAACTAATCCATCTTTGTTGGCATACCCAAAACAAAATTATTTTCCAAACTGGATGAATAAAGTTTACCTCGACCTTTACCTTTAACTTTATGGTGTTATTTGATAGGTAAAAAAAAATTAAAAGTTAACCACTGAAACAGACACTATAGTTATGATCTTTGTATGGATACTATATTTAGAATTTTAAACAAAGCACATTCACTACACATCGGGAGAGAGATGTTCGCATTCTCTTTTCACAAGCAACTTGTTTTTAATATCGAATGTTAAGACATCTACTACGGCTACCGAACAATTATCTTAACCATGTGATGAAAGCTGCAAGACTAGACCCTCTGACCTATGTACTAATGACGGTACCTATTCATACTGCTAAATGTTGTATCATTCATGCCTCGGCTCTATTCCTGGTGAGCAAGCTTCAGATTATGCTGTGTTAGTTTATTTGTTTCTGTCTCACTCTTTGTTTGTGTTTCACATTCATATTTCGATTTATCCCCACTCTGTGCCCTGTAATTTATTTCGTTTCGGTTATTTTCGTCGGCCATTTTCATGTTTGCCTTCATTATTATTTAATATCTTTTTATTTTCATGAGTCCGTTTTCGTTGTTGTATTTCTTGTTTTGTTTTGTTGGGGTTTTTTCTTGGTTTTTGTTTTTCCCTTCTAATAATTTTTTTAATTACTTTGTGCTTGTTGGGGAGGGAGGGTGTTCATAATACAAAGTACAGTTAGGTGTCAGAAAACATTTTGAATATGTTTGGTTGGTTGGTATTTTTATAATTCTCTGATGTATACTAATTACTATGGAGGTCATGTTTTATTTCAGATTTTTTTTTTTTTTTTTTTTTTAAACATGATTATCTAACAGTTTTAAGATTTATCTTATTTTCAAACTGCCAGGAGTAGAAATCTTCAGCGGTTCTAATTTCTGATAAAAACGTTTTTGTTTTGTTTTTTAATATCGTTTAATTTTCATTATTCGGGTTTCGTTGTTGTTGTATTTCTTGTTTTGTTTGTTGTTGTTTTTTTGTTTGCCTTTTCTTGCATTGCTATTTTTAAAAATTTGTTTAATTACTTTGTGTGTGTGTGTGTGTGTGTGGGAGGGGGGGTATAGGTTCAGATAACATTTTGAATAAATTTTGTTTGTGGTGTGGTTTTTTTTTTATAATTCTCTACCATATACTTATTACGATGGAGGTCATGTTTTATTTCAGGATTTGTTTGGGTTTAATTTTTTATTAAACACGATTATTATCTAAAGGTTTTATGGTTTATCTCATTTTGAAATTGCCAGCAGAAGCATTTCTAAGCTGTGCCCCTTTCTGATAAAAACGAATGTAGTTACTCTCTGATCTCCTTAGAATATATTTATACATGTTTTGATAACCTGTTTTAAATGTATTGTAAGGGTCCTTTGAGGTGTTTTTTTAATCAATGTATTAAATGCCGTGTTTGAAAAGGAGTTCAATTGGCAGTGCTTTAGTATGAATTTACTTAGTCAATAATTATGCATATTTTCAAACATTTTGTAAAACAATATGTAAACACAAAAATTACAAGAACGTTGCATATCTAATGAAGCAAAGAAACATAACAAAATCATTTCGCCAAATATTTGTTCATCTCAAAATGAAACCACTGAGGCTAAACATGTTAGGATTTTACGAGCAAAAAAAATTATTTTGACTTTATTATTAACTTTTCGACGGTCTGAAATTGGTATTACCAATCAACGGGAGATAAATCTAGTTTTTTGTAATACTTTGCACGAATATCCTTAATTACTTCCCATATCTATCAAAATTTCAAGACCAAGGCAAACGTAGATTGCATTCTGGTAAGCTTTTCAGCCCTCTGGTGTACGGAAAAACCCTTTACAGAATCGAAGGTACCTGCTAAAATTCAAACCCCGACTAAAGATAACTTTGGAGTCTTCTTTACAATTTACAGCGGTAGCAACATATACTTTTAGATGCAATGCCTGTAGGTTTAAAAATAATTCCGAGACACATTGCTTTACAACAAAACGCGTGTAATCGTACTTGTAACTCTTTTTTTTTAACCAAGGCAAGTAGCTGTTCTATTGCACCTTTACACAAGTCCCCTGAGCTCCCCAAAGAACGTTATATGTTTTTGGAGACGGCGACCTAATCAGCCAAACAATGACAAAAAGTGCGATGAGGGAATCGAAGACCTCGGTTCATACGTTTAACACTTAGATACGCGAGGCCTTAAAAAATAGAAGTTAAACTTTATGAAAAATAGAAAGGGGAATGATAACAAAATGAAGTTTCCCTTATGCAGTTAGTACGATTGTTGTTCTTCGTTGAGACAACTACTACTGCTGCTGCTGCTACTACTTCTACTACTACCATCACTACCACTACCATTAACACTACTACTACTACTACTACTACTACTACTACTACTACTACTACTACTACTACTACTACTACTACTACTACTACTACTACTACAACAAAAACGCCTGCTGCTTTGACTAGTGAATTACCTAAAGGAAGGTGTCCTACTCATCGTGACTGCACTGCAGATTTGCTAACACAAAATTGTCTCGTTCATCTCAGAACAAGATTACTAAAAGTACCGGTTCATTAGGATTTTACTTCGCAGGTAGATTTTTTTTAAATATCACGAAATGGTTGTTTGTTTGCTTTTGTTGTTGGAAAAAAAAGAGAGAAAGATGAATTGAATGTAGAAAAATACAATCTATTTTGGCGAAGAGAAAAAACGAAATTCTCAAAAATGAAATTGATCTAAAGTAGACTATGCACAACAACAACAAAAAAAACAGAGGAAAATCTGTATCCATCCTAAATCCCTGGGTTAGACAAATACTTTTTTGGTGAAAGACAGAGGTACTATTCTGAATCCGCACTACATCATATCTTCTTTGGTAAGAGTTGGGTTGGTTTAACGGCCAACAGCAGCACTATATAGGCTATATTGTGGACGGGCCCCAAGACGGACGTCTGACAATTTTATGTGCTGCCACACACGAGACTGGGCGGAGATACCATGACTCCTGTCTCAGCCGGTCACATCGAAAGACAGAGGGGCTATTGTGAATCCGTACTAGATCATATCTTCTTTGGTAAGAGTTGGGGGGAGTTCGGGGGATCGAAACGTGATTTTGGTGACAACTGGTTAATTCTTGATATATCTGACGTTGCAGGTGCCACATTAAACCTGGGTAAGGCATGGGTGAATCTCTCTTGGGTTAGAAAGCATGAGTCTGCACGTCGATTGGTTTTACAAGTTTCTCTCGGATCATTTCGTTTGTAAAAATAAATCTTTGAACGTAGGATTATTAAGATTTAAGTGAGAGAAAAAAAAAGTCTAAATGTTGGTTATTTTTGCACATACTTTAATAAATGACATTTTTCGAAAAAGTTTTAAAGTTAAAAGATGAAAAGAGAGGAAAAAATATTTAAATACTGAATAGTTTACAGATTTACTGCATTAAGGGTTACAGTTCAAACTAGAGATTATCTAACGTGGCATGATTATTATGCCAGTCATAGCTTATCGAGCATGCATTAAAGCTCATGAGGGAATCAAGAGTAATTTGAATCATCGATCATGGTACTTACTTCAGAAAACGAGACCGAGAAAAAAAACTATAAAAAATAGATATGAAAAATGGCAACAAACAAATGAAGAAATGAAACAATTTTTTCACAAAGTCTGCCAGTTTGAGACTTAAAAAAAAAACTTTTTAAAGATCAATCACTTTTGAAGGATATTTTATGATCTATTATTTTAAAATCTAAAAAAAAGTTTTTAAAAGTTGAACCTGAAAGGCTTCCTTTTTCTTTCTTTTTTTTAATGAAAAATAAACATCTTTTAGGAAACAAATTCAAAGTAATCTAACATTTATAAACGAATTCTGGATAGTAATGATTTTTTTTAATTATCATCAGTGTAAATATCACACTTTATTCGACCTAATACTTCCTGGTAATAACTATGGCAACCAACCCACAGACCCGACAACTCGCGCCCAGATGAAACAGTTCAAAAAGGGGAATAATAGCCAAGACTTTCCACCATTGATTTTAAATGGGTTGTCGCTCTTTGATGATAGGTTTATACATTCAACTGTATCGCCACTTTGAGAAGTAATCTAACATTTTATAAACGAATTATGGATAGTAATGTTTTTTTTATTCTTATCATCAGTGTAAATATCACACTTTTAGTTTTAATTCTATGTGAACGTATAGGGTACAATGTAACAGAGGGTCTTCTTGTTTAGAAAAATAAAAACAACCTCAATTTAATAGTCAGAATAAATAAAAAGTTAATCAGTCCTCTTTATAATAGTACACACTTTTACTTCCTCCACTATTGTTATGTTTTTTTTTCACTTCACATAATTATGTACAACTTCCAAAACATTCTTATATTTCCAAGGAATTCTTTTCAAAGTATGTGACTTTGCCAATAAAGCCAAATGTGGGAAAACAGCTAGGATTCGACCTAAGACTTTAAGATCATAATTATAGCAACCAACCCACAGACCAGATAACTCTCGCCCAGATGAAACAGTTAGAAAAGGGGAATAATAGCCAAGACTTTCCACCATTGATTTTAAACGGGTTGTCGCTCTTTGATGATAGGTTTATACATTCAACTGTATCGCCACTTTGAGAAGCGCTGGACTCCCTGAAGAAAAGGCAGATGCGGGGAAGCCTGGCTGCGGATTCTTGTGGACACTTGCTGTCTTTTCTCATGTCATCAAACAGGCTGGACAAAACCGGGGTGCTTGTTGTCCTAGGCTCTGGCACGCGGGCGCTTTTAGCGAGCTCGAAAACCTCCAAAGGCTCCTCTTCTGTGGATAAAGGTAAATAAACCGAGGCATAGTAGACCCTACTTGTAGCAGTAGTTAGTCGGAGTAGTAGTAGTAGTAGTAGTAGTAGTAGTAGTAGTAGTAGTAGTAGTAGTAGTAGTAGTAGTAGTAGTAGTAGTAGTAGTAGTAGTAGTAGTAGTAGTAGTAGTAGTAGTAGTAGTAGTAGTAGTAGTAGTAGTAGTAGTAGTAGTAGTAGTAGTAGTAGTAGTAGTAGTAGTAGTAGTAGTAGTAGTAGTAGCAGCAGCAGCAGCAGTCGTCGTCGACGTCGTCGTTGTCGTCGTCGTCGTCGTAGTCGTAGTAGTATAGGTAGATTTGGAATTTTTATGTATTTTTTCTACAGTAGTAGAAGAAGGCCTTTAGTAAAAATGGCTGAAAATTTTTTGAACTTTTTAAGTGCGAAACTGATGTAGAACAAACATAGGCTCGAAAAGAATTTAGCCCGACAGTGGTAACCAATAATTATTGTCAATTCAATAACAAAGGGCTCAATCCAGAACATAAGGATAACGCTTTTTTCATAACTCGAGATGACTACAATTTTTGTTAGGAAATTAATTATGCTTATTTCTCTAATAAAAATTGCAGGACAAAGATGGGAAGAAAGTGAAACTAGACCTGTGTTGTAGAGTGGACCACAGATTATATAACCAATTAATTCCGGAACCACCCGAAGGTGCGATTTGTGAGGGTGTGGTGCGGACATCGGGTGGTGGTTACAGCCACTTTACCTACATATACAACGTGCATCTTATGATATGTGCGCGATTGTAGTACAGAATCTAACCCAGCTGCATGTAGTAATAAGTTCTGAATAATGCGGGCTATAGACTTATAAAAAAAATGATTATAACACTAAATGTCGATTTTACTTTTAGGCTTAGCACTTAAGGAGAATTTAAGATGATAATTATCTAAATAGGCGTGTTTCGAATAATAAAGATTGTCTCAATTCTAGGCAAAGGTAGAAGATGAACAAGTGGAAGACTTGGGAAACGAAGAATAAGGAGACAATTTATTGGTTGAAAGAAACTCCAGTCAAGAGTTAGGGCTGCACTGTAAAGAGCCGCTTAGTGGCGCTTACCCTGAGAAAAAACATCCAGAGTTATCTGACACCAGCCTTCTCTGAAATGACGCATCTTGACTACCCACGCTCTGGCATCAGATAAAACAACAAGGACTTTCAAGCACCAACAGAGGGGGCCGTAGACCTCAGCATGGCTTGGCACCAGACATCTGCTGCCACCAAAGTCCCCAGCTCTGCCCGCATCACGTGACAAGATGGCCCCGCGGGCACAGTCCAGGAGCCGACACTCGGACAAGCGGCTGTGGAGAGAGCGGCACAGGAGACGCCTTTCTAGAGCACTGCTCACTTCCACCACGATCGTGAAGTCCAGGTCGTCCAGCCGTCCAGTCTCCGGTTGATTGGTCTGTCTCAGTGTAGCTTGCCCAGGCAGACTCTGAGAAACGTGCCCGCGTCTGCTGCGGTCAGTGCTGTGTGGGACATGGTGTGTGTTAGTAGGGTCGGTCTGTGGGTGGGAAGAGGCAGAATTCCGGCCTGATGATTGGCCACTTAAGACCATGGGTACATGGGAAATACTTATGAGTGCTTTGCCCTTTGTTTCACTCTTGTAGGGTCCAAAAGAAATTGTTGTACATGGTAGATTATCATTCCATTGGAACGCAACCCTTAGAAGATAGCTCAGCGTTTTGTGTCTAACATAGAAGGGGACGGAGTCGTTTAGACCCATACAAGCGTTATGAATGTGGTCGACGATAGTGTTTTCTCCAGGACACTTGCACTTGACAAGATGGGTCTGTTTGCACTTGCGGTGGAAAGGAGTGATGGCGAAACTCATTTGGCGTTTTTCACATGTGTTCAGGACCTGGATTGCACTGTTTCGACCAGTAGAGGTGGCATCTAACACAGACCCGCAGTCCAGCGAAACAACGGCAGGCAAATAGTACGGTACCGCATTAGGTCCTCCGCAAATCTTTAGCATCTCAAAGTCTTTAAAGATTATGCCTGTAGAGGTGTCTGCAACGACGTACGAGCTCGCCGATGATGAGATTTCTTTTAATGACTTGGGCTGGGAAAATGAGGTTGTTGAACCTGGAAAAGTCTGCGTTTCGGGCCTGACTCTATCGGTGGTTGCTGTTTCAAAGTGTGCAGTCTCACTAGCTAAACACGAATAAACAATTGAAAACGCATCCGGCGAGCAAGCGGTAGTAGCCTTCCTCAGATGTGCATCATACGCTTTGGGACACACGAGAGACTTGTCTCTGCAACAGTCTCCAAACACCTCACAAATGGAATCGCATGAGCACTGGTCCGCATCGACATCTGAGTAGCGGGCCTTTTCGCCGCAGCGGTTCTCACAAGAGTAAAGATGTTTGTTCGAGTCCAGGTAGCTCAGAGAGTCATTGGCGCCACAAAGATTGTGTTGGTACACGAAATGTGTAGCAGTCTGAAAACATTCACGGTTCTGCCTTGCGTACTGCAGCGTGAACACTGGTTCTATGGTGCTCTCTGTACCACCAGTTGGTTTTGTAGATGTGCCATCAATTGGAACGTCATTTCGTGGTTGCATCGCATGTTTCTGAGGTTTTGTAACCATAACCTTTTTAATTCCTTCTTTGTCAACATCAGTTATTAACTTCTCTGCCATTGCGCAAGAAACAGTAACCAAAAGCAAGGTTCTAAGATGTTGATACATGTTTTGTTAGTCTTACACAGGCTTGTGTTCTTTTAACATCTCATGGATCAATTCTTTAGATCTGGCAAAGATTAGAAAAGACACAGTCGCGTGTAAAGTTAGTGATAAGAAATGTCGGTGTCATCTTACAAAGTACAACTTTAAAAGTCATCTCATATCATTTAAACTAAAGCTATGCCTTAACACTTCAATGTTACAACTGTAAAGACATCAGTATGCGTAATGAGGAATTAGCATAATAAGGTCACTTCTAATACATTGGGAGCAAGCCTTGATCTGCAGCATACAGGTGAAAGGAATAGAGGCAGGTATCGCCACAGATGAAGGCGCTTTACAGCGGCAGAGCTAACAAATCGTGGGACCAGCTGAAGGCGCTTTACAGCGGCAGAGCTAACAAATCGTGGGACCAGCTGAAGCGCTTTACAGCGGCAGAGCTAACAAATGCTGGGACCAGCTAAAGGCGCTTTACAGCGGCAGAGCTAACAAATCGTGGGACCAGCTGAAGGCGCTTTACAGCGGCAGAGCTAACAAATCGTGGGACCAGCTGAAGGCGCTTTACAGCGGCAGAGCTAACAAATCGTGGGACCAGCTGAAGGCGCTTTACAGCGGCAGAGCTAACAAATCGTGGGACCAGCTGAAGGCGCTTTACAGCGGCAGAGCTAACAAATGCTGAGGACCAGCTAAAGGCGCTTTACAGCGGCAGAGCTAACAAATGCTGGGACCAGCTGAAAGGCGCTTTACAGCGGCAGAGCTAACAAATGCTGGGACCAGCTAAAGGCGCTTTACAGCGGCAGAGCTAACAAATGCTGAGGACCAGCTGAAGGCGCTTTACATCTTTTTTTTTATTCAAACTGCCTAGACCTCTAGATCTCGTTCCACTGCGTGTGCAACAAAAGCACGCCAGTAAAAAAAATAGTGAGAAAATGTCGATCGTTGGGGTAAGTTTTTGTTGGCGAAACAAAGCATTTTTATGAAACAGTGGGGAAGCAATTTGTGTATATTTTTTGGTGAAAAAGTGTACCTTTCTAATGTGTTTACATAACTGTTAACAAATCTATTGAAGCAGTAGTATCGGCAGTAGGGCCCAAACAAGTTTGAGGCTATTTTTATAATGATTATAACTCTCGCTCAAGGGAAACACAAGTTTCATACTGACCATGACTGGAAAGAAAAAAAAATTATACCTACCATAATCATTGACGAAAAGTTCATCGCACCTGCAACCTTTATGAACACTGAAAATGAATATTCATCTTTAAAACTCTAGAAATCTTTAAAATTTTAGATAACACTTATAAAAAGCTATATTTAAACAAGGACAACTTACAATAATTTCGACCAGGCATTGGAGTCTGTGAACCTGCAGTAAGAGAAAGTTTGAATCTACATGAGTGGGCGACATATGATGGTGGATGCTGGTATTGATCTGTTCTATACACTTGTGAAATATAATTATTTGTTGGGTCTGCTTAAGAGTTGAGTTTAATTTACGGCTTTGGTGCCAATTGAATATTGTTACACACGTAGCAGGTGACCAGATCTCTCCCTCTCTCTCCCTCTCTCTCCCTTTCTCTCTCCCTCTCTCTCTCTCTCTCTC
>RQTK01000393.1:380850-398276 GCA_003991915.1 Elysia chlorotica
GAAAAGAAAGAGAGGGAGAGAGAGAGAGAAAGAGAGAGAGAGAGAGAGAGTTTTTTTTTAGATAGTTTGGGTTATTTAACACAAGGTTTTCCCTAAAACCCTAAATGTGCCAAATACACAACAACGCTAGTGACAAGAGCTTGATGACACGCATTCTGTAACGAAAGGATCATGGAACGGAAAGTACAAAGTATTCCCAGTACAGAAACTAATGTAGCATTCAACGTGACAGTCACGGTGCGCCTTGGTGCGCACTGCGCACTTCTCTGAACGCCTTCACTAACAGTAACAACACAAGTTAGAAATTGTCGGTTTCCATTTATGCTAATTTCATTTGGAAAAAAAAACTGCAAGTGCGCAACGTTTTAAAACGTTCCTTTTGTCAGAATATGAAGTCGCGAAATGAAGTTTGAAGAGTTAGAATTGTGTGTATGGAAATAAAAAATCGGCTGGAGAAAATATTATCTTTATGTTCATCTATCCTGGCCTTATACTGTACCAACATCCTGACCTCCATACCTATCACTCTGCATCCTACATTCTACAGTAATGTACATGTATCTTTCTATAAGTCGTTTTATCTACGTTTCTAATGATTGATCTATCTATCTATCTATCAATATCCAGTGGCGAATTGGCTCAAATGGTAGAACATTGGTCTCCATATCTGAAGGTCCGCGGTTTGAATCCCACGATCGGTAAATTTGTCTGTCTGATTTTGTCCCCTGTAACTGGTTGTGTCGCTGTCAGTTTAATGTGACTGGCTGAGATAGGAGTCATGGTATCCCCGCCCTGTCTCGTGTGTGGCTGCACATAAAATTGTCAGACGTACGTCTTGGGTGCCCGTCCACAATATAGCCTATATAGTGCTGCTGTTGGACGTTAAACCAACCCAACCAACCAACCAACCCTCTCTCCAATATTTCGCTTCCTTGTAATTCTACTGGTTGGGTCGGTGTCAGTGCATACTGAAATCCTTGTAACTCTCTTACACCGTTACTGTTCTAGAAGACAACTAACCTCTCTTTGTTTTACATCTGTTCAGATCCAAGGTGACTTTGTCTGCCTGAGAGGGAAGGACGCGTGGCACGACATCATCCAACACCAGGTACCGGTATAACCAATAGATTGATTAGTTGATCCATCCAACACCAGGTACCTGGTATAACCAATAGATTGATTAGTTGATCCAGTGTACAACACCAGGTACCGGTATAACCAATAGATTGATTAGTTGATCCAGTGTACAACACCAGGTACCGGTATAACCAATAGATTGATTAGTTGATTAGATCCAGTGTACAACACCAGGTACCGGTATAACCAATAGATTGATTAGTTGATCCAGTGTACAACACCAGGTACCGGTATAACCAATAGATTGATTAGTTGATCCATCCAACACCAGGTACCGGTATAACCAATAGATTGATTAGTTGATCCATCCAACACCAGGTACCGGTATAACCAATAGATTGATTAGTTGATCCAGTGTACAACACCAGGTACCGGTATAACCAATAGATTGATTAGTTGATCCATCCAACACCAGGTACCGGTATAACCAATAGATTGATTAGTTGATCCAGTGTACAACACCAGGTACTGGTATAACCAATAGATTGATTAGTTGATCCAGTGTACAACACCAGGTACCGGTATAACCAATAGATTGATTATTGTTGATCCAGTGTACAACACCAGGTACCGGTATAACCAATAGATTGATTAGTTGATCAGTTAATCCAGTGTACAGGTAACGATTATTTAGCACAAAGTTTCTCTAAATCAGTCTGTTTTTCAACAAAACTCAATGGACAAAATGAAAGGCACATTCTAATAAAACTTCGCACGTTAACAATCGCTCCTTTGATAGTACATGTACTATTTTCTTTAAATGAATAATCATTTTATTTAAACTTTTTTTTTCTTTTTCTCGCAGGAGAAGGTGAAGGCCATCATGATCGTGATGGGCACGAGGGGGCAGAACTCTCTGCGACGCACGTTCATGGGCAGCGTGAGTGACAGCGTGGTCCACCACGCCCACTGCCCCGTGCTGGTCTGCTGCCACCCCAAGGAGCATCACTAGGACCTGAGGGCGCACCGAGAGACCAGGGCTGATCACTGCACTGTGCAGCCAATCAGCACGAGGAGCGGCGCGATGTTGGGAGAGGCACTACGGCAACAAGATGTACCATACATTGTATTTGTAATACTGTTATGATAATCATTATTATTATTATTATTATTATTATTATTATTATTATTATTATTATTATTATTATTATTATTATTATTATTACTATGATTGATTTATCGAATTTTTTCAAACAAAAAAAAATGTGAAATAAATACAGGTTATTTCGCTCCCTCGATCCTCTGTAGGTTTACTAGCACATGAGGCTATTTTTAGCAGAGCTGCTGTGAAAAGTACAAGGCCTAACAATTTCAGTTAAAATCTCTAAAAATAAACAGAACAAGCTATATTTTGTTTTGCTTTTTTGTTTTGTTTTTATTGTAATTATATTGTGCAAAAGGATTGCAATACAATATGTATAACATCCTTTAGCTGAATGCAGATTTTGTTCCTGTTGTTGTAATATTTTAAAAATTGCGAGCCCCCCCTAAAGAAAAGAACTTGCAAAGAGGATACAACTTTAATGTGAAGATAATAAAATTGATGTTAAGTTGAAGGTTTTTTTTGCGGTAATCGCGTGCACAGTTCGAATTCCCTAATGGTTAATCAGCCTGCATCCTTTGAAAAGATTGATTTAGCCTTTAATGAAAATTGTTATTGTTGTTCTTCCTGTCCTTTCCTTTTCTCATACAGTATGAATAATCTTTGCCATAAATTTTTTTCTGTTACGTCAGTTATCCTTTTTTAAATTGTATTTCCTATGTCTTTATTCTCTTTCCTAATCAACTTATACAGCAATATTGTGGGCAATAGTATACAAGTACACATTTTTCCTTTGATATAAGATTATCCGTTGTTTACATACTATATCATCAACAACCACCAGTATAATTATCATCGAATGCACTTTTGTATGTGTGAATGAAGTTAACACTGTTTTAAACGTTCAGTTGCATTTAACAGTTTGAAATTGCCTTACTGAAGTGCATCTTTAGCATACCACATAACAAGGTATGAAAGGTATATATGTAACGATTGTTAATAGATTTCGTCCTTAATTGATTTATTAAACTGTAGGAGTATATCATTGTAGTCACCTTGTTTTAAGATATTTTTAATATAAGAAAATGTTGAACATTCCTTCAATAGTCCAGTCAGTCGAACATACTAAATTACTTAAGTAAATAGATTGAGGAGGCCTTCCCTTAAAGAGATTCGTGTTTTCAACAAAAAAAAATTTAGCAAAGACTAAATAAAATATTTGTGCATGCTGTCCATTTCTTTGTATCGCAGTACCTCTTGTGAAGCATAGCCTATAGTAGTGCATAGACCTGACGTTGGACATTAAACCAACTCTACCTTTTTTTTGCTTGTTTTTTTTTTGTCATTATTGAATGACACAATCCCTATTTGTTGAGGACACTTTCAATTGGATAATTGCATCTAATACTATGTACTATAGTATTTTATTTTGATTGGGTTCTATTTTTTGTTATTGTAGTCTTGCGTTTTATTTTTGTACTTTTCAGTATCTTTTTGTATTTTGTGTATTATTTTTTTGTTTTTATTCACACTTTTGTAGACTTTTCCACTTTTTGTAGATCAACAATTGGTGATAGAATGTTGGAAACATCTAAATAATTGATGAGAGTAGGAGAAAATTTAATATTACTCTACGTAATTTCTTTTCATAAATTCAGAAGTGTTACAATAAAATTTGCATAATGTATCCATTTGGCTTGTTTGTTTTTTCCATTGGTTTGTGTCTTGTACCTTCTCCGTAATGAATGATTGCCTAATATTCACAACGTGAATGTTTTGCTGGTTAAGAATTGTAAATCTGGAGATTTAACTGGAGAGGGAGGGCATGGTGGAGGAGGTAGGAGTCATGGTATCCCCGCCCTGTCTCGTGTGTGGCAGCAAATAAAATTTCAGACGTCCGTCTTGGGGCCCGTCCACAATATAGCCTATATAGTGCTGCTTTTGGACGGTAAACCAACCCAACCAAACCGTGGGAGAGGATGTAGCTCCGAGTTAGAGCATAGGCTTCCAACACAGGAGGTTCCGTTTCCAAACCGGCTCGGGTGTCGGTTTCAGTTCAATGTGATCAGCCATGTCCAGGGGTCCTGTCCACGATATATAGCCCTATTGTGTCCTGTCCTGGGGTCCTGTCCACGATATATAGCCCTATTGTATCCTGTCTTAGGGTCCTGTCCACGATATATAGCCCTATTGTGTCCTGTCCACGATATATAGCCCTATTGTGTCCTTCCTGGGGTCCTGTCCACGATATATAGCCCTATTGTGTCCTGTCCTGGGGTCCTGTCCACGATATATAGCCCTATTGCTGACGTTGGAAGTTGATAAACTGACCATAACTTCCACCTCTAGATAACGCCGTCTTTCTTCATACTGTTTGGGTTGGTGTTTCTATAATGTGACCGGCTGAGACAAATGTCCTATATCATCACTACCTGCAGTGCAAAGTAACCTGATGGGAGCACATAAATCCATTTCTTCCAAGATTCTTTTTTAGTTACGAAAGGGGTCCGCGTTTGCCCTGAGGTAGAACATCGGTTTCCGACGCAAAAAGTTAATGGTTCGAGCCCTGGCTATTTCGCTCTCTACTACAGTACTAATTAAGCTGGTTTTCGTTTAATGTAAACTGCTGAGACAGGAGTAATGGTATCACCGGCTTGTCTCGTGTGTTGCAGCTCTTGAAATTGTCAGACATCAGTCTTAAGGTCCGTCCACAATATAGCCCATATAGTGCTGATGTTGGACATTAAAGCAGTTCATTACTTACTAAAACCAATTACGCGAAATTCAAGACTCCCTTATGTCACAATAATAAACTATGGAACTGAACTGCAATATCAAATGTATAACATCAATAAAATCTTATAATGGAACAAATATAAAAACATCGAATCGTCCATAAATAGAATATTAAAAATCTTGGTAGGGTTAACTGAGCAGTAGGGGGGCGCAGTGGTCCAGGGGTAAAACATCGGCTTCAGGCGCAAAAGGTCCCGAGTTCGAATCCTGGCTGTTGCGTTCCTTACTGGTTGGGTCGGTGTCAGTATAATGTGACCGGCTTAGACAGGAGTAATGGTATCCCCACCCTGTCTCGTGTGTGGTAGCACATAAAATTGTCAGACGTCCGTCTTGGGGCCCGTCCACAATATAGCCTATATAGTGCTGCTGTTGGACGTTAAACCAACCCAACAACAACAACTGAGCAGTAAATCAGTTTGAAAGGGAAAGAACAGCGTACGTTGTAAGAGTAAAGTTCTACAAATTTTGATTTATTTCCCTTCATCTTCGTGAATTGGGCACAAGTTATACAGTATATTTATTGAAATCTTAGATCTAAAATATTACAAAGGAGTTGGGTTTTTTTTCTCCGAATATGACGAAAAATGAAAAGAACGAATGAAGAACAGGACATAAACTTCGCAACGCGTGTATATGTATATATAGTGAATCATTTTCAACAAAGGATCTAAGGTGTGTCCAAGACTTTAATATCTATTACCATGCCCCTTACTTACCCCTCTAGGTCCCCGGAGGAACATAGGGCCAAAGCAACGCCTCTCCATCTGACTCGGTTCTGGGCATCCCTCTTCAGTTCAGTCCATGTCCTGCCAGCACTCCTAATCTCTGCCTCCATACTTCTTCGCCATGCCCCTCAAGCGTAGGCCTACTAAAATGCTATCATGAAAAGAATATCTCCAAACAAATTAAAAAAGCAAGTTTATTGACGTCCAACGGCAACAGCAGTGCTATCCTTTGGACGAATCCCAACACAAATGTCTAAAAATTGTAGGTGGCCCACACAGAGTCCTTGACTCGTGGTGAAGCTAGTCATGTTATAGCCTATCAACCCAACCACAACGGTACGAAATCGAACAAATACATTTCCGACTGATCCCGACTTCTGAACTGTGGACCTCCCGATGAGAAGACCAACGGTCTGCCATTCGCTTTCGATTTTAAAAAAAAAACAACAAAAAACGGAAGTACATGTGCCGCTAAACTATTATCTATAAACGCAATTACAAGTTATTTATTCCGAAAGATATTCCATTAGATTTTTTCAAATTGTAACGTTATTTGCGTTTCTTGATGTGACCGTTTAGTCAACTTGACATCAGCAGTTATCGCAGAAGTAGACTTAAACATGGCCATTACGGCTCCGTGTAATTTTTGTTTGTTTTTGTTGTTGCTTTTTGTTCGTTTGTTGTTGTTGTTTTTTTTTGTTTGTTTGTTGTTTTGTTTTTGTTTTGGGGATGGGGGGGGGGGGGGTATAAAATGAACCGCGGAAAAAGCGTGCGCATTAGAAAATCAGACAGGGTGTTAATAATTAATCGATAGGCTACGGATTTCTTTGTTAACTATTGGTAGTCTATCTTGATGATCCACAAAATCATTTCAATGTGGTTTGTTATTGACTTTATAGTTTATTCGTCCAAACAACACCAATCTCGACGATCTATCTATCCTTACCTTCTACTTTGTCGTCTTTTAGAAGAATGGATAGATCAAGATCGAGAAGAAAATTATATTTCTGGTTTGAACTCTGAAGCGTGTGACCTTGTTTAATCAACAAAGCAATTAAGTTATCTTTCATGCGGTCGGGTGTGATTTTTTTTTTAAATGGGCAAACTTAATCAACAATCTAGAGAATCGTCGCCAGGTTCCCGGAGTTTGGTACGTAATTTAGATCTAGCATCGTTATCAAGTCCGAGAGTTCTATTTAGGTATTCTTTTTTAATATCTAGATCTGAATTCTGAACTGTGTACATGTACGCCTCTCACATTTAAGCGATTTCAGGCGCAGTCTGTGATAGGCTATTGAATCAGAATGGTGTGAACACTGGTTTGGTGCGTGCCAAAACCAGAGTGGAAAAACTCCATGTTCTGAACGCTCTGTGCGCTTGTGTGTTTTTTACTATGATATGCGCATTGGGTGATCAGAGTAGTGTGAACACACATACAATATATACACATCAAAACATACAGGTAGGAATCATATTCGTGTGTGGGGGCGCGGTGGTCAAGGGGTAGAACATCGGCTTACGACGCAAAAGGTCCCTAGTTTGAATCCTGGCTGTTGCGTTGCCTACTGGTTGGGTCGGTGTCAGTATAATGTGACCGGCTGAGACAGGAGTCATGGTATCCCCGCCTTGTCTCGTGTGTGGCAGCATATAAAATTGTCAAACGTTCGTCTCGGGGCCCGTCCACAATATAGCCTATGTAGTGCTGCTGTTGGACGTTAAACCAACCCAACAACAACAAATATTCGTGTGTACACTCACCAAGGGATTCCTGTTTACCGCATGTTCCCCGACATCAGAGGGAAAAAGCGACCAGTGGAATTGATCGATCGAGACAAAGTTTCCCCAATCAAACAAAACGTAAGCCGAGCTCTAGCAGCTATTACGTCGATCGAGGAATATCGACAAATAGGTGAGAGAGAGACGGAGAGAGAGAGAGAGAGAGAGAGAGAGAGAGAGAGAGAGAGAGAGAGGAGAGAGAGAGAAACTAATCGAAGAACAAACTACATGAAACAAAAGAATGTTGAGTAGCATCCTTTACATAAATAAAAAAACAAAACAACTTGTTTTCGACAATGTGTGCAATGTCCCGAAATGGCTCGACTCTCTACAATTCCGTTTTGAAAGAGATAGAGCAATTGACTCTAGCAAAGACGCTGACTCGCCTTGTTAAAAAAACACAAAGCTCAGGCCCGAGGTGGCCGCTTTATCGCCCGTTTGGGAGTTGAAGTTCGCCCGAATCCCAGGCGATTCCGAAAGCAAGTTGACGCAATGGACCTTTATGTCCTGTACAACGTCTTACATACATACTAAAATCTCCAAAGTACGCTATTTGTCTCCTAACGCATTAATTATGTACCAGGATTTTCACATCTTTTCGGTTTGAGAAAGAGAGTTAAAGGGAGACCACCACAGTAACGGACATTGCCGCGAGATCACTCCTTGTGCGTGTTTGGGTTTTCCCGCATCGCGAGCGAAGGTTTTTAACCAACCCTGTGGTTTCAGTTTGATTTGCACTGCGGGTTGGAGTCAAACTTTGGATGACTTAACAGTCAAATACCAGTCAATTTGATTTTACAAATCATTCATAGTAACTCTATCATTTTTTATTTTGTTTGTTGAAAATCTTAATTTCTGAACGCTACAGAAAATTTCTTATTTTGCCGTAATTTGTAGGTGAGTTCTGTTTTTTCTACCTGCGACAAGTAAAATAGTAAAAAGTCAATTTTGTTGTATAAATTATGTTACTCTAAGTTTAGAAACCGCAGGAGTTAAAAGTTGAGCTTTGTAAAATTAAAGAGAAGATTCTGGCTTTCAAAGCATTTCTTTTATCTTCATGAACGTAATGAAAAAAAAAAAAGATATGCTTACCAAAAGATAAAGAAATCACGTATGTTTACAAACTACCAATGCCTGATTACTCAGCTAAGCTGAATTCTAGGAAATGCATTTCATAAAATTATTTAGTCTCAACTTAGTCACTTTCGTAGTTCAATTTTATTGTTTTCTTGTTGTTTTTTTTCCTATCTGTAATATTGAAATGGTTGAGGTGTTATAATAGTGAATACATGTACCGTATATCGAGCTCATGTTTGGTTATGTTAAATAAGTTCACGAAATATTGAAGCACGATATGAATCTTTATAAAACAGGTTATTGAAGGTGTGTTTATTTTGTTTTAAATAAAGTGATGCATGTTGGTTGAAAGGATAGGCTGTATTTCGTTAGAACATGCGTTGTTATGGTAGAAAGTAGTGTAAATCCGAATCAAAATAAAAGGGAATTTTCTAAACTACTTTTGGGTAATTCATAGATTTTTTTGGATTGTCTAAATTAAGAAATAATTCTACAAAGTAGTAAAAAAAAAAGACTTCTAAACTGAACAAAAAGTTTTTTTTTGTTTTGTTTTTGTTTATTGCATGGTTATGGCATGTGGAAACATTAACGTCTATAATGGCGACACACGAAGTGCATAAAACATGCTTTGTAAAGATCTCTTGATCATTCCATGAGATACGATATTGACAATTGTTGAAAACAACAACAACAACAAAAACCCTTAACATCTGTTGGTGTGTGTGCCAATCTAATGTATGTACGTGTGTATTAAAGATAGTCATTTGTGTACTTTAGTTTCATAGTGTATGTGCAATTAAAAAATAATCCATCAATTTTGGCTATGCCCACAGCAAAATTTTAATTTCAAACTCAATGAATAAAATTAACCTTTACCTCAAGGACTACTATAGTTTAGTAATCAATGCTTTACCTTCACCTTTGCAACTTCAGCATTTACTTACTTACTTACTGCCCTTTTTGCCGTTGGCAATTAGGGCAGCAAACTTCAGCATTAGATAGGCTATAATTGTGGACGGGTCACATCAAACCATCAGAGGCGTCGAACAATGAGGTTCGTGTTGGTACTGGTGATGATGTTGTTGCTGCTGTGGAGTGCCGGCACCAGGGCTGGGGGGACGTTCAGGTTCCGGGTTCTGGACACCATACACGTTCCATCCGAGGGCCATGTACGCTGCCAAGAGACCGGCTTCGACGGACTGGCGATCATCAGCTCCCCAGAGGCCTACAAGCACGCTATGGCGGTCATACAGCCCAACGCGTAAGCTTCAGCATTGCTCGTTACTTGACTCGCTTGGATGATGATTCATTATATGTTAATGTTATATATTTCATCAAATTTTTCTTTTTCTTCTTCTTCTTCTTCTTCTTCTTCTTCTTCTTCTTCTTCTTCTTCTTCTTCTTCTTCTTCTTCTTCTTCTTCTTCTTCTTCTTCTTCTTCTTCTTCGTTCACTTGAAAATGACTACACAGAAA
This sequence comes from Elysia chlorotica, assembly GCA_003991915.1. NCBI lineage: Eukaryota > Metazoa > Mollusca > Gastropoda > Plakobranchidae > Elysia > Elysia chlorotica. Next base: position 390,878 of record RQTK01000393.1, read on the forward strand.
GTCCCGAATCTAGTATATAGTCCACAGTCTTTTGAGGTTCAACCAAGGGTCCATTTGAAACCTGTATATCCCAACAAGAACTCTTCGGGCATTAGGCAAAATTAATATTGTTTTTCAAACTTAAAATGCATATCCATCACTATGACCCGTTATCAAAATGTTTAAAAGGGGTCGAAATTATGGGATGGATTGCCGTAACAATGATAACAGTGTACATGTAGTATGTACTATTATTGATACATTTTGAATATTTCAGTCGTGTTGATCTGTCAGCTTGTTTTTTTCTGTTGCAATTCTGCTTCATTTAAACATAATTTATTCGGGGGAGAAGGGGAGGGGTGTGGTCTCAGCGGAGATTCGAGCCGCAGTCCTCCAGCTCATGAGTCTAGAGCACAGACCAACTGAAAAAACGGCGCGTCACTGGGCGTAACAGGACATGTTGTTGTTGTTGTTGTTGTTGTTGTTGTTGTTGTTGTTGTTGTTGTTATTGTTGTTGTTGTTGTAAGTTTTGTTGTTGTTGTTGTTTTTTTTCTTTTTTGATACGTACTAAGGTAGCGATAATTATATCAATTTGTTATCGAAAGAAACTAAAACCTGTTTATAAAACCAACTGTCTTTGCTTTCAACAGATCTTCGTCAACGAGCAGATTCGCCATTGGGCTGTTTTTAAACTCTGCCGAGAGAGACTTCTTCTGGGCGGATGGAACCGAGTATGCTCGAGACACGCCGTGGAGCAACTACCCCCCGGACACCAGCGGCACGAAGCCGTTCTGCCGACTCAGAGCTGACGGCAAAATACTCACCACTAAGGACAACAACGCGGCTTTTTCTCTCTGTGGCATGTGTAGGTTCTCATAACAACGCGGCTTTTTCTCTCTGTGGCATGTGTAGGTTCTCAGATAACAACGCGGCTTTTTCTCTCTGTGGCATGTGTAGGTTCTCAGATAATAACGCGGCTTTTTCTCTCTGTGGCATGTGTAGGTTCTCAGATAACGCAGTTTTTTCTCTCTGTGGCATGTGTAGGTTCTCAGATAATAACGCGGCTTTTTCTCTCTGTGGCATGTGTAGGTTCTCAGATAATAACGCAGCTTTTTCTCTCTGTGGCATGTGTAGGTTCTCAGATAATAACGCGGCTTTTTCTCTCTGTGGCATGTGTAGGTTCTCAGATAATAACGCGGCTTTTTCTCTCTGTGGCATGTGTAGGTTCTCAGATAATAACGCGGCTTTTTCTCTCTGTGGCATGTGTAGGTTCTCAGATAATAACGCGGCTTTTTCTTTCTCTCTGTGGCATGTGTAGGTTCTCAGATAATAACGCGGCTTTTTCTCTCTGTGGCATGTGTAGGTTCTCAGATAATAACGCGGCTTTTTCTCTCTGTGGCATGTGTAGGTTCTCAGATAACAACGCGGCTTTTTCTCTCTGTGGCATGTGTAGGTTCTCAGATAATAACGCGGCTTTTTCTCTCTATGTGGCATGTGTAGGTTCTCAGATAACGCGGCTTTTTCTCTCTGTGGCATGTGTAGGTTCTCAGATAACAACGCGGCTTTTTCTCTCTGTGGCATGTGTAGGTTCTCAGATAATAACGCGGCTTTTTCTCTCTGTGGCATGTGTAGGTTCTCAGATAATAACGCGGCTTTTTCTCTCTGTGGCATGTGTAGGTTCTCAGATAATATGCGCCGAAAAAGAGAGACACCGTACACATCCAAGAGTCTATTATTGCGCCGAAAAAGAGAGACACCGTACACATCCAAGAGTCTATTATTGCGCCGAAAAAGAGAGACACCGTACACATCCAAGAGTCTATTATTGCGCCGAAAAAGAGAGACACCGTACACATCCAACTCAGATAATAACGCGGCTTTTTCTCTCTCTGTGGCATGTGTAGGTTCTCAGATAATAACGCGGCTTTTTCTCTCTGTGGCATGTGTAGGTTCTCAGATAATAACGCGGCTTTTTTTTTCTCTCTGTGGCATGTGTAGGTTCTCAGATAATAACGCGTCCTTTTTTTTCTCTCTGTGGCATGTGTAAGTTATCAGATAATAACGCAGCTTTTTCTTTCTCTCTGTGGCATGTGTAGGTTCTCAGATAATAACGCGGCTTTTTCTCTCTGTGGCATGTGTAGGTTCTCAGATAATAACGCGGCTTTTTCTCTCTGTGGCATGTGTAGGTTCTCAGATAATAACGCGGCTTTTTCTCTCTGTGGCATGTGTAGGTTCTCAGATAATAACGCGGCTTTTTCTCTCTGTGGCATGTGTAGGTTCTCAGATAATAACGCGGCTTTTTCTCTCTGTGGCATGTGTAGGTTCTCAGATAATAACGCGGCTTTTTCTCTCTGTGGCATGTGTAGGTTCTCAGATAATAACGCGGCTTTTTCTCTCTGTGGCATGTGTAGGTTCTCAGATAATAACGCGGCTTTTTCTCTCTGTGGCATGTGTAGGTTCTCAGATAATAACGCGGCTTTTTCTCTCTGTGGCATGTGTAGGTTCTCAGATAATAACGCGGCTTTTTCTCTCTGTGGCATGTGTAGGTTGTCAGATAATAACGCGGCTTTTTCTTTCTGTGGCATGTGTAGGTTCTCAGAGAGCATAGTCAAGTATACTTGGTTAAGACGAAATGAATTTCCTTACTTTTAAGTGTCCGCTTTCAGAAATCAATCTATTTCAGTCGTCACGATGAGAAAAACTACCCATAAACGCTACTGTGATCCAATACATGTTAAACTGACTCACATGTCGCGAAATTACACCCGCGGTTTACTATTCATGTTATCTTTACTGGTTTCTGCACCGAAAATGGGTGCGGACAAATCAATATTGTTTAAAAGCTTGACACCTGTACCAGCGTAAAAGGCTTTTTTTTAACAATCGTGTTTTCAAGTGGTTCACTGGTAATTATTACTTACAGTCATCCATACCTTCCCCAACTTTTTTTAAACTTCGAATAATACAATTCATTTTTTCCACATTCGTCTTTTTCTCAGATGACACAAGGGAGTCCTACGGTCGGACGCTCCACAAACAACAGCCAGACGGTCAAACTTCGAGCCTCAGGGTCCAACAGACCCGCTCCTACCTGGAGTGTACAGTCCTGTGTGGGAGTGACTACAGGTGTCGAGCCGCCGAGTACAGCTTTACAACGTCCATGTGCACAACTCTGGGGCCAAACATGTTTTCAGGATTCTCAGCAAACGAGTTTACATCCACGTTCGACAGAGGCAGCTTTTAGCCCTTGACATCCACGTTCGACAGAGGCAGTTTTTAGCCCTTTACATCCACGTTCGACAGAGGCAGCTTTTAGCCCTTGACAACCACGTTCGACATAGGCAGTTTTTAGCCCTTGACATCCACGTTCGACAGAGGCAGCTTTTAGCCCTTGAAGAATTTACATGAACCTATTGTTTTTGACAATTCTTCAAAATATGGAGAAACAGGAGCAGGCAAGACGATGCTGCAAGGGGGGGCTAGAGTGGACTTCATAACATTGGCAGACAACAGACTGCCTGGTTGTTGTTGTTGGGGTTGGTTTAACGTCCAACATCAGCATTATATAGGCTATATTGTGGACGGGCCCCAAGACGGACGGAGCTAGCATCATTATTTGGTCCCTAGGTCTAGCTCCGTCTGTTAAAGCCTCTATAGTTGTTGGCCTGCTTCTCTGTATCATAATTCTATTATTTATTCTGGCTAACATGTATACTTCGGGATCCTATAGAGAAACTAGTTTGTTCACGTTCTGTAATAAAAACTTGGACAGGTCTAACCCAGCAAAGTACGATAATCAGTTACGATTTCTCAGTCAAGGCAAGCCGTGTGTAAAGCCCTTTGGCAGGAGCTTTCATTTTTGTGAAAGCCGATAGCAGAGTGGTTTAAGCAAGGCGATGGGTGCCGAGTAGAAGGTGCGGGTTCGATCCCCGTCCATGTCATCAGTCTAAAAATGTGTCTTTGTCTACTTGTCTTATCTGTTGGTCTCAGCTAGACCTAGGTTTGTGGCTGTCCCTTCTAACCTATCATAGGTGTAGATATACTGTATTGAATTCAATGGTTTACCGTTACAATAATTGTAGGTCCAGATTTTCACTATTTTCACCCACGGGGTGATAATAATAACAACTAAACTTGGTTATTCGCACCCCGGGTGTGAGAATAATCACATCGATGTGAAGATGCTTGCGGTTCACTCCGTGTCTTATTTTCTACAAATTAATAGAAATCTGTGGTTTCCACTCATATATATCTACATACATAGTGAATTTATAGGACGGTGAATATTTCTATGCTATTTCTTCTGGTCACTTCTAGATATTGATCTATTGGCACGTTGTTGTTTTTTTTACTCCTTTAAACGTAGATTGTGTGTTCTTTGCACTCAGCTTTATAGTTTAGACTCAATCTTTTTTCCTGAATCATTAGGTGTGTTTAATTTCATTTTGCCTTCTGCGTGTCCATTGAAGCGTATCACTGTATAATCTGCATATCTTAGGTTTGGTTGGTTCCCTGGTAAGCGTGTATAGGTTATAAGATTTATTAGTTTACTGATATCAACACAGTATATGATATACATATAGTGCATTTATTGGTTCAGTGATGTAATAATAGATGTATTGCGTTGATAGGTTTTAATACATGTATAGGTTATAAGATTTATTAGTTTACTGATATCAACACAGTATATGATATACATATAGTGTACATTTATTGGTTCAGTGATGTAATAATAGATGTATTGCGTTGCTAGGTTTTAATACATGTATTACTTTTATCGTTTCACTAAAATCATGATTTTCTAATACTGCAGGCCTACATGCATTACATTGATTTGTTCAATTATATAATTATTGTAGGTACCTAACAGTAACAGATTGATTAGTTTGATCATATCATGATTGTAGCATTGGACATGTTTTATATTGATTGATCGTCTTTATAATGATTGCTTGTAGATATATAAGGTTGACGGATTACTGGCATTATATAACGGCATATACATGGATGGACATTGAAATGTTTACTGATACACTGTACATCTATCAACCGTGCACGTGTTAACAGTTCTTGATTGGCTGATTTCATGTCGTGATTACAGGTAGACGAATTACATCAATTGATTTACTGATACCACGATTGTTGATGCTTGTGCTAGATTGATTTAATTAATTTATTATGATTATTGGGACACTATTTTAAAATATCTTAATCTGTACATTGTATTACATTGTTTGGGTTGAGTTGGTTTTAACGTCCATCATCAGCACAATATAGGCTATATTGTGGACGGGCCCCAAGACAGACGTCTGACAATTGTATGTGCTGCCACACACGAGACAGGGCGGGGATAGCGTGACTCCATTGTTTGGATTGACTGGTTATCGTAACAGATACCTCTGGTTTCAAATTCACCAAATTTTGTGTATGTATATTAAAAACACATTTTCTCAATTGTATCTAAACGCCTGGTCTTGTAAAATGTTCTTGTGTTTGTCCAGTGCGGGGCGGGGATGAGTCAATGGTTGTGGCGATGTCAGTTTTTTTTATTGGGTCAAGCAAGCTTTCTTCATTAGTTTTTGATCTCATCGAACCTGGTTACACGCTACCTGATCAGTGTGTCAAGCAAGCTTTCTTCATTAATTTTTGATCTCATCGAACCTGGTTACACGCTACCTGATCAGTGTGTCAAGCAAGCTTTCTTCATTAATTTTTGATCTCATCGAACCTGGTTACACGCTACCTGATCAGTGTGTCAAGCAAGCTTTCTTCATTAATTTTTTATCTCATCGAACCTGGTTACACGCTACCTGATCAGTGTGTCAAGCAAGCTTTCTTCATTAATTTTTGATCTCATCGAACCTGGTTAGACGCTACCTGATCAGTGTGGTCGTGGACCCCGTGTGATGTAATGGAAATCCCGAGACAAACGACCATAATGTTCGTTCACAGTTTCTTCACTGCTCTAGGCCTATGGCACAAATCCACTGATGACACAAATCCACTGATGACACAAATCAACTGATGACACAAATCAACTGAGGGAGGATGTCATGCAGTCCAGACTTTGGACGACAGGATAGCATTGACAGGCCAATGTGAAGGGGTAGTCATACAATAATTATTACTGACGCAAAAGGGGAATTGGATAGCGGCCATCGCTGCGGCCGCGAGTGTCTCGGACACACAGGTTTCAGGATTGTGGATACCCATATATCTATAAATAGCTATATATAATCTATGTGGGTACCTTGATATGGAGAAGAACTCGATCGTCCAACGCTCAATGCGAGAGCAGAATAGAGCGCCCGAGACATTGTTTAGGCGTATGCTGCTATGCTAGCATAGTGCCGTGTTCACCACATCAGCTGTTAGTGTTACGGGCTTGGAGTCTAGATGTACTAGCTAGTAGTAGGTTCTAGAAACTACTCGAAGTTTGATTTACTTTTTCCCATCACAGCGCACACATGTTGTGCGGGTTGGTATCCTCTTGCGCTAGCACCTTTTTGTATTGATCTACTTACATTCCATTGAAAAAAATCGTGTCGTAACATCTTGCCAGCGAGCATTGTTATTTTGCTGTTGTTGAGATCCATTTCATATCTATATTATTGTCAAGTACTGATTTACATCTGGACATTTTTGAGTCGTATTTTTAACCCTCAGACAAGGTCTTTATAAATAAAAAATAAATTATTGCATTTCATCAAAGTATTCCTAGTAATCATTATTTTGTTCATGTTGACAAGATAGTGTGTCCGAGTTTTTGTGAATTATAATCATTCAACAATTGATCTACAACAGGGGTTACCCTTTATCGAGTCAACATCAAAGCCCCTACACCGGTCTCTGGCGCGTACTGTTAGAGGACATGATCACTCAAAGACAATGTAAAGCACCATTAAGTTTTTTGACTTCGGTTAAATAATTTAAACTAGCCTTGAAGCTGTACCAACCATTTACGCAGGATACCCCATGCGAAACATTCAGTTTATAGTCTCAATGGCTATAACATTAGCCATTTTAGTCGCCTGGTAAAAAGAGTACGCACCATTGCGTTTTTAGGTTTCAGATAAATGTCTGAAAATCACCAAGACAAAGAAACAAGAGTACAGTATTTGAAAGACCTGAGTGGGCGTATTTCGATGACCACTATCGATCTCCAGACTAGCAGCAATATTTGCCGAGTAGCCTGCTGGCGTCTAGAATGTTCATACATGTATTTATTGGTCTACTATTTTTTTTTACCGTAAAAAGAGATAAAAGAAGTTTTAGCGCTTTGATCTGGCTAAAGTCCCGGTAAACAATTCAATGCTAGTCACTTAGAGGTACTGGCGCATCTCCTAAAGCATCTCCTAAAGTGAACTTAATGGCTCACTAAGTTAAATTATTAAGTGAATATATTCATATATACATATAT
>RQTK01000393.1:406064-438673 GCA_003991915.1 Elysia chlorotica
GATTTTTTGAAAATTAGGCATTTTGCCTGTTTTTGTCCCCCTTGAGAAAAAGTGTAAATAACAAATGTGTTCGGACTTTGAGTGGATAAAAATACGTTTGTTTCTTGTTTTTAAAACGTCTGAAAACTGAAAAAACTAGTCCCTGTGCGTTCCAACAGTGAGCCAAAATTTAAGCCAGCTTAAGTCGAGGGTTCTCTCTAGGCAACTTTGCTTAGCAGGCCTAAAACTTAGGCTTTACCTAGCCGTGGCCACCCGTGTTAGGCCTAGTTTGCAGAACTAGTCTGAGCTATTTTTAGACAGGAGCCCGAATATAACGTTGTATAGACGGGCACCAGGTGCCCGTAAATCTTTTGCCTTTAAAAAAAAAAGACTTTAGGGTAACACTAACAAGTGCTTGTAGTGGACTTGTGATTGCTTCTACCGTTAGCATTAAACTTGCAAAAGTGACCCTTCGCTTAACGCTTAAATAAATGTACCGGTAATAAGTATCGATTAGTTAACAATAACAGGTGTTGCCATTTCGTTTCAGAATCTGCAGCCGCCATCTTTTCGCGTAGCCTAAGTCTCTGGAAGTGGAAGCTTTGTCTTTTTTGGGACGTCCTTAATGCACTTGCTCATCATAGGAAAATAGCCTCTCTTGTAGCTTTACGTCTCCTGGTTTCCCAAAAAGACTGTCATTCGGCGACGGGTTTCAATACTAATGTCTGATATAATTAAACTGTGCGGCGATACCCGGATACTGATGATTTTTTATTTTAGACGAAACTAGGCACCTGCCTAACGCCCCTAAAAATAAAGGACGTTCAAGTTGAAGTTGATGACACATACAATTTACAAATATCTTGGCCTCACCATTGATTGTAAACTTTCCTTTAACGCACATTGAAATACTGATTAAAACAGCTAATCAAGGACTATATTTTTTAGGGAAATGTAAAGTCTTTCGATGTCGACTACAATATTATGAAAATCTTTTATGTCTCCTGTGTCCAAAATTTAATATGTCTTTGAGGAAACCTATCAAAAGCCCACTCGCAAAGAGTAAAAAAAATAATAAAGAAAGCTTCCCGAATTATTTTCTTTGAACTGACCCCTTTCAAAGACATGTTGTTTTTTTTTTACAAGTAATTAAAAAAGCTAAATTTACTACATCAGACACAAACCATCATCTACATAGTGAATACGAAACATCACAAAGAAGCAACAAATATCAAAAAGAGCAAGAACAGATCTATATAAAAACTCATTTGTACCAGCATCCATTAGATTGCTGCAAAATAGCTTTACCTAGAGCGGGACGAACGTTGGTCTCCGAGTCGGGACAATCGCACTTGGGAACTTTGTGTTTGTATGCACTCATGCAGTGTTATGTGTATTCTTGTATAATTTACAGGTCATAAATAGTTTTCATAAATAACAATCATTCTAAGAAAACGGTAATGTGTGCTGGCACTGCAAAATTTGCGCGCTTAAAAAAAATTCAAAAGTGATAATTAGAAAAATCAAGATGAGACCCCGCTCTTTGAACGAAAAAAAATCATCACAATCCTTGAATCGTAATTAATGAGCATGACTACATTGAGAGTCATTCGGGATCGGGCACGAAAATGAGCATTATATTCCCAAGAAGAATAAGAACAAAATTATTCTGTCTATTTAGATCTAGATATACACCCATATAGGTCTAGACCTAGAAGGTTATATATCCTTGCCAATCTAAGGGTTAGCTATAGAATGACGTTCAAATTCGATTAAAAAAAATTCCATTTACCTTACATGTGTGAAAATTGTTTACTTTTTACTGTTGAATACCTTTTTTTTCTATGACTATTCAATAGATTTTCGGCCAGTAATCGCGGTGAAAATAAGATGGATTGATACCATTGATTAATTACAAATTGATTTGGCGTTTGGTGTTATTAGTTTTATGACTACAAATAAATCTCTGGCGCATAATTTGTAATTTTTAACTCTGAAATTTGGGATTTTAGGATGGAGCGGTTTGGATTTGATCGCATGTCTAAGTTTGAGACGAGGACAATTATATAATTATATAGTATAGTATGATTGGACTCCGACGCAGGTTTCCTTACCTATCGTCTTCGTTTTGATTTGGGCTTTTTTTTTTTTATCGCAAGGCCTCTTTTAGTAGTCAAAAGCCTCAGGCTTTAGGCCTACCTGCGGGAAAGGTTCGCTTTCTCCAATCAAATCAAAGAGCATCACATTCAATTCACAGTATTTCACACTAAGCTTATTACTATATTAGATGCCTAGGCCTAACAAACGGCGCTAAGTGAAGTCTAGGCAAGGCCAAAAGCAGACGTGGGGCTAGGCTAGATTAGGTGAGGCACAGACTGCCACAGAGATGCAAGCGGCCCAATCCTCCAAAAGTTGAAACTGCAAGCGGCTCATAAGTCATAACGGGCTCATCATGTGGCAGAGAACAATTTTGAAACCTGTGGTCTTCGGGCTTCCATTTCAAGTTCTAGATCTTTAGATCTAAGCTTACATTTCTAGACCTGGGAAGTGGAACACTGTTGATTGTTGGAAAGCACCACTCCAGTCGATCGTCCGTAGGTTGTATTAGATCTAGAGATCTAGATTCTAGATCAAATGCGTTCTTGGAACAATTTTCTTTTTTTCCCGCCCTTCCGTCCTTCTACTCTAGATCTAGATCTAGATCTGGTTTAGACTTCTATTAATTCTAGATTAGATCTCTACCCCACCTTCACCCATGTAACTAAGCATCCTTTGGGGCATTCTTTGAAAGCTGTGGCTAGCACTTGCAGCACTTCTATGTTTCAGTCTGGTTGGTCATATAAACAGAATGCAACTAAAGTCATGAAAATGGAAAGCAAAAAAAACAAAAAACAACCGGCACCTTCTACCAGGCACCCATTTGCCTTGCCAAGGCGAATGGGTGTCGAGTAGAAGGTGCGGGTTCGACCCCCGTTCATGTCATCAGTCTAAAATATGTCTTTGTCTACTTGTCTTATCTGTTGGTCTCAACCTAGACCTAGGATTGCTATATATGTTTTAATTTGTTTGATTGGTGCTCAGCATGCAACACAAGCGCCTTAAAGGCTATATGGAGGACAGGTCCCGCGGTGGACTTCTGACAATTTTTTTGATACTTCAAGAAGTAGAAAACGGGTAGCAACGATAATATTAGTATCATAGTCTAGATCAGGATTTTATTGTTGTTTAATTTGATATGTTTTTGTTGGTTGTTTTTTTTCACTGAGTTGAGTTTTGTTTTTCTTTTAGTCTACTTTTACCTCTACCTCCCTCCAAATCAAATCGGACTTTGGAAGGAGGCTCTTTTTTTGTATGGGGTTTTCGATACACCAAGTGCGAGGTTTAATGTTTTTTCTGTTGCATACTATTACTACTGCAATGAGAGATATAAAGAAGAAATAAGTTAATGTGTTGTACTTTCAAACTACGGGGATATAACTTCCTGTCGTTTTGGCATCAAAGTGAAAAGGGCGTAGAACTAAACATTTTAATAGTAAAAGAAAATAAAAATAATCGTGAGTTATACTTGCTGATTTGCTGTTTTACGCGATTTTTTTTGTCTCTATTGGTAGCCCTACAATATTAATATAAATGTAAAAATAGTACTTTGACTTTGTGCTCATATTCATAACTAACAACTTACTAGTTGATGTGGACTTGTTAACACGTTATTTCAACATTCATTTTCTGGACTTCAGAAAAATTTAGCAATATAATATATATATATGCAGTTTGAATTTATTTTTCCATAGGTCATGAAAAGATCGACCAAAGCAACTCGAAAGAAGGAATCTCAGTTGTGTGAGAGGGACCAGCATTCAGGTGAGATACATTGCAACAAAGAGATGCACATTGTAACAAAACTGAGACACTGACAAAAAATGAGGCACTGACAAAAAATGAGGCACACTGCAGCAAAACTAAAATACATATTGAAACACAACTGAGATACATATAGCAACAAAACTGAGATACATATAGCAACAAAACAGACACATCGCAACAAAACTGAGATACATATCGCGACAAAACTGAGGTACATGTACATTTGAACTTTATTAAAATTCATTGCAACTATTACTTTGCGATAGATCAAAAGTTGTTTATGCATAAAATTATTAATTAAAAAGTTTGTACTTAGATATAGTTTATACTGCATTATTCATTTGATTGATAGAAGGATGGGTAATTGGACATGAACAATTCCAATTCCAATCCAGCAGTAGCAGTGTGCTTAGTGCTTGCCTTCCGACTCTGTGTTTACTGTTAGTGTATGTCAATACATGGACCAATATTATTTTTATCAGGAATTAGTGCGACTTTAAATAGGCCTGTGTGAATTAAAAACCTAAAAAGTTCCTCATTGTGGTATTGATCAACTTTGTAATAATAAAAATAATAGTTTATATATGGAGCGCCATTTCTAATAAACTCTGCTCATGGCGCTTTACACATGAAAATCTCAAATAAAAAAGGATATAATTATATAGTGACATAGAACATAGATAAAAATAAATAACATTACAAAACAAGAAGTATTCATTCTTACAAGAACATGATTAGCATACTTTATTAAACTAAGCGGTCAAACAAATGTGTTTTTAACAGATAGACTATTCCAAATTTTAGGTGCAGCTGCACTGAAATCTCTCACACCATACCTCTAAGTCGTAGATCTTTTTACATTAAGAAGATTTTTCCCCTCGAGCGAAGGGACGGAGATGGTACGTTGGGAGGAAGGAGATTTAACAAATATGACAGGGCAGTTCCGTTAATACATCTGTATCAAAGAATGGATGTCTTTATACTCAAAGCATAATTTTACTGGCAACCATTTGTAGATGCGTAAGGAGAATTTATTTAGTCCCGCTTCTTAGTGTTATTAGGTTAATGAAGTTCCTCAATTTGTAATGAATCAAGTTCGGTTCCTCATTGTGTTATTTTTCTAGTCCTTTACCACCCACTTAACATCCTATGTAATCCTGTAATAATGAATGAACACTTTTAATTCCCATACAGATCGTGTCTCCGATGGTCCATCGACGCAACTCACGCAAGAGGTAGAGAGATCTGAAGAGCCCCGTGGTGAGAAAATGAAGAATAGAATTCTTACTTTATAGTTTTTGTCACCTGTACTGTGCATGTAAGACCTGTTTCGTTATGGGTTTTTTTATCACATGTAACGTTCACATATTTGCATCCTGTACTGGCTTTTGCCCTTTGTCTGTACGGTGGAGTCCACAGAGGTAGGTCATGTGACATGAGATTGAGACTAGAAGAGATAATTATGCTCAGAAGGATAGTGACTAAAGCAGGCTAAGAAATGGCTTAACTTATACGTGAAGTGTTTTATCAGGGTGTCCAGCAAGGTCGTAAAGTCGTAAAAAAGTCGTAAATTTCAGAGCTAGGTCGTAAATGGTCGTAAATTCAACATTTTGGTCGTATTTTTCTCTTCTGCGGTCGTAATTTTATCTTTTGTGGTCTTAAATTTGTGAAGTATTATTTTCCGTAAGTTTTGACTGGTTGCCAGTCTAAACATACTTTAAGGCTATTTTTAGCACACGACCTACATAGCTGACGAATGTGATTGTGCCTTTGTACACACAAAGTACGGCCACGGAACATGAATAAAATCGTAACATTGAGCTTTGTCTGCTGTGTTTTGAAGTTACACTCATTACACAGCAATTGCGGCCACGGAACATTGATAAAATTATTACACTGAGTCTAAAAAATAACACTAAAAAATTTTATTGTGATTGTCAATGTTCTCCTAATCTATGTAAAACTGTGTGTAAGCCAAAAAAAGGCTTTTGAAGCGCTCTGGTTGGCTGGATTCACTGCGCATGCCCCACGGCCTGATTGAAAATTGAATACAATACGAGTTGTCAGTTGTTGTCACTTAATCTAAAGAGTAAAGAGACATTTAGAGACGTATCACCCTGTGATTTGGTTAATATTCTAATTATATTCTAAAGGATCGCATCCTAAATTTGTAGATCTAGACTTAGTTGTGTTCCAAATTTGTAGATCTAGACTAAATCTAGAGTAGTTGATTGTATATAGCAACATATTTTTATACGTCACTAACAGGGTCCGCGAATTATATTTTGTTCTTTATTTATATAAGGTCGTAAATTTTGGTTGGTGGTCGTAAATTTCAGGCCAACTTTTTGCTGGACACCCTGGCTGAGCAAGCAGAAAGAGGGGTGAACTGTCACCAGCTGATAGTGGAATCCACAGAGGTAGGTCATGTGACATGAGATTGAGACTAGAAGAGATAATTATGCTCAGAAGGATAGTGACTAAAGCAGGCTAAGAAATGGTTCAACTTATAAAACTTCCCCAAGATAGAAATACATGTATAATGGTGCTCTCTCAATTTCTGGTCTGTGGTCTTTACCCTACCAAGCCAAGAGTGATGGGCAAAGATGGTGATCATGAGGTGTCCGCTGTATAACTCTCTTTCTGTATTATCTATCTGTTGCAGAAAGTCCATCTGGTTCAGAGGCGTCAGTACAGCCAGTCTTTCTCCCTGAAGGGAGCTCATCCCAGGTATGGCCTGCTCTTAATAAAAACAACAAAATTTTAAAAATCCAATCCAAGTTTCAGGTAATATTTTGTAAATGGTAACATTCACAAGAACTTTTCAAGAAAGTATACATAGTGCATTTTGCTTAACTTTGAAGTCCATAGAATACAAACAGTTTCATTTCTTTAAATGTACAGTTTTATGAATGCTGTTAGATTGACATGGTTTTAAGTAATACAATTTTGTGAATTAGCAAAAAGTGTTAAACTTAATGTCTTAGTTTAGTGTACATGTACCAATACAAATTTGCAATTCTATTATTATCTTAAACAGGTCACTCTGCGGAAAGATTGGCAGAAAAGTCTTCCACCAGAAGATCACGTGTGGCTGTCCAGAGCCCTCTTCACCGATGGCAGGAAGCTGAGGGACGATCTCCAGTCCATGTGGTTCTACCCCCCGGAGCCCCCGGTAGTCTTCTCTAGCCCCCCTGAATCAGCAGACATATTCTTCCGCCACAGATTCTTCCTGTGGATGCCTCACCGCATTTGGGGATTCCCCTTTGTTTGTAGTCAGCCTGGCTGTGCGCGTCGCAGGCTAAACTCGTGTGGCCTGTACAGGACTGTGCGGCGCGTCATAGACCAGGTCGACGACTACATGGCCTGTACAGGACCGTGCGGCGCGTCGTAGATCAGGTTGACGACTACTACATGGGGACGGAGAACCTCGAATGCGCGAGGTGCCACAAAATGTCGCCAGGGTGGAGTCTGGAGCTTTTGGGGCAGCTGGGATACGTGGAGAGGAGTCAGTTCCCAGCTGTCCTGAGCTACCACCACGCCCTGGACAAGAAAGTCGTGGCCGAGCTGAGAGACAGGTCTGTTGGAAATGGAAGTTTGAGGATGTTTCGCAAGATTCAAGAGATGCATACCGACGACCATGATTTGAGAACAATGAGGTCAGTATTTTGGCAGTGCTCAAGCTGTGTCTCTGGATTCTCATAGCATCTTCAATAATAATAATAATAATGATGATGATCATTTATGTAGCGCTTCTTCCAAGAACATGGATCAAAGCACTTTACAAAAATAATAATAATAATAATAATAATGAAGATCATTTATATAGCGCTTCTTCCAAGAACATGGCTCGAAGCGCTTTACAATGCATAACAAAAAAGCAAACATGCAACACGTAAGAAAACATACAACCATTCACAACTTGCTCGCTCACTTGCAACATATTCAACGTTTGACAGATAAGCAATTATGAATAATCACATTGAAAAAGAAAAAGAAGGGCTCTCATTAAGGTAAAAATCAAAAAGATAGGTCTTGAGCCCTGCCTTAAATTGCTGCAATGAAGATGCTTTTCTCAGGGGCAGTGGCATTGCATTCCAAATCACAGGGGCATTATGTACAAAAGCACCCTCACAACACTCCTTCTTTGCTTTTGATGGCACCGTTAACAAAGATTTGTCACTAGATCTGAGAGGGCGACTTGGGAAGTGTTGATGGACAAGATTGCAAAGATAAGCAGGGGCTTCATTAGAAATTCATTTGTAGCACAGAGTTGCAATCTTGTCTAATCTTGCTTGGACTGGAAGCCAATGCAATTTCTTTAGCAAAGGAGTAACATAGTCTCGTTTCCTTTTTCTCAAGACAAGACGAGCTGCACTATTTTGAATACGTTGAAGTTTGCTTATGGTTTCTTTGGAAAGTCCAGACAATAAGGAATTGCAATAATCAAGTCTGGAGAAAACAAATGACGAGATTAGGGTCTTTGTGGCAGAAGGAGTAACATAGTCTCGTTTCCTTTTTCTCATGACAGTCACAATGACACGAACTATTTTGGGGGTTACTAGGGATCAATTCAATGAGTATGCTAATCAATTATGATGATCAGAATATAAAACAATGAGGTAGGTGTGCTGTGTCTCAGGATTCTCATAGCATCTTCTTTTCAAGAATCACAATGCATCTTCAGTGACATGACATACTATGTTGGTTACGAGGGATATCATAAACAAATTTAGGAGTAAATCATGAACTAAATACCTTTTTTTTTTTTTCAACACAACATTCATTGGTCTGGTTGTACTGTTATCCTCACACTGTGATTATTTACTATTAATTACATGATACCATTATTATATATTCTAATTTGTTAGACTTATATCCTTTGTTACCAGTTCATCTTAAAGATGCACGCTGATGAATTTATAATAAAAGTCAAATACAGAAGGTTTACAATCTTTGCTTTGTACTTGTAGTAGCAAGAGGAGAATACGCATGTACATGTACTGAAGGTTGTTTAAATTGAATTAACTTTTCATCTTTATTATTTTTCTTTTGTATACATGTCTAGAAAGTTACACTGTACATGACATTGACAGGAAATCTGTGAGTGAAGCATCAAAAAACATTATAATTTTCTGAAAACTACAGTACATGTGTGGTATGGATGAAAACAAATTAATAATGTGGTATAATCATATCTGTATGTAAACTGTTACTTGTCAGTATCGATAGCCACTAGCGCTCACAATCAAGAGATAAGGTACCTTGAAAGTAGTGACCCCGCCTCAGATTTTAGAGTGTGGCCTAATCTGAGGTTGGGATGCAGAAGCCACCAATCTGCATCGAAGGTTGCCTTTCTTGTTTATCCATCGCTTGATGACACATGGCAGGTTGGACTTCACACGCCCCTGTCCGCGTATAATAAAATACATGTAATACATGAAATGACCGTAGCCTAATTGTCGGCGTATAAATCTAAACCTTTCCCTATTAAATCATAGATTTTCATGCAACTGGGCTAAGCAGCCGAGAAAATTGTACAATATATTTTAATAAAGTCTTATGAGGAGAAATTTATTTCTCGCGATCATATTTTTTTATTCAATTTTTTAAATAGATTATATTGGCTTTGTTTATAACCCGCGCGGCCATTTTCTTGGAATCAACAGAATGGTCAATGCACCAGTCAAAAATCACAATAAAAACGAAACCGAAAGTACATGTATGTACAGTGTACTAGATCTAGTAACAAGAAATAGGGGGAAAGCAGGGTTTTAGTGTTGACCGTTTTAACCAAATGATGCCCAAGTTGGCTATTATGTTGCTCACTTGAAACAAGTACACAGATACTAAGAACTTTGATTCTTTTTTAGAATGTAATAGGGAATTAACTTTCAAGAGATTCTCAAGGCTTTGCCATGTAGCACTGATAGGTTAATGATTCACAGTTTGTCTAAAGGAAGATCATCTGTTACCAAGATTATCTAGATCTCGATTTTTTACTCTAGATTCAATTACTGAACAGTTTTCTTTTACATTGATAATGCTCACTAAGTTTTTTTATGGCTCCCAATGACATATACCGTATAGTGTTACTTGTCAGTATCCATAGCCACTATCTATGTTTTCGGAGTGTTGCCTAACATTCCTCGTGTCAGCTAGGCACTCCTGTGTTACTGTGTAACCCGCACGCATTGAGTCGCAAGTAAAGCATGCACATGTACCAAATCAACTGGTCTTCTTTCTTCTGTATTTGTCTAAATACTAGAAATACTGTACATACCCCATCTTTTAACATGGTTACTGTTGTTGATACAGTCATGAAATCATATTCTTGTCTTTTTGCTTTTTGTTTATTTGTTTTGAGTTTTGTAACCATAACTTTTCCTTTTTTGGTAGGCCCTACTATGCTTTTCTCAAGAACTTTGTGAACCAGACTCTTGACATATTCCATGATTTCAAC
Source organism: Elysia chlorotica (assembly GCA_003991915.1). Lineage (NCBI taxonomy): Eukaryota > Metazoa > Mollusca > Gastropoda > Plakobranchidae > Elysia > Elysia chlorotica. Next base: position 416,371 of record RQTK01000393.1, read on the forward strand.
ATGGCTTCCTATTGTTCATAAAGTCATGTATTCATGGTCTGCTCTTTTTGCTTTAAAACAAATTTTTGATTCACGTTTCTTTATCAATTTCAGGTACTACGCTGCTCTTCAGAAGTTTGTGGGCCGGATCATAACAACAGGCCCTCTTGCCAAAGGCGTTCCCCCTTTCCGACCAGTTCCGTCTAGCCGCTGGATTCGGTCTGTCTATTTGGCTGACGTGTACATGCGACTGGATGGGATCAAGGCCCAAATCACAGCAACTTTTGGCAAGGTCTTGAAAATGGGCTCAACGAAGAGCGTGATAAAGAAACTTAGTGGCTCTGCACGAGACAGCGCAGCCTCGGCTACAAGTGTTGGGAACGAGTACGGCCAGGTTAGGTGTTACGGGCTCTAAGATCAACTCAGCAATTTTGTGATCACTCTTTGGCTCCGTAGTCTAAGATAGAGCTAGAATTAGATGCAGGTACAAGTTGTTTTGCTATGGCTCGATATTGCAAGGTCTCCATAAAGACTTTACATACAAACATGTATGTGCAAAGGCCTAGGAATAGTTTGGAAAAAGACACATTTCTTTCCCTTGCATAATACATTTACATCTGTAAATCTGATAACTAGTAATTCAAATTGATTGGGATTTGTCCTAACTTTCGAATTAAGATGGGGACACACCTGAGCCACAAAATTGTTAAGTTACCTACCATTTTTGAAAAAGTGCGTTTATGATAGGTTTCTTTTATTGTTTTCTTTCTGTAACAACCTTCTCCCTGAACCCCTTTTCTTTTAAAGGCCTGTCATTGCAGCAGTAAACATTGACTTTTGCTTGACAGAGTACTTTTGTAATGCCCATTGTTGGTGTGAGCTTCGAGTTCAGAGAATCAAAACGTTGAATTATAAATCTGATTTTAATAGCCAAAGCCTGAGAGGGAAAGAAATAACCTATTCTCTTGCAAAATTCGTTTTATGAGAAATTAAAATTATCAGACTTTATTTTTTGAGGTTTCCAATGTAACTGTACTACAGTTCTGGTTCTAAAAATGTTTTTTAGGTTTTTATTCAAAATTATCCCCCTGACAGACACAGAGCATGAGAAGAACAATATGATTTTTCTTAAAACATGGCTTTTGTTGTTGATAGTCTGTGAACGCTCGCCCCGCAGGTTCTCATGTGCGTGCTTGCTGCCAGTGAAGGACCAGGACTTCAGGCCATGGCTCAGGGGCTCGTCCACAGGTATGCAACATCAGGCGTGCCTCAGCCCAAAGTTCTTTACGTTGACCGCGGCTGCTGTGGCAAGTGTTCCAGCAAAGCAGCGCAGGACTTGTTCTCAGAGTGGCGGGACTTGACAGTTAGACTGGACGCTTCACACTTCATGTTCCGTTTTGTTACATGCCTGTCCGCAGAGTCCCACGCTCTGCGTGAAACGTTCATGAAAAAGTTGAGCTCTGCCATTTTCAAGTGGAACGAGTCTGATGTAGCAACTTTGCGGCAAGCCAAGGTCCAACAACTGCAATCTGTAGGCAGGCGGGTCACTGAAGCAACGGTGGAACTTACCTCAAAGGTTAATAGATTTTCTTTTTCTGAAGTCTTAGTTTCTAGTTTAGTTTTTCCAATAAGTTGTACAGATGAATACAAAGAAGTGCTACCACAAAAGCATGTCAGTGTGCACAACATGTGTGGCATGTTGGGAAAAAGGTTAGAGATTTATGTAACTTTTGGCACATGAACTGAATTTTAAATATTCTACACAGGAACTATCAGCCCATTGCAGGCGAATTACACGATGTGCCCGAGAGACAGAGGCAATTATAACCCGCATGCTCACAGAATTCAAGGGCGGCACAGACGTTAGAGTTTTTAACCTCCCAAGACTGGAGAGGGTCTGGGAAGAGATGAAGGTCCACGTCAAATGCCTGCAGGATCCCGCTGACGTTTCGCTGTATACTGTGGTCAGCAGGAAGTCACTAGGGGGCGTGTCCTTGCCTGTGTACCACTGTACCCGAGGGATCTCGTCCGTGGAGAATTTTTATCCTCACCTTAATAATTTCATTCCAGGTGAGAATACGTTTTGATAATAATAATAATTTTAAACTTTTTATTAATATAAAATTCATATAAAAGGTTTTACCTTTCCGTTATAATTTATTGATGTTCGCGAAAACAGTGCAATGTGAATAGGTAATATGAGACGAAAACGACCGATCGGATATGAGTTTAACGCAGGGAAGTTGCCGCGGCCCAAGGCAACAAACTACCCAACGTTTAGTTCATCGGGCCTAAACCCATTAAGACAGTGCCTCCAACGTCCTACGGGGTCAAATTACGGCCATAAAATGAACCTGCGCTGCCTTGATTGGCATTGGAATTACTGCTCAATATTTTACATTTTGCAGTAGTTTTGAAATAGGTTAACTTAGATTGTAAGGCAAGAATATTTTCGAATAGCGGCACTATCTTAATCAAAATAAATGCCAAATAAGAGAAGTAACATTGAAAAACAAGAATGTGGTAAAACTTTTCACATCCAATTCGTAGTTCACGCTAAATATTAGGAAGTCAATCACACGGAAAAAGCCCCTTTTAATCCAACCAGTTAGCTCCCCTTGCTGGACTCACCAGAAGAGCCATCTGTCAGCTGGTACCCAGGCACGGCTTAACATTAAAAGAAAAAACTAAAAATGTTCAACTTGATAGTTCTCGTCACAGTGGTCCCTATGTTCCACACAAAATCAAGAAGCTTAACTTTACTGTGCTCCTCAGGTGAGAGTGCCAGCGACGTCCACTTCCAGGCCTACTTGTTGGAAGGCCTGGCGCGCTGGAATGAGAGACATCGACCCTCGACCACACACAGCGACGTAAACAAGTTGTCTCGGAACTTTGAGCTGCAGCGTGCCCTGGTGGACTGTGCCATTGTTGTAGGGGCGAACCCTGGAGTGAAAGTCGACGATCCTATAGCGTACACAGGTATTGACCTTGTAAAGACTTTGCACATATGCGTTGTACACTTTTGAGCATGTGTGTTAGAGGAAATCCGGGTGAAGTTCAAGATTTTCTTCCATAGCCAATAGACACCAGTACGTATGATATGTATTTAGTACGTATTTGACCTAGTATGTGCGTCCGCATCATGGTTGAACAATAATGTATTTGAAAGTAGCCCACGGCGTCACATCAGCGATACGTTAGTTAAGGCCGGCCCGTCAATGGGGGTCAACCTTCGATCACCGCAGGTAGCTTGTGTGAGTGAGTGTGTGGAATTACCGATATTTGGGGTTTTATTTTCATCCTCCAATACGAGATGAAAAAAGCACATTAATTTTAAGAGTTAAGTTCTAACACAAAAAACAGTTAATTGTATACAAAAAGAATGAAATAAATCGTTTAGTAAGTAGTTTTTTTTTATTGTCCGGTCGGAAGTCGGACGATTTTTTTACATTACTGAGTCAATGACTCAGTAATGTAAAATATTCAATTTAAAAAAAAACGTTACCATGATTTTTTTAAAAATTTGTACATAATGTTTACACTATCTTATGTATTTATATTACCAAATTACCGCAGCTCAATCAGTACACTTCTATCTTTTTCTCTACTTAGCATTATTTAGGCATTACATACCAGTTCACAGGTTTTCAACAAACATTATTCTTGTAAATAATCAGAGAGACGTATATACAATGTTACTTTTTAAATGAAATGTCAAAACTTTAAAAAAAGAAATGTTACGCTTATTATGGTTTTTTAACAACAGCATAATTCATTTACGGAGAGCAGATGCGATCTGGAGTAAGAGTTAATAATTATGTGGTATTCAAAAAACAATATAATTTAACATAGGCTAAAGTTTTTTTTTTCTATTAATGGGATGACAGTTTCTAGTTCCTTTAATACAACACGGCAAGACGTTTTACCCACATTATGTTTTAAGAAATATTTCAGTTCATTTACGCAGAGCAGGTGCGATCTGGAGCAAGTGAGTGGTCAATATGTGGTGTCATTTTTTTAGATCGTTTGTAAATACATGAGCTTTGCGTTTTTCGATTGTTGAAATCATTTGATGACTGTTCTATGTACCTTGCTCCCCTATACTGTATTGCTGTTTGTGTGGAATACAATGTTTTTCTAGTATGTGCTGTTTGGGAATGACTTTAAGCGGAAACAATTTTCTTTATACTATCATGTAGTTGTCTATTACTGCGTGTATTTCTGGAATCGAGCTTGGTTGTATTGGTTTCATGTGAGACACAGCACTGTGCACTTTACTGAATGCTCTGTTCAGATTGTTAAAAGTAAGTTGAATGGTGGCAGCTTTATCCATAACAAATGGATTGTTTGTAAGAGCTTGTGCTTGTTTCACTATTGTCTCTGTGAGATCTGTGTACACATTATCATGAAGCTATTTGTGACAGTGGTTCCCTACAGACGATCTAATATTGTATGCTTGTGGTGTAATTCTATGTTTGTTTAGAGCTGTATCTAGTGCGATAGAAATTGGGCCTGTTCTAGGTGTGATAGGTCTATGTGAAAGAAAATCAAGAAAGCGTTCGATCTTGCGTATGTTTTGCAAAGGGCGCACATTTGTGTACACGGTTATTGTTTTTTTGTTATGCGGTGACGCAAATATTGGCACAGATGCGGCACAGTTCATTCACAGAAATTGTATGGTTTTCAAGCTAGTGTTCCATACTGAGTAAACCTGAATTTGGAATTAAGGCACGGTTAAACACAATATCTACGCTAAACCGTTAACGGCAACGTGATGAATTTTACATCATTTTAAAGAAGAATACCAATAGATTAAAATGGAAGATAATTTGAAAAAATCGCTGGTAAGGATTTTTTGTTTTTTAGACAAGTAAAAAGTCAGTCAAATATTATGGTTGCAAACTGTAAATTTAATTGAGGAACTTTACTTTTCTATAAAACTCGCACGAATTATGATAAAAGCACAAATGTTTCGGCGTCTTATAGATCACAAGCTGGCGATTGAAATGAGTGTAGAATTGTTTGTGATACTCCGAGTAGTTTTAACGTAGTGACGTACAAAAGAGACAGGTTTTGTGTTTTGTTATCAATTTCTGCCGTTGCATTGGCCGACATGCAGAGATCACAGGTATCCCGCACGGAGCGCCTGTCAAGTCAGTGATTGATTGGCGCATGTGTGAGCGACCGCAGCATCCCTTCTGTCTCTTAAGCTCATCGGTTTGTTCGGCCGCTGTGGCCTAGCGCTGGCAACTAAAATGCCGGATTTTGGTAGAAATTCTACGCCGTGAGCCAGCTAAAAATAGGGTGTCCTCTTGATCGCTCATTGCTTGCTGCCATTTTCGTCACTTAAGCCCGGTCAGCCCACCCGTTTTTCAAGTCTTCCATAGCCAGTTGACTATAACGCAGAAATACTTTTTGCTCATGTGTGTATATATATTAGTAGAATGGAGGTGTTTTTCGCAAAAGGCTGGAAGACAGCTCAACCTATAATTATGAAATTTTCACAGAAGCTACATCTTACTAAATACTAGGTTTACCTTGGTTAGACCCTTTCGTTGTCCATCGTCAAGTACCAAGTTTTTAACAAGTCAAAGCGTCATAGACTACCGAATGTTCTTATGGCATTGCTACCAGTTTGTCAGTCCCGCGCACTGCCTCTACGGGAACTTATGAAAAGAGTTTTAAAAATCTAGATTCTAGATCTATATCAAATTCAGCACCCTCAGTTTGTCATTGCTACCAGTTATACCGCACTACTACTAGGCTAGATGTAGAACGGGAATTTATGATATGTGGGGCAAAAGTATAAAGGGGAAAAAAATGCTTTAAAATTTCATGTGTTGAAAATAAAAAATACAGGAAACTTTAGTATAGGGAAACGATTTATCAAAAATACAAGGGGATGTAACTTGCAACTTTAAAAAATTTTAGTTGAGTGGCAAGTATTGGGATTATTTGGATACTGTATTTCAAGTTCTTTACTTATCAAATGTGAATAAAAACAGACTTTAAGCAGAACAGTTTTACAGGGTACATTTGGCATTAAATTAAAAAAAATAAAATGTTAACTTATGCAAAGATAAGATTATTTCACCTTTTTACTGAACACATGGATGGATGTTATTACGTTTCATACTTTTCAAATTATTAGATTCAAGGGATGAAATCTGTCTATCATTAGCAGCAGTAGTACTAGCGTAAGTGTCTAGATCGAATTATTGATGTATCAAAAGGAGGAAGTAAAATTGTATTAACTGATGGCAGGGAGTCTGAAAGTTCTCCTTTAAAAATGAATAGGCTTATGTACTATTCCACTGTAATCAACGAGGGGGCGCGGTGGTCCAGGGGTAGAACATCGGCTTCCGACGCAAAATGTCCCGAGTTCGAATCCTGGCTGTTGCGTTCCCTACTGGTTGGGTCGGTGTCAGTATAATGTGACCGGCTGAGACAGGAGTCATGGTATCCCCGCCCTGTCTTGTGTGCGGCAGCACATAAAATTGTCAGACGTCCGTCTTGGGGCCCATCCACAATATAGCCTATATAATGCTGCTGTTGGACATTAAATCAACCCCAACCCCAACCGGCGTCACAATCATTACTTAGTCTCAACTTAAAGTTTCTTTCAGTGTTAGCAACCACTCTCCACTGTAATCAACCTGGACACTCTTTCCATTGTACATTTTTTTAGCAGGTGTGGTAGGAAAAAATCTAACAATCTAAGATTTTTTTTCACAAGTCATGATTTGACACTTTAACCTAGCACTGCTTTTTTTGCACATCATAAAATTCATATCTATCTTTTCCTAGGTGAGCTCATCGGAGTTCAGTACCTGTTCTCTCAGACTGGACAAGACCTGGACACCCTGTGCCCTGATCTGAATCGTTCATTGCCGGAGGGGCCAGGGTATGAAGATGAAGAGGAAAGTGTAGAGGAGACCACTATTTTATCTCTACCCTTACCACCAACACGACCACAGCAAGAACCACTACCTTCATCATCGCCACCACTGCAGCAACAACCTCCATCATCATCGCCACCACTGCAGCAACAACCTCCATCATCATCGCCACCACTGCAGCAACAACCTCCATCATCATCGCCACCACTGCAGCAACAACCTCCATCATCATCGCCACCACTGCAGCAACAACCTCCATCATCATCGCCACCACTGCAGCAACAACCTCCATCATCATCGCCACCACTGCAGCAACAACCTCCATCATCATCGCCACCACTGCAGCAACAACCTCCATCATCATCGCCACCACTACAAGTACAACCTGCACAACCTGTACCACACGTTATCTCCAGTTCTCCCCCTCATTTCTGTCAAATTACAAGTGTTTGGAGTGACTATGGAGGTACAGAACAAGTACAGCTGGAGAGCGGGTCTGCAGCAGAAACCGTGAGTGAAACTCGCTATATTTTTTTTACGCTTGTTAAACTTTTAAAATTGTGTTTCTTTTTTGTTTCTGGTGGTGTGTCCTAAATACCTCATCTTTTCCTTTGTGATTATTTCAAATTTCAAGAGGTGCTTAATAGTTTTCACCTTATAAGTGAGCAATTGCCTAAATGTAGGACAGAAAAGTTATCTTTCAAAATTGAATAACTTGTGCATCGCAAATGTTGGCAGTTTGCCTTAGAGCTCGTTTTGGCAATTACTCAAAATATATATATATTTTATGTTTGCTGTTGTTCCTGAAACCATCTAATGTTACATCGTACATGCCTAATTCATAATGATACATTTTTAATCTATCGTTATGTACTTGTTACATGCATGATTAACGATGACATGTTCATAATGATCTGTTATGTTACATGCAACATCCCTGATTAATAATGATACTGTGTATTATGGTCTGTTGTTATACAAGTTATGTTACATGCAACATCCCTGATTAATAATGATACTGTGTATTATGGTCTTTGTTATACAAGGAACCTTTGGCACAAGCAAACATCACCACCCCTGCTCAAGCTGCCCCTTCTCTCCACCTACACGAAAAGGTAAAGGATCCAACTGTTCCACCATCACTTGCACCACCAGCATCATCATTGCTACAGCGACAACCTCGACCATCATCATCATCATCATCATCGCTACAGCGAGAACCTCCACAACCTCTACCAGAAACCACCCGCTCGCCGCCAAACTTCTTTCACATTGAAAGTGTGTGGAGTGAAGCTGGAGGTGTCACACAAGTGCAAGATGAGGGCGTGTCTGCAACAGAAGCAGTGAGTAAACTTAGTAACTATCAAGTCTCCCGATAACTCGCCTTTAAAATATTGTTAGCGAACCTTGTTACCTGCTACATAATGACATCTGCTGACACTGAAATATGCAGAATCTGATACCGCCTTTTGTGCCTTATGTAATTACATGCCCAATTGATTATGATACAATGATTTGTCTTTCTACACAGGGATCCCACTTACAAGTCAACATCCCTGTCCCTTCTGACCAAGGTACCATCGTTCTGCGTCCGTCACCTCTCCTCGGTGCTCAAACTCTTCACGCTGGAGCTGACAGACTAAAAAAGAGACGTAGAGTGAAAGACAATCTCGGGATATATAAAAGAGCAACACATACATGTCGCGTATGTGGCCAGCCGAAACGGTTGGAAACTGGTCACAGAGGCTACAGAGGATATTCCTTTTGCCCAACTTCAGTAGAGTCGTATGATACTTTCTTGATTAGAGTGAAGACTATTTTACAGAAATAAATGCATAGTAGGTAGGCTTTATTTTTGGACTCAACACAGGACTTAAGATAAGATAAGAATTACTTTACTAATCCTTTTCGAAGAATTTATTCATATTGACATGCTCATTTACATTAAAAATAGTTAATACATATTAAATATTACATTTTACAGGTGTATGAAAAGTATAATGAAGACACGTTAAAAATATATCATTAATTATACCTAAAATTAATGTAAAATGTGCAAATGCAATTATAAACAAGAAAAAAATTGGATTTTACATTGAATAGAATGAAAATGATGCATTTGTTTTTAAGCAACATTTTTTGAAAAATCCGAACATGCATCATTGACTGCAATATATGATTAAGAAAAGAGCTTTGCTATTTCACTAGTTAGTTGGATACAGTCTTCTTGAAAGCCATGGGCAGCTCAGAGTTGCCTGTCTATGAAAAGTGCACCCCACTCAAAACGGCATCTGGTCACTTCCCACAATAGAATGTACTTAAAAAGTCAGGAATAAGTCTCTTTTCATTGCTGCTCCAGTGCTAGCATATTTTTGCTTAATTTGACGACTTACTGCTTAATTTTTATATATTGACATGTTACCAAACCAATATGACATAAGCATGCTAATTTATGTGCAAAAAAAACCCTAAAAAGCAGGTGTTGTTAGACTGATAGATAACGTTGCAAAAATGAATAAACTTTGCACAGGCTAAACAAGCCAATGCATGATCATATTGATGCACAAAGATCAGCCCTGTGTAGGTCCCTATCTAGACCCACAGCCAAGCCACTCCAGCTTTGGCACTCTCTTAAATGAAGCTCTATAAACCAAAAAGATGTTTGTAAGTACTGTAAATGGTACCCTATTATTCTGAACCAAAAGAATATGTTTGTAATTACTGTACATTTTACTCTATGAACCAAGATTTTTAAAAAAATGTTTCAATAACTGTAAATGCTGTGCTATAAGTCTAAAAGAATTACATACCTATCAAAAGACAATAGAAAGTGCGCTTAAAATTGGATGAAAAAATGTTTTCATGCGCAGATTAAAAAATAATTTTATACACGTGTATAAATAAACAAGTGCACTGTCTATTACCAAGAATGACATTTTTTGTACAATGTATCTTGTGTGCTTAATTTTGAGCAGTCAACCACCTTGTCATTGTACGATGCCAAGTCCAACTAATAGAATTAGAACCAATGCTGTACATATTACAAATCAGGATGGGATAATTCATATTTTGTTTTTTATTCTGTATTCTAAGTACCACAACCAGTATTATTCTTTATGTGTAACATATACCTGCGGTATATAATCTTTCTAATTCATCAATAATTGACTGTTTTTATTCATTTAAATAAATACATCATGAAGCATATGATATTACAAGTGATTGTTTTATTTCTATTTTCTGTTATCAACAAAGTTTTACCTTGTCTTGGCCTTGTACATGTACTAACTCTGTTTAAATATGTTAAAATTCATGCACTTTTTCATCATCCGGGTCTTGTAACGGAACTGTTTTTTTTTTTTTGTTTGTTTGTTTTTGTTTAAACAGTTTCCTATAATTTGATACAAGTGCAAGGTGCAATTTGAATGCCAAAATGTCATATGTATATTGATCTTTTTTAAAATGTTTACTCAAAGTCCAGCTAATTAAAATACAAATTGCTATGTAGCAATTCACATTTCTTTCTTTTTCCATGTATACCAGTATTGTGTTCCATAGAAGTACACAAAGTACTCCCATTTGTTATGTTTGACAAATATAACCTTGCATGACTGAGTCATTATCAATAAGTACCAGGTATTTAAATTGTATGGCTTTAAATGTACATGTATGGTGATTTATTGATGCAGGATGCATATTATAAAGACAATTATATGTGTTATTTTTATGAATATGAGTAATAAGTAGTTTTACCAGGTTTCATCATGGACAATCATAAAATTATTTCATACCTTGTCTTGATCTTGTACAATGTACATGTATTTTGTGTGTCTAAACTCAAGCATTCCACCATCATTCTTGCTCGGTACTGGTACAGTTTTTCAAACAGTTCAAATTCATTGACTACAAGGGGCAATCTCAATGCAGATAATGTCTATATGTAAAAGTGTACAGAACAAATTTTACTATGTCCTTTATCGACTACAGTATTTCAAAGAAATATCTTATTAGTAGTTGTACAAGTTTGCTGCATTTTATATTTCATGCTAAAACTCAAGCATTTCTCCATCATCCTCGCTTGGTACTCGTGCAGTTTTCTAAGCCTGATTCTATGTTGATCAATTTATTGATTGCAAAGTGCAATTTCAATGTAAAAACGTTTTAAACTCAACTAATTAAATCAATGCTGTACATGATTACAAACTGCAATGTCAGTATTCATATTTTCTCTGGTTCCATTATATGCTGTAATTCATGTACAAACTGTACATGTGCTTCAATCCTTTAATAAATGTGTGTTCCGATTCATTATTAAAGGTATTTTTTGCAGTTTAACTTTAGGGTTCTGTTAATTATTCATGCATATGAATATTTTATAAGTATTTGCTATTACATGTATCATGAATTTGAGTTATGAATTGTTTTACAAGGATCTCCTATACTGTATTGTGAGTGACTAAAATCATGCATTCCTTCCGCATTTTTTACAGTTGGTACAGTTTTTTTAAACAGTTACATGTTCTGCTAGTGCTAATTTGATCAATTTGTTTACTGCAATGTGCGATATTAGTGTAAAGATGTTTTGAACTCCAATTTATTTCTTTATTACTGTTCATATGAGTTTTATTACAAATCTAAATATATATATAATTATTCATATTGTTTTTTCCATACATTCTGTTGGGTGCACCAGTATTCCATTTTGTATATTTAACCAATACAAATGCCTGATTAACCTTTTCACCTACACTCTTTTGGGACATTTTAAAAATTTTGAAATAGTAAAAGCTTTGGTGTTTATTATTTTGAAATTGAAGGTGGGCAAATCAATTCAAAAAGGTGCTAGTACTAGAGAGCGTATCAACTCCCACAACATGTAATATACTGATTCAGTATTAATAAGTATTTGTTGCAATTTATGGTATTGTGATTTGCTAATACATACATTTCACATACATTTGTATAACTACATGTGCTATTACATGTACACATGTTATGGATGAATAATAAATTATTTTACAAAGACCTGGTCAAGTTGTCCAGTCTGAATTGAGCAATACTCTTTATGTCTTTTTCTTTTAATCTCTTTGTAAAAAAGCTTACACTTTTTGTTTTGATTGTTACTATTCATTTTTGTTGACATGTGCCGTTACAATTACATCATATCCACAGTTAAAATGTTTTTGCTTTTTTCCTCTGTGCTTCACTCACTCACTCACTCACACTCTCACTAAACTTACTCACCCACTCACTCACAGTCACACTCAATCAATCACTCTCACACACACTCTCACACACACTCACTCACTCAATCACTCACTCACTCACTCAATCACTCACTCACACTCTCACACTCACTCACACACTCACACTCACACTCTCACACACACTCACTCACTCACTCACACTCTCACACACACTCACTCACTCACTCACACTCTCACACTCACTCAATCACTCACTCACACTCATATTGATCGTACTATTTTCAACTCGGCGTAATTTTATTACAAGGACCGGGCGTAAAGCGTAATAAATTATGCCCAAAGCGTAATGTTGGCAGGTCTGATGATGCACAAAGATCAGCCCTGTGTAGGTCCCTATCTAGACCCACAGCCAAGCCACTCCAGCTTTGGCACTCTCTTAAATGAAGCTCTATAAACCAAAAAGATGTTTGTAAGTACTGTAAATGGTACCCTATTATTCTGAACCAAAAGAATATGTTTGTAATTACTGTACATTTTACTCTATGAACCAAGATTTAAAAAAAAATGTTTCAATAACTGTAAATGCTGTGCTATAAGTCTAAAAGAATTACATACCTATCAAAAGACAATAGAAAGTGCGCTTAAAATTGGATGAAAAAATGTTTTCATGCGCAGATTAAAAAATAATTTTATACACGTGTATAAATAAACAAGTGCACTGTCTATTACCAAGAATGACATTTTTTGTACAATGTATCTTGTGTGCTTAATTTTGAGATGTCAACCACCTTGTCATTGTACGATGCCAAGTCCAACTAATAGAATTAGAACCAATGCTGTACATATTACAAATCAGGATGGGATAATTCATATTTTGTTTATTCTAAGTACCACAACCAGTATTATTCTTTATGTGTAACATATACCTGCGGTATATAATCTTTCTAATTCATCAATAATTGACTGTTTTTATTCATTTAAATAAATACATCATGAAGCATATATTACAAGTGATTGTTTTATTTCTATTTTCTGTTATCAACAAAGTTTTACCTTGTCTTGGCCTTGTACATGTACTAACTCTGTTTAAATATGTTAAAATTCATGCTTTTTTTCATCATCTGGGTCTTGTAACAAAACTGTTTTTTTTTGTTTGTTTGTTTGTTTGTTTTTGTTTTAACAGTTTCCTATAATTTGATACAAGTGCAAGGTGCAATTTGAATGCCAAAATGTCATATGTATATTGATCTTTTTTAAAATGTTTACTCAAAGTCCAGCTAATTAAAATACAAATTGCTATGTAGCAATTCACATTTCTTTCTTTTTCCATGTATACCAGTATTGTGTTCCATAGAAGTACACAAAGTACTCCCATTTGTTATGTTTGACAAATATAACCTTGCATGACTGAGTCATTATCAATAAGTACCAGGTATTTAAATTGTATGGCTTTAAATGTACATGTATGGTGATTTATTGATGCAGGATGCATATTATAAAGACAATTATATGTGTTATTTTTATGAATATGAGTAATAAGTAGTTTTACCAGGTTTCATCATGGACAATCATAAAATTATTTCATACCTTGTCTTGATCTTGTACAATGTACATGTATTTTGTGTGTCTAAACTCAAGCATTCCACCATCATTCTTGCTCGGTATGGGTACAGTTTTTCAAACAGTTCAAATTCATTGACTACAAGGGGCAATCTCAATGCAGATAATGTCTATATGTAAAAGTGTACAGAACAAATTTTACTATGTCCTTTATCGACTACAGTATTTCAAAGAAATATCTTATTAGTAGTTGTACAAGTTTGCTGCATTTTATATTTCATGCTAAAACTCAAGCATTTCTCCATCATCCTCGCTTGGTACTCGTGCAGTTTTCTAAGCCTGATTCTATGTTGATCAATTTATTGATTGCAAAGTGCAATTTCAATGTAAAAACGTTTTAAACTCAACTAATTAAATCAATGCTGTACATGATTACAAACTGCAATGTCAGTATTCATATTTTCTCTGGTTCCATTATATGCTGTAATTCATGTACAAACTGTACATGTGCTTCAATCCTTTAATAAATGTGTGTTCCGATTCATTATTAAAGGTATTTTTTGCAGTTTAACTTTAGGGTTCTGTTAATTATTCATGCATATGAATATTTTATAAGTATTTGCTATTACATGTATCATGAATTTGAGTTATGAATTGTTTTACAAGGATCTCCTATACTGTATTGTGAGTGACTAAAATCATGCATTCCTTCCGCATTTTTTACAGTTGGTACAGTTTTTTTAAACAGTTACATGTTCTGCTAGTGCTAATTTGATCAATTTGTTTACTGCAATGTGCGATTTTAGTGTAAAGATGTTTTGAACTCCAATTTATTTCTTTATTACTGTTCATATGAGTTTTATTACAAATCTAAATATATATATAATTATTCATATTGTTTTTTCCATACATTCTGTTGGGTGCACCAGTATTCCATTTTGTATATTTAACCAATACAAATGCCTGATTAACCTTTTCACCTACACTCTTTTGGGACATTTTAAAAATTTTGAAATAGTAAAAGCTTTGGTGTTTATTATTTTGAAATTGAAGGTGGGCAAATCAATTCAAAAAGGTGCTAGTACTAGAGAGCGTATCAACTCCCACAACATGTAATATACTGATTCAGTATTAATAAGTATTTGTTGCAATTTATGGTATTGTGATTTGCTAATACATACATTTCACATACATTTGTATAACTACATGTGCTATTACATGTACACATGTTATGGATGAATAATAAATTATTTTACAAAGACCTGGTCAAGTTGTCCAGTCTGAATTGAGCAATACTCTTTATGTCTTTTTCTTTTAATCTCTTTGTAAAAAAGCTTACACTTTTTGTTTTGATTGTTACTATTCATTTTTGTTGACATGTGCCGTTACAATTACATCATATCCACAGTTAAAATGTTTTTGCTTTTTTCCTCTGTGCTTCACTCACTCACTCACTCACACTCTCACACATACTCACTCACTCACTCACAGTCACACTCAATCAATCACTCACACTCTCACACTCACTCAATCACTCACTCACACTCTCACACACACTCACTCAATCACTCACTCACACACTCACACTCTCACACTCACACTCTCACACACACTCACTCACTCACACACTCACACACACTCACTCACTCACTCAATCACTCACTCACACTCTCACACACACTCACTCAATCACTCACACTCTCACACTCACTCAATCATTCACACACACACACTCAATCACACTCTCACACTCTCACACTCTCACACTCTCACACTCACACTCTCACACACACACACACTCAGTTACTCACTCACTCCTTGACAAAGAGGGGCAAACCAGTACACACTTTGTATACTGTTTAAATAAAATACTTTTCAATGTGAGATCCCACCCACGTTAAATGAGTTGATGCTCTTGGTTAAGTTAACAGTCCATGCTTAATAAACTTGGTGTTAAAAATTAAAATAAAATGTCACTCAGATGAACATGACATACATGTATAAGATAAAATAGAAAATAATAAAACTAATATTTTTTACAAAGGAAGCAGCATTCGTTCATTACAGGAACATGATTTGGCACGCATGGTGTAATTTAGTACAGTACACCAGCCTGCACCCGTCATGTCTCTCTGACTAACCAGAAACGGAGTAGGGCCTAGGAAAATATATAAGATTAAATGTAATGTGTTGTGCATTTTTTATCTTTATTGTTATTGCATTTCGGTATTCAACGTTAGGCATTTTACTGCAATAGGTTTGGAAATGACCGGTTTAAAACCACTCTTGCGCATGATTCGGTGAATAGGGAGCGTAAGTTACAATAAATTTAGAATTTTCCACAACTTATAATTCTAGATCTAAGATGACAATCATGCTCGGTTACCGTTAGCTTCATTTATTATTATTTAAATGTCAAGTGCAGCGCTCTCTTAATTCAAACGCCTTTGGGGTTCAAGAAAAGTTAAATACACCGACGCCTAGAATGTTGGTCTCCCGGTCGGAAGATTGTCATAGATTGCTCAACCATTTAATAATTATATTAATAGTGAATAGAGTAAGATGCGCCCGGAGATGTGGTAAAAGTGACTCTGGTCTCGTAAAATGCGCTGACTGTTTACTGTCGAGTGTTTCACGGCGAAGTCAACAAGGGCATTCTGCTTTCGGGTTTTTAGTCTTTCTTGGGTGTTCAGTGGTTCTTTGATGTTATGATGTCACACTGATACAAGTCTGTTTATAACAGGCACTTGGATCTGCTTTCTTGTGTAGTTATAAGAAATGTAAAGCATGCTAGTAAAGTACCGCTCAAACCCGCAACTTCTTAACATTAATATCCGCTCGCTCTACCTTTGGACTCACACTCACAGGTTGTTTCTTGTGTGTATCGATAGCAAACTCCCTTAATAATACGTGCGATCAATGTTGTTGGTTCTAAGCTTACATAACTGGGACATATATGGCCTCTCAGTGTTGGCTCGATCACTTTCTTAGGCAAACGAAAATATTTTGCCTTGTTTTGGTCATAAATAAAAAGGACAGAACAAGAGTAAACATATTACGTACTGCTGTAGTGTAATACATGTATACGTATCATTAGGCATCAACAAGTTTACTACATGTAGTTGCTTTTTTATTGTCTATTGTTGACCAATAGGACTCAAAATCGAAATACATATTTATTTACAATAAGATTGTTAAAAGCGGATCTAGTAAAGATATGTTTAAAATATGTAATGAATTGTTGGGCAAAAGCATAAATCAAACTTACAAATATCTTGGCAGCTGATGTGGTTCCAAATGCTTTTAAAAATTTCTTCGTTAAAAAATTTTAATCAAATTATATAGGATTTTGGATAATAATCATTCAAAGTTCATATTGAGCACTTTAAATCAACCCCTGTTTATTTTGATCTATCACAGAGGATTTTGTTAAAACTACTACGTCTATTCTTAGTTCTAAAATAATGAAAATTAGACCCACTTCCATCAAAAATTTTTCTTGATAGCATTGACACACTTGTACATGTACCATACATCACTAAGTTGAATACATCACTAAGTTGAATACATCATTAAGTTTAATACATCACTAAGTTGAATACATCATTAAGTTGAATACATCACTAAGTTTAATACATCATTAAGTTTAATACATCATTAAGTTTAATACATCATTAAGTTTAATACATCATTAAGTTTAATACATAACGAAGTTTAACACATCACTAAGTTAAATACATCACTAAGTTTAATAGACCCATGATTCAGTCGAGATGTAGAGTACTAATACAATCAAGTTTGCTTGATAGAACAAGTTTTATTCCAACTTAAACTAGAAGTGAAACGAGAACAAAATAATAGTGTCGCGTACAAAACAGTCACAACATTTCGCCGCAACAAGTCTTGTTTTAATAAGATCAAAGTTTATTGACTCTACTAAACAAGATAATATTACTACGAGGAATAATGAATATGAAGAAAAATGTATAATTATATAATCTACTTGTAGTCGAACACGGACTGAAAACATGCTCACTACACGAGAGACAAACTAAAGACTGACTCTAAGAGCTAAAACAAACAAATATGAAAAGAGGAAGAGGGATGGGGGTGGGTTGGGGAGAGAAAGATGGTGTAATAATACAGCACAGGTACTACCCGTGACGATAAGGAAGGCAACTGCAGTGGCTAGTGTCCTCTTCCTCCGTATCTGAAAATTCTGATTCTACACCGGATGCTGCCGGATGCAATAAAATCTCGCTTGACCACAAAGAGACCGCTAACCATCGCTCTCACACTCTTCTTGTATTCTCTCACTCTCTCTAGTCGTCCATCCATCAATCCTTCTCTTCTCTGTGTCTTACCCTTCTCTCACCAATTCACTACAAATAGTATGTAGTCTACCACTACTTCGGGGGCGCGGTGGTCTAGGGGTAGAACATCGGCTTCTGGCGCAAAAGGTCCCAAGTTCGAATCCTGGCTATTGCGTTCCCTACTGGTTGGGTCGGTGTCAGTATAATGTGAACGGCTGAGACAGGAGTCATGGTATCCCCGCCTTGTCTTGTGTCTGGCAGCACATAAAATTGTCAGACGTCCGTCTTGGAGTCAGTCCACAATATAGCATATATGGTGCTGCTGTTGGACGTTAAACCAACCCAACCAACCCTGCCCTGAGATGGTGAGTAGGTTAGCAGAGCAGGGAGCATCAGTAATAGAGAACTAGAGATAACATAATAGGCTGATTGAAAGCATAGATCTATAAATGATTGAAAGTTAGGTACAGTCATAGATCTATAAATAGCTATTTATATATCTATGGGTCCAACACATATTATAACAGTATCTTGTTATTTCATTCCTTGTAAAATAATCAGTATCTAGCGCTTAGAAACATGTAAACATTGTGTGATAAACAAAACATGAGCTCCGAAGATGATGTTTATTTGACAACTGGATGAGTGACAGAACTGTGCTGTCCAAGATGATGATAATGTGGTAATATCGTAGCCAACTATAACAATGTAAATAACATGGAGCCATAGATCTATAAATAGTAATTTATAGATCTAAGCATGGAGCAAAGTTTTCTGACAGACACTCGCGTAAGAACTATGAAAACCACTGTACGATCGTTTGCCGGATTTCGTCCCTCTGCCCCTTCCGTAGATCTAGTGTTACCCTTACCCTGAGAGTGAGACAATAAATCACAGTGACCCCTGCCCCCTGAGGCGATTCATCTAGAAAGTTTCTTCTCTCACTCTCAGTAAATCAGTCCCGGTCGCAGCTCTCTCGTCTCCTCTCTATTAATGTATTATTCGTGTTATTTTTTTATTATGTTCCTCAGTTGCCTAGTTATGTGTATTTCTTTTTTCATACTTAAATTTAAAAACTCCCATTTACAAAAAAATCAACACAACAAAAGAGCAACAACAACAGAAAAAAAACCCACAACAAAACAAAAAACAAAAAGGAACTAAAATTGTAAAAACAACAACAGCGACAGTAATGATGTATTTCGAACCCTGATGCAACATACTGGGTTTGATTTGGGCAAAAGCAAATCGCCGTGTTCGTCAGTACTTCACAAGCTTGTCGTTGCAATTACAACATACAGTACGTGCTTCACTGCTATGCTAGTCTAACAATAATTGCTGTACGTGCTTGTCACGCTCGAGACCGTGCGATACAGCGATACCAGGACTCCTGTCTCAATCTCAGCTGTTTGCTGACCCCAAAGACCTTATAACTTATTTATATCTATGGCTGACCCCTACCCAAAGAGATTCCCCTATAAATAACCAAATCTGACTAAGGCATTACCCGCTAGAGATTTTAGACCTGCGGACTTCTCCGCGTGTTACCAACGCTCTATCGACTGCGTCAGTTTGCTCTATCAGTTTTGAAGGCAGACAGTGTCCATCATAATATTAATTTTTTTGATTATGCTCCGAAGTTGTTCAACTTCAAGTTGGGTAGAGCATCGAGCTAGCCAGAATATCATCGCACACACACAGTTCTATTAGTATTAATAGACAGATGGGCATACTACATTACAAAGATTATTCGCGCTGTACATAGATTGCTATAGTCATAGACATATAACTGGTAGTTATATAAATAATGCTATTAATAGATTCGTGAGAAGTTTTGACAAGAATAATTTGCAGATTGTCGGATATAACAACATTATTATTATTATTATTATTATTATTATTATTATTATTATTATTATTATTATTATTATTATTATTATCATCATACATGTATACGTATCATTAGGCATCAACAAGTTTACTACATGTAGTTGCTTTTTTATTGTCTATTGTTGACCAATAGGACTCAAAATCGAAATACATATTTATTTACAATAAGATTGTTAAAAGCGGATCTAGTAAAATATGTAATGAATTGTTGGGCAAAAGCATAAATCAAACTTCACCAAATATCTTGGCAGCTGATGTGGTTCCAAATGCTTTTAAAAATTTCTTCGTTAAAAAATATTAATCAAATTATATAGGATTTTGGGTAATAATCATTCTTTTTTTAATTTGTTCATATTGAGCACTTTAAATTTTCCTACCCCTGTTTTATTTTGATCTATCCACAGAGGAATTTGTTAAAACTACTATGTCTATTCTTAGTTCTAAAATAATGAGAATTAGACCCACTTCCATCAAAAATTTTTCTTGATAGCATTGACACACTTGTACATGTACATCACATTGAATACATCACTAAGTTGAATGTATCATTAAGTTTAATACATCACTAAGTTGAATACATCATTAAGTTGAATACATCACAAAGTTTAATACATCACTAAGTTTTGATACACCATAAGGTTTAATACATCATTAAGTTTAATACATCATTAAGTTTAATACATAACGAAGTTTAATACATCACTAAATTAAATACATTAGACCCATGATTCAGTCGAGATGTAGAGTAGGCCTACTAATACAATCAAGTTTGCTTGATAGAACAAGTTTTATTCCAACTTAAACTAGAAGTGAAACGAGAACAAACAGTCACAACATTTCGCCGCAACAAGTCTTGTTTTAATAAGGGACTGTACAGACGAAGGATTTTTTCCATGCGTATGTCCTTGGAATTATTTCTGTTCAGACGGCGTGTACTTTTCGCAGAGTCAAATATACACAAGCAAACGCATGTGTAGTTTGCACTCTGTTTTTTAAGAGTGTTCAGACGTTGTGTATTTTCCGAGTGTATATTTTGATGCGATGCGCATCGACTGTCACGTGATCTTGTTTGTTTGACGGCATCGATCGAAATGGCGGCATACAATGAAGACCAGAAACCTAGATCTACGTCTGCTAGCGAAGAAGAACAATGGAGTACCAGTGAAGAGGAAGATGCAATTGTTTTCTGCTCTTACAATCTCTCCCAGCAAAACGGAAAAAGAGCAAACAGAATTTTTTTAATAGCCTGGATTTTTTATATCATATAAAATTGGTAGTATCGTAGCCAACTATAACAATGTAAATAACATGGAGCCATAGATCTATAAATAGCTATTTATAGATCTAAGCATGGAGCAAAGTTTTCTGATACTGTGACAGACACTCGAGTGAGAACTATGAAACCCACTGTACGATACGTTTTTGTCGAATTTCGTCCCACTGCCCGTCCCGTAGTGTTGTTACACTTCTCCCTCGGACAATAAATCACAGTGACCCCGCCCCCTGAGGCGATTCATTTAAGTTTCTTCTCTCAGTGAATCAGTCCCGGTCGCAGCTCTCTCGTCTCCTCTCTATTAATGTAATATTCGTGTTATTTTTAATTATGTTCCTCAGTTGCCTAGTTATGTGTATTTCTTTTTTCATACTTAAATTTAAAAGCTCCCATTTACATAAAAATCAACACAACAAAACACCAACAACAACAGAAAAAACAAAAAAACAAAAGGGAAGTAAAATTGTAAAAACAACAACAGCGACAGTATTGTGTTTCCATCCCTGATGCAACAAACTGGGTTTGATTTGGGCAAAAGCAAATCGCCGTGTTCGTCAGTACTTCACAAGCGTGTCGTCGCAAATACAGTAACTATTATACATGTATGTGCTTCACTGCTAGTGCTACTGCTAGTCTAGCAATTGTACGTGCTTGCCTCACACGTTTTGGTTCCTTTTTGGATACTACTACTACTACTACTACTAAATAGTAGTACTACTATGATACAGAGAAGCAGGCCAACAACTATAGAGGCTTTAACAGACGGAGCTAGACCTAGGGACCAAATAATGATGCTAGCGACTGAGGGAATAAGGTGAAAATAGGTTAGAAAGGGACAGCCACAAACCTAGGTCTAGCTTAGACCAACAGATAAGACAAGTAGACAAAGACACATTTTTAGACAAATGACATGGACGGGGATCGAACCCGCACCTTCTACTCGGCACCCATCGCCTTGCCAAGGCGAAGACCAGTGTGCTTAACCACTCTGCCATCGGCTTTCACAAAAATGAAAGCTCCTTTTAGAGGGTTTTACACACGGCTTGCCTTGACTGAGAAATCGTACTTTGCTGAGTAAGACCTGTCCAAGTTTTTATTACAGAACGTGAACAAACTAGTTTCTCTATAGGATCCCGAAGTACATGTATACATGTTAGCCAGAATAAATAATAGAATTATGAT
>RQTK01000394.1:6876-11876 GCA_003991915.1 Elysia chlorotica
ACCACATGGTATCAACAAAATTAAAAGAAACAGAAATGCCAGTCTAATATTACTTTCTCTGACAACAATTTCGTTTCCATAAGATATTCGTACCCTTTCCCTTCTTCACAAACTCCATCTCGTAATATTTATTTTTTCCTTTTTTTTATTTTTTAGAGTGACTTGGAAGATGCACAGGAGAAGAGTCGAGGCTTGCAAGTGGCCCTGGACAATTCATACAAGTGAGGCTTATATTTGCTCTTCATTATTTACCTGTGTTTGTAAACAAGTTTGTCTCAACAGGCAGGGTAGCACTTCAATACATATTCCTTTGTATTTGAATAAAACAACAAGAACCACTTAAAACAGCTCTATCAGCATTGTGATAAACAAAGAAGGAGCATTACTACAATAATGTGAATCAAGATTTTATGAGAAAAAATCATGAGCATATGAATTGTAATATTTATTTCATTCTTTAGTTACAGAGGGAATGGAAAAGGATAGAAAGACACATGGAAAAAGACTGAGAGGGATGGACTGAATAAAATTAATTGTTTTGAACCTTTATTCAGTCAATATAAAAATATATGCATGTAAAAGATATAAAATGTTGAGACAGGCTCCAGGTCCCAAACAGCAATACATGCAATTATATAACAACAGCAGGAGAAGTGATTCATTTTCGTTTTATGAAAAACAGTGGAACCCAGGGAGAAAGTATTTGTGAAGCAACCAAGGTAGAACAGGCACAAGTTGGAAATCAGAGTTTTTGAGCTATCCATAGTGTGTTAAGAAGCATCAGATACACTTTAAGAGGTTTCAAAAACTATAATGTATCATTTCTATAACCAGAGACAACATTACTATATCGATTTGGAAATTAAAACGATCAACATAGAATAGTTTTTCAATGTTTAGAGGTCTCTAGTTCAAAACTTCTATCAGCAACTTTGCCTTGTTCACCCTGGTTGCCTCACATTTGTTTATAATTTAATAAAGTCTCTAACATCATTATTCTTTTGTTTGTGTGTGTGTTTGTTCAGAGAGATAGCCGAGCTGCACAAGTCCAACGCCACACAGGACAGCAAAGCTCAGGAGGCGGCCCTCAGTGCCGAGACGCATGTCAGGGAGGAGCTGAAAGCTGCCATGGAGAGGGAGCAGATGCGCTTCAAGCAGGAGAGGGAGGCTTTCATCATGCAGGTACTCAGAGCTTTAGGCATACAGTTGTAGTAGTATCGTATGCTACACATCCACATTTAGCCTTATGCTACACATCCACATTTAGCCTGTCAATCCAAGAAGTAAGCCTCTCATTGGCAGCCTGAACTGTGTCATATCCTCCATAAAGTTTTGTGAAAGGGCAGTGAAGGATTTATTATATGCTCAGATGTGTCAGGACTTCCATTACATCGAGTACACATCAGTGATTCCCTGAGTTGCCATTTATGCATATTGGATTTAGAGATACAGTGGGATCTGTTTAGGTTAAACCTCTCGTGGACAGCCTACAAATTTTATTTTATCCCAAGTTTATATTAAACAGTGTCTGTAAAGAGAAAAAAGAGGAGCTGGTGCCTCAGAAAAAGTTTAAATAAAACCAAAGTTTCTCTTAAACAGGTTTTGTCTTAAGTGGATTCCAGTGTACTCAAGTGTTGTCACAGGGTTATGCATTATAGTAACATGACAGCACAGAGAGGTTACTTTTTAGTAACCAAACAACATATGTGACTGTGCACTTGGTTTTAAATACTGTGTAGAGAAGCAGTTGATGATAAGCTCCCTTTCAAATCAAACAGTTTATGTAATAGAAAGGTCCATACTCGTCACACATTATATTTTCATATTGAACTTCAGGCTGACGATCTGAGATTAGACATGGCTCGCTTGGAAAAGGAACACAGTCGCAGGGAGGATCTGTTACGTCAGGAAATTGCTCATTTACAAACAGTGAGTACCAATTTTCCCTCCGTTTTCTTTAGCTCTTTTTATACGTTCATTTGTATTTCCTTGTCACACATAACATTAATTCCCTCTCTTTGATGTTCTGTTCCCTCTCCTTACTCCCACAACGTCACTACCCCCCCCCCCCCCCCCCCCCCAAAAAAAAGTTGTGGCCCATCTTGACTCATTGTAGTGTAAATAAAATTTCAATAGAACCAAATGCAAATTTAGAAGAAATTATTTTATGTGATCAGGGCTGGAATTCCAAATACCTCTTGATCTTTTTCACTCTTCCATTCAACACAAGTCATTGCTGTCTCAGACACTGGGAGTGAAGCGAATATTCGAGAAACTAAAGTTCCTTTTCATTCTTAATGCAACATAACTCAAAGTCTCAAACATGTGGAGCTAGTGTTAAGTTTTAGTTCAGTTTAGTTTAAGGCTCTGGATTCCCTGTGGATGTGGAACATAGGGCAAGAGCAGCAACAACTTTTCTCTACCAAAGTCACTCCAGGGCTTGCCATGTAATGTACAGTTAGATACAGGCTTTCAAAGTGGTTGGCCTATCCAGCCCTCTTTACGCTTTCATGAGAAAGTAAAAATCTATTCTTTTCTCTGTGTGTCTATCTCCAGAGACTGCAGGAGGACGAGGCTCGCAGCCAGGAGCTGACACAGTCCGTGAGTTCGGCCACTCGGCCACTCCTGAGACAGATAGAAAACCTCCAGGCCACATACGGGGCTCAGTCGAACGCATGGGAGAGAGTGGAGAAAAACCTAACAGACAGGCTGGGTAGGTTCATCACTACTGCCAGGGAAAGGCAATCAAGTTATATTTGAGTGTTTTGTGTTAAAATTGGGGCTCAATTTTTCTTGGTTATTGATAGTTTTCAGAACAAAGTTCATTGATTAAAAAATGAATAGATAAACCTTTGGTAAACCAAGCTTTAGCAATGACTATTTTTCACTATTAAAATTTTCAAGCCTTTATATTAAGTATTCCAAGCAAATTTTGAAGTAGCCCTTCAAAACAGTGTTAGAGTAGTGTTACTGTAGTGTTACAGTAACTTTTAGCCCTACACATAAACTTAAGTACTTTTGTTCTTGTTGTTTTAGCCGAGGCTCAGAGAAGCCTAGCGGTGGCGCAGGAGAAAGAGCGAACATCCAACCAACAGTACATGGAGCTTTCAGCTAAGGTAGCCGCTCTAGAGGCCTCAAACTCAAGCCTGCGGCAGGAAAAGGCAACTCTGAGTTCCAATATAGAGAGAGACAAATCTCGACTGGAGGAGCTACAAGACACACGCAATAGGTACTTATTCCTGTAGTTTGTAAGTCGTTGAAAAAGAATAAAAAAGAATAAAAACTTTTTTTGAATGTACATGTTTAAATACTTTGAACAACTCTGAGGTGCCCCCCATACCCCCCACCCCCAAAGTTCTATCCCCATACCTGTTTTATTTTCTAAATATATATTTATATGCATTTACACTAATTTTTATTAACAAAAAATTATTGTGTATGTATGTGTGTAACCAAGACAACCATTTCCTTGAGTAGATAATTAAGTTGATCTTATTTTTATTCATTGGATTTCGTAAACTGAGAACACCAATTGGAGTAATATTTGTAGACTTTAGTATGTGTATTATTCAGAATGATTTCATGCTAATAAAACATTTTTATTTTTGTTTTATTTTTTGCTGAATTGTGCAGCATTGTGGCCACACTGGAAAGTTCCAAGAGGGTATTATCAGAAGAACTTGCCCAGTTGAGAGTGGATAAGGTGAGTTTTTTTTTATATTTTTTTTTAACAAATATCAATTAGATCCTTTACATCATTTTAAGATCATTATATGATAAAATGTAAAAAAAAAATGTAAAAAATTTGGCAGTACCTCTGGAGACATAAGATATGTGGATTTTGGAAAAGTGAAAAATTTGTTATAATTTTGTCTTAAAAGTGTGAACAATTCATTCAGTCTTTTCCACTTTTTAAAAATTAATCACTATATTTTAAGAATGCTGCATTGTTTGTGAATATGTTTTGCAGACAAACTTTATGGAAATTGATCTTCTTTCAGATGCACCTTGAATCTCAGTTAAGTGTTGAGCGAACTCGCGTGGAAACAGAGAAAAAGAAAAGTGTAGCCTTGGAAGAGCAGCTGCGCCTAGCTGTAAGTGTAACTCTGATTTAACCTTGAAGTCACAGATTTCTTCAATTACTGTTCTACTTGTTCCCAGAATTTTATCTGAATAAATGGACGTTGCCTACAAAAGTAGTCAATGAATGACGCCAGTGGTAGGGCAGCAGTATAGGGAGGGTAGACAACAGCGCAAAGCAGTGGTATAGTGACCAAAAGTAAAAGGTCAAGTTACAATGCTACCATTTGTTTTGCAAAGCAAGGTTGTACAGTTTGAAGAATAAATTATACTGTTTCTTATAAGAAGGCCCTAAGTTTGAGATCACATTCAGACAACCAGTATTTCCAACTGGTTTAGCTGGTGTCAGTATAAATTTATTTTGTATTCTTCAATTTTTTCCCAATTAAGATAAGTTTTACACAAATGTTGATGGTGTGGCAGGGAAAAAAAGTAATTTACGACATTTTTTTCATCTTTGGTCTAAAATTTTGAGCATAATTTGATTCTGTAAAGCTAATTGTAGCCATAGCTATAAATTTCAGTATCATGTTTAACTCAACACTGTCCAACTTTTTTAAAGCATGAAAACATAATTATTTCCTTTTACTTAATCCTCAGGAGCGCCCCAGGTCCCGAGGTACCCCGTCCCCCTCCCCATCCATGTCGGTCAGTCGGCAGGAGAGTGTGGTGGGCAGCGTGCACGAGGGATACCCTGGAAACATTCTGAATTGGTCTTTCCACGTGAGTAATCAAATCATAGATATATTACTATTTAAAAAAAAAAAAATTATATCCTGTTAGCAAAAAAAAAAAAAGAAGGAAAATCATTATTAATGTCATCTTATCCTAAGTACCATCTTTTGCTTTAAGGCAAAAGAAAAAAAAAAGATAATGTCATCTTATCCTAAGTAATGTATTTTTTTGTATGCCATTTCACG
>RQTK01000394.1:16876-90146 GCA_003991915.1 Elysia chlorotica
AAAAAAAAACCTGTGTGTGTTTAATGACTATTTATTAACACATGTTAAATTGAAAATTTTTTTTTTTTTTCTTTCTTTGTCTTACTATAAATCTTGCAGATTGATGCCCTAATGGCAAAGTGAATGCTACGGTGTCACCTTTCAACCGAATGGTAAAAACTCATTGACTGCTGCCTAAGTGAACTACAACAGACATTTTGCATCACTTACTGTCTACAATGGTATTTCAAGGAGCAATGACTTTACCCACAAACCACTTTTGTGGCTCGGTTTGTACTGGCGTGGCAAAGTAAAATGCTTCATTTTGAAACTCAAATTCAAAAATTGGTTTCTTTCCCCTGCAGAGGGTATGCATAGGGGTGGTTGATAATGGTTTCTCTAGCTGTGTCATTCACATTGAGGATGCTGTTTGGTGCAAGAGGAATTTGATGGGTGTAGATGATTTTCTTCTCTTGTTGGGATTAAAACTTGTGTATAAACTACATTTACTGAAAACACCTTTGTCATAAAAATACAAGGCTTTCCATGCTGTGTGGCTGAATTTGTAATGCAAGCAAGAAAAATGATCTGTGAACAACTATTTATTCTGCAAGTTGAAGTCACTGTTAAGAACAATGTGTGTTGAATAAAAAGGAATGTTTTCTAACAAATGCTCCAATTTTCTAAAGTTTTTGGATTTTTTCCCCCTCCCTGTTACTGTGTTACATACTTTGTTGCTGTTTTCTGTTGTGGGTTATTTTTTATCCTTACCTACTTTGGTTTATAATAAAGATTATTTTTATTTCTGCTCATCAGGTACACATGTAAAAATTGTTAATCACTTATATTATTTTTTTTTAATCATAGGGAATACATGATTTTGATGGGTTGTATGATGAATAGAATTGTTAAACATGAGAAAAGTTTTATTAAAAAAACAACAACCAGAAATAAAAAGTTTATGAGCATTACAAATACCGTAATACATACATCCATTAAATATCATGTTCAGAATGGTTCATTATAGCTATAAAACATAGAATTTTAAGTCCTTTTTTTTTTGTTAGCAAGGATTGCAACTCAAAGTGAGATCTAGTATAGCTGTATTGAGAGCCTTAATCCGGTATTATTAAAGTTCTATCCTATTTTCTTGTCTTTTGGTCTTTGAAATTTATTTCAGTATTAGTATTAATGTGATTAAAACATTCAGTGGAAAGAATTGAATTTGAATTAGTGTCAGTGTTATTCTGTGTTGGCTGCGAGTAAATACATGTTGCCAAACATGTGAGATCTTAAAAATATTATATCAACAAAAACAGCTTTCCTCTTAGTTATAGGTATACTTAAATCCATCTACAATTTATACTGAGCCCCTTTTTTAGATTTTTCTGTGAGCACCCCAAGATTTGATGGTTTAATCAATTTTAATCTCTATAGGCAATGAATAATTGAGATAATTTGTTCCTTTATCAGTCGCTGCAACAGACAATGCTAAAGTCATCCTTACATTTATGTAACCATCAAACTTTGTATTTTGTAAAGAGTTTAAGACCCAATAATCCTTTTTTCAATAAAGTGAACTGTTATTTTAAGTTAAACCTACACTTTCAGCACTTTTCTTCTCAGTATCCTTACTTGAAGTTGAAATAAGTTATTTGACTGCATTGTGCATGTCTTATTAAGACCTGTAAAGATCAATCTTTTAGAATATTGCAAATTCGTGCCTATATTAGGCACATCATGTTTTTGTTCTATTCTCCATGCTTGATTTTTTTTTTTGAACAGTTGACCTTGAAAAGAGAATGACATAACCAAAAGACACAAGATTAAAAGTCTCTGGTTGTTTCCATAACTTTTTGTTGACAAAAGCGTCTGTCATGAGTAAGAAGTAGAATCCTCTTTGTTTTACAGCTGTGATACATGTACAATTGTGTAAAATAAAATGCTTATTTAAAATGTCATGTTCAAACTTTTTAAAATGTATATATGCAAAGGTCTAGAATAACTGATTTTGCTATGTTAGCCATAAACATGATGTGATTGTTTACTTGCAATGTACATAGCCTCAAGAGTTCCTAAAATGTTTTACGAGGGAAAAAGCATTTGCCTAATTGACATGTAACTTACACTTAAAATATCTGCTTTGTAAAAACCTGTTCAAAATAAATTTTTTATACATTATTTGATGTTTAACGCTTTTTTGTGTGTCTTTTTTGTATTACTGGATTAAATTCACTGTTATTAAGAATGGGATCATGTCTTTCATCTTCATAGATTTTGAAAATTTGTCTTGACTATCACAAATCTAAGAATTGAGTTATTGCACTTTAAGTCAATGTTTTACATGTATCATTTTTGTTCCCTTGCTTATCTTAATCTCCAGGATTCTTGAAACTGAAAATAAAAATGAGGACATTATCATTATGCCATAAATTACTAACAAGATTTAAGCCATCACTTCCTTTTCTCTATGTACCAAGGCTCAATTATGTAACACTGTTAAAATACACCGCAAGTTATTTGGGTTATTTTTTGTTACATGTATTTCATCTTTCAAAATTTACTTTGGCATCAGCTTCAACAATTCAGATGAACTCATTTTATTTACTCTTTTATCGAGGTGTTCACACTTATAGTTGATTGCGCATTAGACATGTGACGACTGTGTAACCCTGTAATGCCCATTGCCAGACATTTAAGTGGGAATGACAACAAATAAGATGTCTTTGTGCCTATGTGAATGTGGTGATTGAAGCAATTTGTTTGAACAGCAAAACCTCTCCAGGATTACAGCTAAAGGACAAATCCTGGCGATGTCATGAGATGGGGGGAAAGCTAAGCAGACTTTTTTTTTGTTCATTACAGTTCTACACCATAGGGATAATTTTTGGACCATATTAATTAATCAATAGACTTCAAATATTTATCCATTTTCATAGACATTGATATTGCAACTACTTAATTCCAGTGAATGTACACACCCTGTTGACTTTACCTTCACTGATGCCATTTTGTTTTTTTAACATATGCATTTTTTCTCCATAAATTTTATAATCTCTGTGCAATACTTTGAAGATTGCAGTAAAATCTTGACCAGCTACCATAAAATAATATGTCAGTAAAGGTAAAAGATGGCATTAATCCTGCATAAAATTTACTGTGAAAAATCAATTTTTTTTTGCCTGTCTTGCCTACTTGAATTGAAATCCCTTAGCAGTTGTATTTATTATTTTTTTTTATTATGTCATCATGAAGACAAGTGGATTAAAAAAAAATGTATATTAAGGCTGTACGTCAAGCTCAAGGCTTGATTTGGAAAAAAATTGTTGAAGTTTTAAATCTTATACTCATCATTAACAATGTTCCCTTTACATTAACATGCCAAAAACAGTAATTACTGAAAACAGAGTAAAAATATATGTGCCACGGATGTCAAGTTTATCTTACTCCAATACCATGTTCTAATGAAAAATGTAGGTTACAAATTGAGGTTTGAAGATGAGTGTTTGGGAGCAAGACTTTTCATGTTATGCAGAATGTGTCTCAATGGCTAAAGCTGTTTTGGTATATCTTACTTTCTTAGTGGAGCATCACAACAAGAAATATATATTTTCATACCTCTCTGTGGGTCTTGTTCTTTTATTGGTCTAATTTTTCCTATTTTGATGTGGGTGAATAAAATGTCATTTTATACTCATCCAGTTTTCTGTCTTTATTTTAATACATTGGATTACAAATTTACAAGTATACACAAGGACTGGAAACAAATTTGAAGAGAGTAAAATAACAATTATTTATATTGGTTATGTATATTTATTCCCAAAAGGAAAAGGACTTTGCTCTAAGCTAACATACAAATACAATACTCTTTATTCATATCTCATTATAAATCGAACAAGAATAAAAACAAAAAGCATGAAGAAAAAAAAACAATAAACCTGACATCACATAGCTTTGTCTCCAGTTCGTGAGGTACACTTTCTTACATGTTTATGCTTTGAAACACAGTACCAGTTGCAACTAATTTTGTTGCTGTCGAGTGTCTGTTTATTGGTAGTACTTGAACTCTGGGTTGTATGGCTGTTGCTCCTCAATATGGGGCCAGAATGTTGGTCTATCTGGATTCAAAGCAGTTTCAGGGAAGTAATAATTGTACATCTCCACCGTCATTTCCTCAAACTTGGGCAAGCTTTCGATCTTGGTCAGCTGTTGGAAATATCAAAAATGAATTAGTATAACAAACTTTTATCTAGCATGATATTATTGTTAATTTTAATCTTTAGTTATTGATAATTTCAAAGTAAAAAAAACCCAACAAAAACAAACTTAGCAAGTGTTTTTATTTTAACAACCATAAAATTAATGGAATTCTATTTTTTTTTAAATGAACAATAGACTTACTCTAATAAAACTAGAAATAGTATTGATTTTTTTTGCTTGAAAGCATCATAGCCAAAGATAAACTTTGCCAACGTAGGTTTTGTCAGATTGGCACATAATTTATCTCTATAATCTTACTTTTCCTCACCAAGCACTTAATATTCTCTAAAACAAGTACAGGTACATAATGTACTTACGAAAGTCTTGCTCTCCTCAGCCGCAGCCTTCACTTCGGAGACGTAGGTCTTCACTTTCTTTTCCTATTTTGAGGAGGAGATAAAATAAAAGTAGGGATGAAGCATTAAGATCAAAGCAGTTTGAGCACAGCTTGATATTCATAAAAATGACAGCTTTTTGTCAACCTTAAATTAATTAAACGTCTTAAGGGATCATCATTTCTGTTTGCTTGCCCCTAGGGCAATTAATAATTACGCTTTACTGGTCATGAGTCTTTATGGACCACACTTACAGAAAATGCCAAAGCACATTAAATATTCACCTCTGGAATGACGCCATTTTGCGAGCCAAGTGACTCCTTTACAGAAATGATTAATATTACTACAAACTGACGGGTTTGTATTCATCTGCATTAACCTCTTCAACTCATACAACATAACAACGTACCCCATAGATTCGATTTTTTTGTGACAAGATGCCATGTAGAGGCTATGCAAAAAAAGTTCAAGTACGTAAGTTATAGCCATTCTAGCATAAGTTTTTATGTAGATCAAAGGTCAGCTTCTATACCATGTCTTCTTCTTCTTCTTCTTCTTCTTCGTTCACTTGAAAATGACTACACAGAAAGTCCAGAATCTAGTATATAGTCCACAGTCTTTTGAAGTTCAACCAAGGGTCCATATAGTTTTCTTTCCATGGTATGTTCTTCTGGCCAATATTTGTTTCTTGTCTCCTGAAGTTGTCTGCATTCTTGTAGAACATGTTCTGTTGTTTGGTGTCCATGTCCACATCCACAGTTAGCAGAGTTTCCTATTTTGAATTTGTTGTACATGTGATAGTTGAGGCGGTTGTGTCTAGTTCTAAGCCGAAATATAATTGTTTGACCCTTCTTGTCAAGTTGATGATAGTGATCAGGTGCTGCAGTTGGTGGTTTTCTCTTATTTTTAACTATTGCTTTTAGTTCCTGGAAGGTGATTGGTCTGTCTGGTTGCAACTTTTCTGCTCCCTGTTTTGCCAGACTGTCTGCTTTTTCGTTTCCAGGTATCTTGCAGTGTGATGGTATCCATTGAAGTACTATCCTCAAGTAGTTCAGTTGTCCAAGTGCAGTTGTCAGTTTTGCCAACTTCCCATTTTCACTTGCTTGCAGAACTGACAGTGCATCTGTAAGAAAAACCACTTTATTTGTTTGAGGTGTCTTCTCTGCTAGGTGTGTGGCTGCTTCTATGATGGCACAAGCTTCAGCTTCATAGTTGCTGCAATGTATTCCTGTTGGTATGCTGATGGTATCTTTTTCTGCATTTGGATACTGTATGTAGATTCCAGCGCCTCCGTTTTGAATGGCATTTGTCGCAGATCCGTCTGTGTAGATTCGATTTTTTTGTGACAAGATGCCTAACCCACGTATACTGTATGTCCTCAAATCTGCCTTTTCCCCTTACATATACAATGTACGTCATGTTTTTGACTGCGTAAAAGAGGCACCGCTAAATGCAAAGCAATTTAAACAAATGATTGCACAGTTGAATTCAGCAATGTACAAGTCATACCACTTTTCATTTTCAAATAAGGCCCAGCATGACGATTTGAAAATACCTCCACCACGAAGGGGTTAATGATGTTTTCCAAAATATAATTTATAGACAAAATGTCAGAAAAAATAAAGTAAGACTAAAATGTTATCTGGTTTCTTTTACATTTCAAGAACATCTTGATGCATTTTAATCTTATTTTCATAATCGCTTCATCTTCATGTAAGATTGCAAAACAAGAACCTTAATAGCTGAGCTAAAGAGAAAGATTACAAGCTATGGAAGTTAAATGCTTTTGCATACTCCGACATAATGTATTTTTTAGAGATCATATTTCAAATATAAACGTAAGGAAGAGAATCAGATCAATCAGACTTGCAATGAAAAACCTATATAAAGGCAACATATGGATAAAAAAAAGAGATTGGATATAAAATAGAAGAAACATTATATGGCTTTTAAAAAAAGACTGAAAAAATAAATAAATGGAGGAAAGTGTTTGCTGTGCGCCAATGATAATTTAACCTGCCCCCTCCAACTACCTTTAGCTACATATTTTTTAAAGGCACACAATAGATCTCTGTTGGAATAAAAAACACAAAAATGTTAAAATAAGCACATAATATTTCTATGTAAAGTTGCTCTAGAACTCTTGGGCAGAGCTGCCATCCTAGGCCATGTGGAACGTGTACCAGTTTCATTAAAACGTGTACACTTAGCTGTAAGCGCAAAAGACTCAATCTGAATTCGCACTAATGCAGCGCAGTAGATTTCCTATTTTTTATTTATCAATCATTTTGTCTTCTCCACTATGAATATATGAAATAAACGGATTATGTAGATTTGCATGCTGAAAACTACAGGGAGCACACATTTACATAAAGGGTGGAAAAATATTATGTAACCAAAGAAATTTACATGACTTAAATGTCATCTAGATCTCTGACAAAAACCTAAAGGTAGAGTGGGTTTTAGCTCTATTCTATTTACGACCATTTTCCCTCCTGGTTGGGTCGGTGTCAATCAAACCACAGTACTCCCACACAATTAGTACACGTGTATAACATAATCCGTCAAGTCCCCAGTACCACATTCTGCAAACAAGTTGCAGTAAAGGATACCCATTAGCTAGAAAAAGTAGAAGGGTGCACTGGTAAAATTTAAATTATGTAGATTCGTGCTGGTCGTTCTGATATGTACAGTGGCTGAAATATATCTAGATCTAGAAACAGATTCTAAAATGATGATTAAGATTCTAGTGTGGTTGGTTTGGTTGGTTTAACGTCCAACAGCAGCACTATATAGACTATATTGTGGACGGGCCCCAAGACGAACGTCTGACAATTTTATGTGCTGCCACACACGAGACAGGGCGGGGATACCATGACTCCTGTCTCAGCCGGTCACATGAACTAGATCTACATAACTTAAACTGTGTAAAAGAACACTAGAGCCTTGAAGCGCATGATAGAAGACATTATCAACGAAATGAAACGCAGTAATAACAATGCACAGCGTTAGTTGGAGATGACAGCAGGGGTCAAGGACTAATTCTGAAGATTGAGAGTTCGGTATTGATCAGAAAAATAAACAATAGAACCTAATTATAGTTCTTTTGTTGTAAAAGTAGGTTCCAGCACATGATTTGTGAAAGAGTTGTAAGAGGCAACGATGGGCAGGAGCTCGAACAAGGTGTGAAGGCGGAGATATTGTTATGTGGACCAATAAAAGATAAAATACACATACTCCTTGTTTATAAACGCACATTAGAACGCATGATAACAAGAAAGAATTATTCGATGGCCAACACCGAGTCATATTTTCCCGAAGGAAAACGCATTGGCATATTTGAGGAGAAAAAGCCTGCGAAAATATGCCAAAGCTTATAGGTTGGTAGGTCTGCTTTGGGTAGACAAAAGAAAAAGACAGCTTTCACTGATGAAAGCTCAATGTGCAAGTATATTAAGCACAGATCTAACACCAAACAAGTACTTACATTATCCAGATGTTCATCCTCCACCTGCTTCAGCATGTTAGCCTTGTCCACAGGAAAGGGGATGCTCAGGGCAGCATACTGAGAAGTTCAAACAAACTTACTTTATGAATGAATAAGTGGCTTAATGTTCACATTAGAACATTTCTACTATTTGATAGAAATGTCATAAAAACTGAAGAACTATCACACTAGTTAAAGGTATAACAACTTAGGAAATGTTCATTTGCCATAAAAAAAACCCAACAAGAAACAAAATTAACTCCCAATCCCATAAATTAAGAAATATGCACGCCAAAATAAAACAAAACATACAAAATTGTTTGTCAGTATATCTTACAGCTTTCTCGAAACGATCTGCCATGGCTGGATCCGGCAATCTTGCTTTGTACGCAGCAAAATCAATCTTAGGAAGATTCTCCGGCAGTGTGTGGACCCTGTGAGAAAGAAAAAGGCAGTCTTTAATTTAATAAAGCTTTCATACAACCCAAAATATGAACATACAAAATTTTTATGATCATTTAAACTAAAAAAATACAAAGATCTAATTTCATTGCCATGATAACTCTGAATCCTATATATCTCTCAGTCTACAGTTCTCTTGTTTTAACAAACATTCTCCTCTTTTATTAACCACCACCTCTAATCATCCTTTTTTTGCTTTGTTGTCAAATTATTTCCCAAATATTACAACACTGCCCTCATCTTTAAAGCTAATTGCAATTGACACTATATTTTGTAAAATAAGCAGACTAAATCTCCTTGGTTTGTGATGCAAATCCTTGATTGATTCCACTTACAACAGAGAACAATTTTATTTGAAAAAAATAATTTTTGGACACTGATCACCACAATTAAATACAAGCTGATAACTGTGCAGTTATGAACAAAGTGTGTGAAATGTGGCTGCTCTTGATCTGAGAAGAGGTCTTAAAAAGCATATCAAATGCCATGTTTCTGAACCAACCAATGCAAACACGAATCCATTACTGGGCTCTCTCAGACTGTGTGAGTGCTGGGGCGAAGGGTGTGCAACCATAGGCTCAGCCCAGTTTATCTTGCAAGAATGCTATGTGGAACTGGAAGTGATTTAACTCTTTAAACCCGAGCAGCCGATAAAATCACAAAAATAGGCATAATGGAAAACCAAAAAAATATGGGTCCTCTTTCCATTTATAGATCTAGATCTAAAACTTCATAACATAGAATGGGCATGAGGGCTTAAAGAGTTACCAACCCTTTTTTGCAACTCGTTTTGCTCAGGTCAAAATATATCAAATGTAAAATTATATGGCAGCTACATTAAGTTGCCTAGAATAGAGATCTACATGAAAGTGAGCAAGAGCTGGCACCAATACTTTTTAGTAAGATTTAGTCATGGGTGTGGGCACTCCTTGAGTTTTTTGGTCCCTAGCCTGTGGGCGATCAATGGGTGGGCGGCCGGGATTCGATTATTAAAATTGAATCAAATATCAGCCTGTGGGCAATAAAATGTCTTTTTTTTTTTTTTTTTTTCTATTAAAATTGATTTTTCTGCCAGCTATAGATCTAGAATCTAAATTCTACTCCCTGTCTTTTTGTTATTTTTTTTTCATTGTATTGGCATGTTTTGTTTGATTCAAAAAGAGAGGAAGCAATTTGATTGTATTCAATAGAGTCATTCACGGAAACCAGCGCCATCTTGGCCTGGGGGACTCCGGCAATTTCCGTCAATCCCCCTGAGTTTGTTTACACTAGGTTACGGTTGCGTCTGCTCTTGCGTTGTCTGCTGTTAAAGTTTTTCTAAAGTTTCCTACTTAACTTCTTAAGACTTATTGTTTTAAGAAGTATAACAAAAATTGTTTATTAACATATATTTCACATTAACTAGTCTTCAATTCCTATATATTTACACGAATAAGTGAATTATGATCGATCTACCAGGGAGTGTGACAGAGGTGTAAAAATTACATTCGACTTCGAGATTTAGATCTAGATAGATTCTACGTTTTTAAAATTCAAGTTTAGTAATAGATCTACTTATTGGCTTACTCTGAGCTAAGTTTATATGGAATAATACATTATCGAGGCAAAACTTTTTATCTGACTTTAACCAAGGATGGGAAAATCAGATCACTGTTGCGTTGGAGGGTGCAGTAACACCAGAAATAGACCAGAATTAATATTGAAAAGGTCCCATGTTGCTGAAATGCAATGGTTTAGTGCCAGCAATGCAGACAAGCTCAAGTTATGGGAGAGGCAGATACAGAAAGGTCGGGCAGACTTCAGTATGACTGCTTCAATGAAAGTTTGCTCTAACCATTTTTTGGAAGCACGACCTACACCTTCAAATCCTATTCCAGTGTTGTACCTGACACCAAGTGATATAAGAGCTAAATCACCTAAAAAGAGACCTTTGCCAAAACTAAGAGAGTCTCCTTGCCAACTTAAACAGATGAAAATGACACACGATTCTATTTTTATTAATGAAGACAGTTTAGCCACGCCTGTGCCTCTTGCCTTTAGTCATGTTACTAGAGAGTGTGATGTTCGATGTTTCACAGGATTTGTTAATACAGAAATGTTTAAATTTGTTTTTAGTCATGTTCAGGAAAAGGCATCTCACATGCTTTACTGGAAGGGGCCTAAACAGACAAACATTGAGCGGCCATCTACTTCTTTTTTTAATCTTCCTGGAGAATACAAGAGACCTGGACCAAGTAAAAAAATGACACTTGAGCAGGAATTTTTTTTGGTTATGCTTAGGCTTAGGATGGGACTTGGCATTCAAGATCTAGCATTTCGTTTTCAAATTTCAGTTGGACTAGCTAGCCAAGTTTTCACAACTTGGATCAAACTTCTATCAAGAGAGCTGAGATTTTTAATCATGTGGCCAAGCCGAGCAGACATCCGTCAATCCCTACCTGAAAGCTTTAAAAAATGGTACCCCAAAACAAGAGCTATTATAGACTGCACTGAAATTTTTATAGAAACACCATCAAGTCTTGACAACCAAGCTATCTGCTGGAGTGACTACAAGCATCACTGTACCATCAAAGTTTTAGTTTGTATTTCACCCACAG
This sequence comes from Elysia chlorotica, assembly GCA_003991915.1. Taxonomy (NCBI): domain Eukaryota; kingdom Metazoa; phylum Mollusca; class Gastropoda; family Plakobranchidae; genus Elysia; species Elysia chlorotica. The sequence goes on from RQTK01000394.1 coordinate 27,997, forward strand.
GTCTGATCACATATGTATCTAAGGGGTATGGTGGTCGAGCCACTGATAAATTTATTGTGGAGGACAGCGGCTTTCTTAATATGATCGAGCCATACGACCAGATTATGGCTGATCGCGGCTTTAAAATTCGTGACTTATTGGGAAACATGCAAGCATCCTTAACCATACCCCCAAGCACGAGAACTGCATTGCAGATGAACAAAAAAGATGTTAGATCTACTAGCAGAATCGCCAATGTACGGATTTATGTCGAGCAAGCGATAAACCGCATAAAATGGTACAAACTGTTGTCAGGAGAGCTTGAGATGACACTTGTACCCCTTTGTGATGACATCATTATCACATGCTGTGCATTGTGCAACTTATTGAACCCTCTAACTGTTTAGTCAAATATTAGTGTCTTTATAAAAGAAAACTTATAGTCTAAAGAAGAACAATTCATAACTTAAAAAACGTCAATTTGTGTTTGATATGATGAATCTATTGGACAAGACTCTATTCATAATGTTAAACAGACTTGAAATGAAATTAAATGATAATAATTATTGGTATACTATTAACAAAGAACAAGCAAGACTTTAACCTTTCTGTTTATCCCCACATGTGATCAAATATATATGCATTTTTTTTTTAAATTACAGTGTATGTGGCATAGAATGTATGAGTTAGGTAAAAAATTAACAGAACTGAAAGATCTTCAAAGTTGGTAAAAATGGAAGCATACATTTTAAAATTAAAGATGATTGTAAGCTACAAGTAATTGATGGAAACAAGGGCTGTCAAGTTATGTGGATACAAAGAATTAGAAGACTGTGTATTCCATATGGATTACCCAGAAACAATATTGATATTTCAAGCTGGAGAAGATTGCGGTTCTGTTTGATCACCAATTGGGTAAGACAAAATAAAAGTTATCATGCTTCAAAAAAAATTATATTTTGTGTTCAGTTAAACTTAAAGCTAAGTACACAACTTTTTGTCTAGTTCTTAACCATATCTTTACTTTTTGATCTTCTCTTATCTCACAAGCCTAGGCATTGCGTGTTTTGTTACAATGTTAATACAAATGTGGACAAAAAATACTGGCTTACCATTTACTTAGAAAGTAACAGCAAACATCTTAGGGTTCTTTTTATGTCATTATACGTTTACACTGTCATTACAAAAGGTGCACAAAAAATCCCCAAGTCCTTGGAAGTTTTGACATCCCCAGTGGTACCATAGGTTGCAAACATCACAACACACACTATTGTCAACAAGCTCTTTGCACTCATCCAACTCCAAGCAAAGTTTCTCACAAGTAGGGCAAAAATAAAGAGTCTTGAATCCTAGCAGGTTTTTAGCCACATAGGTTTTAAAAAAAAGAATAAGCTTTACTTCAATTTCTTGCCAAAATTGATTATCAAACTCCACCTCTCTGATGAATGGATTCCCATTCAATGTTGAGACACAAAAAAAACCTCTAGTCAAACCTGTCACAGCAAGTTGACTTTGTACTTGGTAGTAATATGTATGGGATTTTTTAAGTTGAACATTTCCTGCACTGTCTTTCTGAAGAATATCTAGCTCATGAAAATGTTCCTCTATGTCTTTGTTTTTTATCTTAAACGGGCATTTTACCTCTAGGGTGCATTGTCCATGGCAGTCGCATTCTACTATGCCATCTGGACTAGCTCCTATGTAGGGAAGAGATGGTTTTACAAACAATCCGGCAGGTTTAACAACTAAGTTTTTATGCTGGAATGTCATCTGAGTTTTGAATTCAAGCACAGCTTTTGCCTCATTGTCTATGCCCCATCTCACTGCAGGAATGTTGGATAAATCCTCTCCACCTGAAACTAACAAATGAAGTAGCGAGGTCACAACCACTTTCTTTCTCCTTGCAAATTCGTCTACTTTAGCAGCTACACGAAATACATTGCTCCCAGTGATTCTCCCTTTCCTATGCTCCTTCCACAGAAAGGATGCAGTTTGCTGTCTTGTAGCTTCTTCGAGGGCTTCACATTGTTTTTTTTGTGAAAAGAAGTTTTTCACCAAACTGACGACAAACATCATGCTCGGGTAGTTCACCTGCAGATGTTAGAACTTCTTCTGCTAATGTTTGCAGGGTTGGTGGCACTCCTGTATGTTTTGTCCTTATCTGACCAGCTATGCCAGTAAAAATAACACTGCTTGGTGCAAATCTAGCTAGACCTTCCAAAAATTTTCCAATATCTACTGCCTTTTTCTGTCTTTCAACCTCTCTTCTTGGGTCAAAGCTCTGCCTCTCATCTTGCTTAACTTTTTTCGCCACAGTAGAATCACTTGCTGAAGTGGATGCCTGGTCATTTCTGAAGCATAACTCCTCAATTTTTGATGGCTGCACCCTTTTATGAGTGCTCCTATTCCAGACGCAGCTCAGGTCTGTGCTGGATGGTGTGTTAAGATGATGTGTCGTAACATACTCAATTTTATATAGCACTGCAATGACATGGTTACATGTTTGGCTGTACCCTGCTGTGCATGTACACCAGGACGAAATTATTTCCCCATCGTTTTGCAAAAGAATCCAGGGCTTGTGTGACTCACCTCGAACACTCTGTGAGGGGGTCACTTCACCTGTTAATAAACATCTCTCAACTTGGTTGGGTATTTGTGCCCACATAACCGAGTTGACAAACTTACTTGCAAAATAAGAGTATGCTTTCTGGGTTTTATATTTTCCGATGTAGTCGCAATTGTATTCACTGTTTTTCAAAATATAATTAAATATCTTGCCTAGATCTACCAACGGCCATTTACTGACATCTTCAGACCAGGCTGACTTATCCAAGGTTGTGGGGTCGGGAATGTTATGTGTGTTCAGAATCTCTTGTATTCAGTTTCTAATGGATTTTGAAATTCAGCTGTTGATGCCTTTGTTTGCATGCCATTCTCCCATGCAACAAATGCCCTAGCCACCAGGGCTTGCTTGGAACCAAATGTTGTCATGCCTCGAGCACCTAAGAAGTCCACAAGTTGACCTTTAGTCATTTCTAAAAACTGAGACATGCCATCATCTTCTGTATCACTATGCTGACTAGCCATGGTTATTTATTTTTAATGTTGGATTGTATCTCTCAGTCTCAGTTTGAAAGGTAAAAAACCATAAGAATAGAGTTATAGATCTATTCTAGAAGTTCTAATCTAGATCTAGATAGATCTATATAGTCCTTGTTTAAAATCGATCTCTTGAGTAGAATGTTTTTCACAACGGGCAAAAAACCTCAACTAAATATGCGTATGGTTATTACAAGTGTTATTTTTTATAGTAAGATAGATTTATTAATCAGACGTGAAACAATAGTTGAAGTACTAGTAGGTCTAATGACGCTCGTAAGATAGCAGACGTTAGCAAAATTTGTTTTGACTGCGCGCTTTTGACCCTTGACCCGGGTATCGAATATGCGAGTTTTAAGTCGATACTAATTACTTGTGTTAAAAAATACGCTGCTTTTATAGGCAATTTGACTTTGCAATGTATATTATAGTTGAAGAATATTACTTACCGAAATAATTAACATACTTTATAAATTGTCTGTATGTTTACATTCTGTTATCACAACACAATACCATACGTTTTACTTTTTCTTTATACGTTTTAACACTGATTATTAAGTACGAAAATTAGACTGGGTTAAACTGCTTTAGATTACAAAGCAGGTCAGCCGTGATTTTAGTTGAGTCCCCCAGGTCAAAATGGCGCTGGTTTCCGTGAAATTATCTATTAAAAAAAGTTGACCTTTAGTCATTTCTAAATGCTGTAGATCTGCCATCATCTTCTGTATCACTATGCTGACTAGCCATGGTTATTTATTTTTAATGTTGGATTGTATCTCTCAGTCTCAGTTTGAAAGGTAAAAAACCATAAGAATAGAGTTATAGATCTATTCTAGAAGTTCTAATCTAGATCTAGATAGATCTATATAGTCCTTGTTTAAAATCGATCTCTTGAGTAGAATGTTTTTCACAACGGGCAAAAAACCTCAACTAAATATGCGTATGGTTATTACAAGTGTTATTTTTTATAGTAAGATAGATTTATTAATCAGACGTGAAACAATGTAACTGTCTGTTTTTTGAGAGGTGTGTCTTTTTTTCTTGTTTATCACAGCACTCCTAGCAATGAAATTGTCTTTACCCTCTTGAGTTTTAACCCAGTATGAGTCAAACAACACTTTTCGATCTGCCTCTGTGAACATTAATGCACACTTATATTTACACCTGTGACAGTTTTTTGTCGTCTTTAGACTCCTCGCTGGTCGTTGCTTTCCTCTCAGTCTCACAGTAATGTAGCCTTCACCATGTTGGGAGGCTTTCAGTCTTTTGCTAGACTTCCAATTGTCAACATGCCTCTGCCGTTTCCTGGATCTTGAAACAGTTTCAGCAGGGCCGACTGCTTCAGTTGAGGACTCAACTGCTGATGCTGAAGGGGTGGGAACCAGTGAACCAGCCATGGGTTGAGGCATAGATGTTGCTGGATCGCTTTCCAGCAGAGATGTTGATGGCACATGGTCAGAAAGCCAGTCAGGTGGTGGAGGTAGCCAGTCATCTTCAGGTAGGGGCAGCAACCATTCCTCATCAGGTAAAGGTGGTGGAGGTGGTGAAGATGACTCATCATGTGATGGAGGATCTCTGCGAATAGAGGGTGATGGTGGTGGTGATGATGGTGATAGTGGTGGTGGATATATATCCTCAAAGCTGGCAGTTGGTGGTGTAGGCTCGTTTGTTTGAGGTGGCGGTCCAGCGGTAGGTGGTGGCGGTCCAGCGGCAGGTGGTGGCGGATCATTAGAGGATGAAGGATAGGTTTTCTCATAACGTTGAGGTGGTAGTGCCGGATTGGAGAGTTGAGGGTGTGGTTCCACAACCTCTTGGCGTGGTGACTGCAGGGCTGGCTTCAGTGGAGTACATGACTGTTCCTGACTGGGGAAGAAAAAAAATTAATGGATTAAGTTCTATTACACAAAAAATGAAAGAAAAAAAAATATTTATTTAGACCTACTGTTTCATAAAAATTCAAACAATTTGAGAATTTATTCACATTGAATAAGTGTTTTCATAATTGTGCTATTTTTAATACTTATTTATACATCATGTTATGTTACATACTCTTAAACTTAACACAGAAAAGTTAAGATAATTTAATTGAGGCCAAAATTAAAAGCAGTTTAGTTTTTGTGGGTCTATTTATGATGCAAGAATTAAAGACATCTAGTCAAAATAAAAAAACTTTGGTATTGAACTAAGCAATATAGATCTAGGCCTAGAGAATATTAAAGATTAAAGATAGCTATAGTCAAAACCCCTCCTACAGGCAGGCTCATGACTTTACACAATAATCCCCCAGCAGGCCAATGCATTCCAAAGCCGTCTCAACCTATATTTCATGGCATTACAGCACGTCTGCCTGTTAGGCGCTCAAATGCTTACACTCCACATGATAGCCTAATAAATCCCATTTACAACTGGGTGGACTGGAGAAAATTAGGAGTGAATTACTTTCTCAAGACAACTGCAACATGGTCGTGGCTGGGAATCGAACCCGCAACATCCAGATTACAAGTCCGACGCCTTAACCACTAGACCACGCTGTCTCCAATATCCAGCCTAGGTCCAGACCTAAATCTGAATGTATTATAAATTTGACAATCATTACTACTGATTGTAGATGTAGATCTAGTCTAGTCAGTGGCTGAGATGGACGTTTACAGAGATTTGTTGAGCACACTTTATCATATAAGTCTAGATCTAGCCTAGGCTATCTATTGAACAGAATTAGCATTTAGTTTAGATCTAGCGCTAGGGTTTGGATTTGGTTTAGAAATAAATCATCTAGATCTAGTATTTTACTAACTAAAGAATGAGATTTTGTAAGATTATCAATAGATCTAGATCTAGATCTAGATTTCTTTTTTGTTTTGTAATTGCCAATGCCAAAAGTTGGTGTGACAGTATGTGCATCTGATTGAGTCTTGCTAAGGCTGCTTCCCCCCTAAATCTTGATCTAATCTAAATCTGCACTCTGGTGGATCTAATTTATAGATTATATACGGTACTTACGTTCCAATTATTTCTTCATCGGAGCTGGAATTGTCTTCTGATTCACTGCTGCTGGCACTGGGTTTGTAATCTGACGTGTCATCCATGCTAACTTCGCTAGATTCATCATCAAGCAATCGATAAACATCGGCATCTGATAAGCCTGGTTTGAGTCTCGCACGACATTTAGGTCTTGACATTATCACCTAGACTAACTTTGCAAAATATTATTTAAAGCCAAATAGAGAATATTTAGAGAATCTACAGCCTGGATTAAAAACGTATTTCAGTCACGGAACACCTTAAAGTTAGCTTGGGAAGATTAGTAAGCAGCAGCTTTCTGTTTACAATGACTATCACGACATCCGCCTTGCCAAGACCTGACTACTTGCTTCGGCCAAATTATTTTCATTTCTGATAAATTTATAAAAATTGTTAATATACCCAATGAAAACGATATATTTTGTTTGTAAATTTTTTTTCAATCATTTTATTGCCTATCAAAACATGTTTTATGCAAAGTATGATTTTTTCTCTTTTGCAAAAAAAAGGTATTAAAAATCCTTTTAGCTCCCTAAAATATCAAAGGGGCACGCACCAAAGAGAAGTGCAGATAGGATTTTGTAATTCTGAAGGCGTCAGATACACTTTTGTAATTGTAATGGGGTCTCAATTACTGTAGTTAGGATTTTGTAGTTATGAAATTTTCTGTAACAGTAAGCGCGAAAGCTTTATATATTTTTTTGAGCAGTTAGAACATTGTGATTTTGACCTCTTGGTACAGATAGCTCAATTTTCATAGAAATGTCAGATAGAACGATGTAATTCTCAGCTCGCGACTGATTAAGACAAGCAGGCTGGGCCAGCTTCATGTTGCCAAGTCTGCACTTGTAAAAAAGGCTTTTAGATGCCCTCACTGATGGGTGCTGCCTCCTAAACTGCCCATAGAGCAGGTTCATCTGATCATTGAGCACGACCCGAGAACTTAGGGCATTGGCGTGTTTTTTTTTCTGACAGAAATGTTGAGTTTTCTGTCAGAAATTCCTGTATGACAGTACAGGTTGCCCTGCTGCTGTCGCTTTTGCGAAGCTTTTTCGACGTGAAGGATTTAGCCTTCTTGAGACTGAACAAGTGCTGCCGTGAAATGGACAAAAGGCGCCTTGTGGACGCCCGATCAGCCCTTTTCGGCGATGTAAGGTGCTGAGCCACATTGCGGATAATCTGCCTTCCGCCCTTGCACTGCTGAAGTAACTGTTTGACGCTCACATTCAACAGTGCATGGCGGTGTTTTCTGATGAGATCTTTTAGTGTTTCCTGTCGAGCAGCAGGATTCAAAGGCAATACCTGCTCAAGGCGATACAGGGCCTGTTTTCTCGCTGCTTTGCTCCTCATCTTTGGCTCTACGGGCTGATCTGTCTGGATTACGGGCTGATCTGTTTTAGAGCTTTTGGCTTTTCGCCGAGCCATGGCTTTCATGCTCTCTGCCTTCTTTTTCTGCCTCGACCAACCCTGTCTTTCCAACCTCTTTCTGTCTCTGTCTTGTTGCCTCCTCTTCTCTATGGCTTCTTGTTGTTTTCTGGTGACAGGTTTGTCACCATTTTTTGCTTTTCCTGGAACCTTCCCCCCTTCTTCCTTTTGTTTTTGCCGCCATTTAGCGACCCTTTCCCTCGTTTTCTCTCTCTGCTGAGCCTTCTCCTCCTCGGTTGCACCAGCCTTTAACGCATCCCTTCTGTCCTTTGCCCTCCTTTTCTGACAATCAAGATATGCCCTGTACTTTTCTGGATCTGCCTTTCTCCGCTCGTAGTTTTCTTTCATTAGTTGAGCCTTCGATTTTGGCGGTTTTGTCAGAGAGATGGGAGGCAAAGGATCTTTCAGCATAGAGGCAGTCTTAGGTGCCCTCTCTCTCAGACGACCTGCAAGTTTAATACCAAGAAAAATATTAAAGTACCACTCATATCACTTATTAAACTACTAAGCTCTAAATCGAGTACAAAAATATTAAAGTAACATTAAAACCAAACTTCTTTACAAAGAGGTCTTAATTTATGTAAACTTCTGAACTTCCATTCCTTCCAAGTAATGTTCCTTACTGTATGGCTATAAGTATTATTTTTAGTTCAGTTTAGTATTAACTTTTGTAAATATAGATCTATTACGCCATTTTCAAACCCGTCTGCGCTATTCTAATATTATCAACCCTAGGGCTAGGTAACTTTGTCAAAGGAAAGAAAGAGGGGAAAAAATGAACATCTATGGTAACATAAGGCTTCAAGTGGATTTCGCCTAACAACATAAAAATACAAACTTAAGTTAAAATTAATTGGCTTTATGTTTAAAAAAACATGTAACGTTTAAAAAAAAAAAAAACGCTAAAAAAATTGGATTGCAAGGATTGAAACACCGAAAAATCAAATGTATAAGTCCATGTAATGTTCCTTACTATGTAGCTACTTGCTCCATATTTTTGGATCAGTATGGCATTGGCTATCATACATATCTATCTATTGTGCTCTTTTCAAAATTGCCTGCATCACAAAATCATTATCACCCCTCAGTAATATTTAAAAAAAAAAAGGACAGTGCAAATGAATGTTACATGGACAAGGTAAAATTGTATGTCTCTGGTAACATTCATTACTGCCTATCAGTTCACTGCACTGATAAAGCTTCATGTTTAGTTGGCATCACAATTAAAAATATAAACTAGGATTGGGATCAATAGGCCTTAAAGTTTAAGATCCAAATGTATAATTATTTATTCAACTAACGCCAAAAAGGTTAATGAATGTAACACGGACAAATCCAATTTATATGTCCGTGTAATGTTCCTTACTATGTAGCTACTTGCTCCATAATTTTAAGTCGGTATGGCATTTGCTATAGGAAATAATAGATCTGCTAAACACTTTTCAAAATTGCCTGCATCACAAAATATTTTTTTTTGCCCCTCTGTAAAAAGAAAGAAAATAAAGAAGGAAAGTAAAAACGAATGTTACACAGAAAGAATAAAACTGTATGTCTCTGGTAACATTCATTACTGCTTATCAGTTATCTGTACTGGTTTGTATAAGGCTTTAAGTTCATTTCGCCCAACAATAAAAAAAATCTAAGCTAATGTTGGAATCAATAGGCCTTAAAGTTTAAGATCACAAATGTATTATTTATTCAATTAACTGCAAAAAGGATAATGAATGTTACACGGACAAATCCAATTTATATGTCCATGTAATGTTCCTTACTATGTAGCTACTTGCTCCATAAATTTAAGTCGGAATGGCATGGGCTATAGAAAACAATAGATCTGCTAAACACTTTTTAAAATTGCCTACATCACAAAATATTTTTTTCGCTCAATGGTGACACACACAATAAAGGAAGGCAAGTGTAAAAAAAAATGTTGCACAAAAACTGTAAAATTGTATGTCTCTGGTAACATTCATTACTGCCTATTAGTTTCCTAATTTATATAAGGCTTCAGGTTTATTTCGCCAAACAATAAAAAATATAAACAAGGGTTGGAATCAATAGTATGCCTTTAAAGTTACCGAAAACATGTGTATCACCAATTTCTTAACGAATGCCAAACAAAGTTAATGAATGTAACACGGACAGATTCAATTTGTATGTCCAAGTAATGTTTCTTACTGTATAGATACTATAGCTGCTTGCTCCATATATTTTAGGCATTTGTGGCATTGGTTGTTGTAAATATAGATCTCTTAGGTCTTTTTCAAGAATGCCTGCAGCACATGAATTATATATTTAATACTCCTCAGTAACATTTTAAAAAAATAGCTCAGTGGAAATGAGTGTTACGCGGACACAATAAAAATGTTTGTCCAAGGTAACATGTGTTACCTTACACATGACTTACACACAATTTCAGGTGATGCACAAAAATTAATCACCAAAACCAATAACAAAAATTAAAGTCTATACTATTTAAAAGTGAAACCCATCAAATCGATATATATAAATCACAGTATTTCTATTAATTACCTGCGAGAACAAAAAATGTTACAAGGACTCAAGAAACGTCTGTCCTATGAAACATTTCTTACCTTGCAGCTTTTAGTGCTGATACTTTTAGACATTTAATTCTTTATCAATTTTAAACACTTGGACGCATGATTCCTTATCTAAATGCTGTGCACAACTATTTCATTTAAAAAAATAATAATCAAAGCCATAATCGCCATCATAGGAAAGTGAAAGTGAAGCTCGGAAACAAAACGGTAGTATGGCGGAAGTTCCGGGAATTGTTGAAATTACAGGGTATACGAAACAACCGCTTGCTGCAGCTTTGACTCCCGATTGTTACAAAGCAGACGAACTCTGATCCTCGTGACCTAAAATGATTTCCCCCACGTCTACGAAACTACCGCTAACGTTAAAAACTGTATCATTATGCGCAAAAGCAAGCATACTTTCAGTTGCAGGTATCGAAAACAGTGCTCAAAGCTTTGATCGCCTTAAATGTAGATTTTAAATTACAGCCGAAGTAGGACGAGCACTTGTAACGTTCGAAAGCTAGATTGGGGGCGCCATTACGGGATTAAAACCAATCACTTCGGCTTTTTTTTTTGTTGTTGTTTGCAACCTTTGCTTTTTTTTTATCAAATCGAGATGGTCTTGTGTATTTAAAATATCTTTTCTTAAAGATATTTTGTGATAATCATCAACACCCAATGCATGTTACTATTTTTAGACGAAAAAACGGGATGATTTTCAGTTGTCAGTGTCAGTTTTAAAATGAACAGCAAAGTAAATCGATTGATTATGGTTATTTAAGCTACTTCAATATGAAGAATTTAAATTTAACATAAAAAAATAATTACACATGAGTTAAGTATTTAGAAAAAGAATTTTAAAAATGACACAAAATTGTAAACAGTACTGGTGGAATGACCCATATGTATAAACAATCATTACAATGTGACTATAGGTATATACGGCAAAAAATAAGAACTTTTCCCAATGCCCCTTATCAGTGGAGACCCTAAAACTAGAATAATGGAAAGGACAGAAACAGAAAAGAAACATAACAAAAATAGTCATTCACTCTGGTACGGCTGGGCAAAGGATGTCCTGACAATCCTCTCTGACAAATTGCCTGATGTTCTAAAACAAATATTTAGAGCACTCGGGAGACAGCCCTGGTGGGGATAATGGCTCAGGCACTTCCCTCGGAGGAGGGGTTGATAAATCTTTGAGGAGTTGGTAGCCAAGCTCTTCTCCATCTGTTGCCCTGGCAAACACTGTAGCCCCATCTACAAATCTAAAATGGAAAAGAGACTTGATACCTCTCAGAGGTTTGAAATATGGACTTAAAAAACTTTGCCAATCATAGGTTGGCACTATGAGACTACCATCTTCACGGCCAACAAGCTGAGCTTTATTGAGCCTTGTAGCACTACCTTCAATTACTGAGCACATGTCTGTAAGACAGTGAACCTCTGAGCGCCTAAAATTCTGTTTTAATAAGCCAAAACACCAATCAGGGGCAAACTTGGTGTGGCCAGGAACCATAAAGTTCAGTGAAATTTGTCGGTGGTACCCGTGAGATACCCACCAGAGCAAATACCACAACATGAAGTTGTTCTTGTTCTGCCCACTCCAGTTATCTAGAGCCTCAGTTATCACAATAAAGAACAACTTCCGTCACACCCAAGCCAAATTTTTCAAAAAAGAAGTGAAGGTAACTTATCACAGAGTTGGACCAAGCCCATCAATGGATGTCTCCAACACCTGTCTCTTAGATGCCTGAACATAGCTATTATACAGTTCCCTCTCCTTGTTTACCTTAAAAAATACAACAAAAAAAGAGAAGAAAGAAAAATATTTCCCTAACAAATCCCTAAAAAGCCTAACAGATGTATAAAAATTATCTAGTACAAAAAGCTTGTATCCCATTCCAAACAAATGTTTACAAAGGTTCATCACAACATCATAGCCCAAACCAAACTGAGATTTGTCTTTTTTCCCTAAATAAACTTCAAAAGTTTCTTCGTCATCAGACACATCACTTGGCTCGTAATCTTTGTCAGAATGCTTACTTTGTGAGTCATTCAGGTCTATATTGTCTTCCGAATCTGACATACATGGTTGTCAGAATTGTGAAATACGGCGAAGAAATAGCTTGAAAACTAGGCGTTAACAAGTAAAGATCGTCACTGCTAACTGTCAATAGTGAAAGTAGCAAGAGGCTTGGCGTTGTTTGTAAACAATCAATGCTATCCCTCTAGGCCAAATTGATCCTATATCGGGAATTGCTCTGGTTTTTACAAAACGTGGATGGACATTTTTACGAAAAACCATTGAAAACGCTAAAAATAGTAAATAAATGCGATTCATGATGTAGTGTCTAATTATAGGTCTAGATTCTATCGACCGATATCGGTCGAAATCAAGGGGCGTGAACTCGAGAGTGTTAAGTCATAAAATTTTACTATATGAAGTTAATCCAACCACAAATATAACTTGTTATATACTTAAAAAAAATCATTTGGAACTTAAAATTAGGTTCTGCTTACCAATGCATTGAAAACTAACTTATTCTTTCCAACCATGTAGCTCCACCTCACATACAAACACACATTTTTTAAAGTCACAAAGTTCTTGTATTTGGCAACAATGGGCGACAACTAGACCTAAATAAAAAGGCTGATTTCCTTGACAGGCGCAGCAAAAACACGCTAAGGGCAAGGGCATTCACAAATTTCAAACTTCCTTTACACTTTTTAAAACCTCACAGCTGTGTGGGGCTTGGTATAACGGTTGCAACGATTGACTTGCACAATTTCCTCATCAAAAATACCTTTACAGCTGTCATCGAAAAGAAGGCTAGGATTCTCTATCCAAATGCTTAGATTCTTAACCATCAGTTGAATGAACACTGGCATATCAAGAAATGTTTTCTGTTTGCTATTGACTAACCTCCAATATGGACCACTAACATAAATGTTCAAGAGAGTCAGACCACAAAGTATAACCAGTATCGTATTATCCTGTGCATCAAGAATAATGCTCTTGTGAAGTTTGTTAGAAGTGTCCACATATGATCTTAAAAATGAAATAATGTTGTTGGCCAAAATAAAACACGCTTCTGAATTTTCAAAAATATTATTAAACCTGGTTCTGTGACTAGATAATAATTATTTTGTGTGAATGTTCTCCTTCTCGCAAAATACAAGCCAATCTTCTCTTGAACCACTTTTTTTCATCACCCCTTGGTCCTAAACACCCAGCTGCTGTTCTTAAATACCTAAATGTTGCACACTCACTTCCATTGAACCAATTCCTAAACATTGCATCTTTATCTCTCCCCAGGGCCTCACTGCTTTCTCTAATTAAATCCTCCTTTAAACCTTTCACAGCCTGCTCACATGCCGATGACAATCTTAGCATGAAATGCGCATTACAAAATAAAAAGTTAGTTCTGACATTTTCACCCAACACCAAACTCCTCAAATCACCAAACTTTTGACAAAAACTTTTTTATCACACTCCCTTTCTGCATCTGTGATATCATCATATTTATTGTTTGTTGGCAATCTTTAAGTTAAACCATGAAAAACACATTTATGTAGATATTAGATATATATATATATATATATATATATATGATAATCTCTACTCAGCACATCCATCATCCTTTAAAGTAAATAAACGATCACTAAGCTTATCATCAAACTGGAACCTTTGTTCAAAGGAAGTTATTCATGCTTAGCTATTATGGATGTGCTTGTCTGCCCCGGTTGTGAAGATCATTCGAGAAATCTGTCAATCTGGTAAACACCTTGTTTTTCAGTTTCGGTTTGTTTACAATCCTTTTCCATGTCACTCCAACGCATTTGAACTAGAGGGAGGTGGGAACCTACTCTTTGATCATGTTTTTAATTCTCAACCATCCATGCTACATAACATTTGTAATTGTTAAAAAATGTCCCCTCTACTGCATTTTCACCAATGGCTAGTTACCCATGATCATAATTTTATGTACAATGTTGAGTTCAAATTGTTATTGTCATGTTGTGGAAAAGGATTTAATCCATCATCCTTTAAAGTAAATAAATGATCACAATCATCAAATTAATCCATCATCCTTTAAAGTAAATAAATGATCACCATCATCAAACTGGAACCATTGTTCAAAGGAAGTTATTCATGCTTAGCTATTAGTTTTGTTGTTGTTTGTGGGGGGGGGGGGGGGTGTTGGGGGTGGTGAACAAAGTTTGCATGTAGGCAACATCAATGGCAGGCAAGTAGGGAAGCATTGCTTTGATGTCATCAATTTTTTCCTTTGACAGAGGATTTGGTGCTTTAAGCATAGATCTTCACTTTAGATAAGGGCTCAACTGTTTGCGGACCAACTGGAATGCATCCTGTGGCCGTTCTTTCGTCTTTTAAGATAGACACACTTGACATCTCCCTATCAGAGGTGTGGCAGCTCTTAAAACTAACAAAGTTTGTTGAGTCTTTTTTTGTACACCTGCTGCTTTACTGCAGTGTGCGGTACTTTGGAGAAGTTCATTTGCTTGACTTCATCATCAAAGAACAAAAAATCTCCAGCTTTCAACTGAATGACATTCAACTTTGAACCCCCTAAACATACTTACATAGTAAATATGGTCCCTACATTTTACAACTCTTGTGATTCTACCTTTCCTTCTTGAGTGTTCTTCGACTTCTTCTGTAGACGATTGTTTTTCCCCATACAGTACAAAGGCACTGGCCTGCTTCAGAAAGTTTTTTGCACCACACATCACATTTGTTTCCATCATCTGATAGCTCATCCATCCATGACCACTGCCATCTATTCCTGATGGATGCATGTCTTTATGTGTGCAAAGTCTTGTCTTCATTGGCTAATCCGTTTTTGAATAATGCAGTAATATAGCTAGGCCCATATGGCTTTCAAAATGTTTTTAAAAAATCAAATTCTCCTCAAAACACATAGCAGTTACACTTGGAAATATTTACACTATATACATCTGGTACTTCACTAATAACTCATTTGGACTTGTGGAATGCTAGAAAGCAATCCTCCGGGTGCAGATGAGTCGGTATTGGATGATCTGGACAGCCGGTGCACACGAAATGCGTCCTTTTCCGGTCGTTTGGTGTGGAGCAATACTGGCAGCGACGATCGTTTTGCACCCATGCCACTAGACGCTGCTTGTCATTGACCCTTGCCAAGATGTTGGGAGGGTTTGCATGAAAGACTGGCTGCACATTTGGAGGTATGGCATGAAGTGCCGCTGAAGCCTCGGTCAGCTGCTCAAACAATTGATTTTTGAACGACTGCAAACCCTTCGGTTTTGTACCTTCTGGTCTTGTACGGTTGTACAGTATATAGGCATTGTTTTGGGATATTTCAAAAAGCCAGTGGCACATCTTTTTAGTTTACCACCACTTCCTGGTCTTTCTTTGCAATACACCGTGGTATTTCGCAAGCTGGTCTGCTAAGTCACACCCGTTCATGGACATGTTGTACAGGTGTGAACTGCGGCGGGTTTTTGTACCACACCTGATCGTGTGAGAATGGCAATGTCCTCCACTTTGGCTTTGGTGGAGACCATCAGGCAGGGTGTTTTAGCCTTCTCGTCTCTCCAGGTGATAACTAGAGACCATCAGGCAGGGTGTTTTAACCTCCTCGTCTCTCCAGGTGATAACTAGAGCCTCCTTTGTTTCATTGATGAAGTGCTTCTTCTCCTGGTGGCTCAGTTTGAGTGTCTTTATTTCTGGCAGAAATCCTCGTCTGTTGGATTGGATAGTGCCAGTGTAATAGCAATGTCTCCGCAGCAGATAATCCACAAGGTTTCTAGTAGTCACAGTCACACCAAAGGTCTGTTCATCTGACAAGGCCTCCATTGATTTGTAGGTGGGCCAGCTTTTCTTCACAAACTCATATATAAACAATGGTATGTTTCTTTATGTCAAATGAGCACCAAAAGAACGTAATCCAACAATGGTTTGAAACATTAGGTACCATGTACACAACTTTTAATGGTCAATATAGAATGTGATTTTTACAAACTTTGGCTTTAGTTTGGAAATAATGTAGTGTTTTGAAACATAAGGTAACATGTACACAGATTTTAAATGGACAATAGAATGTGATTGTTACAAACTTTGGCTTTAGTTTGGAAATAATGTAGTGTTTTGAAACATAAGGTAACATGTACACAACTTTTAATGGTCAATATATAACGTGATTGTTACAAACCTTGGCTTTAGTTTGAAAGTAGTGTAGTTGCCAACTACTTTCTGGTTCAGGCAAAGGCTAAACTTTCCTTCCCTGCATCCAGTGCAGAAGCAGGCAAATCTTCTTGCCTGAGCCACATATCTTCCGACACGTCTAAATTGGTGAAAACGTCTTGTGCCAGGAATGGTCTGGAGATCGGGATCCTCCTCTCTTGGGATGTGTTCCATTAAGACGTATTGCCTGCATATGTAAAATAAATCTTTTTAAGCCTCTGCGTATATATATTATAATCACAAAATTATAGGGTTTAATAAGTCACTTAAAATGGGTCGATGTGAAGCATCAAATATAAAGCACCTTCTCTTGAGGTGTAGGTCCATGGATCCTCGTGCTGACGTGCCGTAAAACAAACTCACTCTACTCTCTACCATGGATCCTCACTTAAAATGGGTCGATTTGAAGAATCAAATATGAAGCACCTTCTCTTGAGGTGTCGGTCGATGGATCCATGGAACAGTGGGCAGACATGTACTGCACAAGAGCCTTAGCATCAGCAAAATTTTGGCCCTGAGTCACGGCTCTTCGCATGGTCTGGCTGAGCATGTCCGTCTCCCCATCGGCTTCACCTTTTCCGTGTTCTGATCCAAAGTAACATCTTTGGATGTCGTAGCCGGTGAGGAGACTCAAGTCTTCAAATGTCCCCTTTCCCTGAAATCAAACAAGGACTTCCTTAGAGATTTTTAAATATTTTTAAATCTCTTCACAACAATGCACCTTAAGTGTCATAGACTCATACAAACATCAAACATATTTAGTTACTAAAGCCTACCTTGTACTGGCTGGCTGCTCCGTAGCTCCAAATTGTCTCCGTTTTTATCTTCACCCTGCTTCGTAGCAGCTCCAACGTCTTGATGGTGAAGGCGTTGACGGCAAAGTGGTCATGACCAATATCATCAGAGCAGAAGATGATGGTATGTCTGGTGACCTCGTTCTCATCAGAGTCTCTGTAATAGCAGACCACTGGGTGGACAGTAATCTGACTAATATCATCAGAGCAGAAGGTGATGGTATGTCTGACTTAATGGTCATCAGATCCTCTGTAATAGCAGACCACTGGGTGGACAGTGATCTGACCCTATCATCAGAGCAGAAGATGATGGTATGTCTGGTGACCTCGTGGTCACCAGAGCCTCTGTAATAGCAGACCACTGGGTGGACAGTAATCTGGCCCTATCATCAGAGCAGAAGATGATGGTATGTCTGGTGACCTAGTGATCATCAGAGCCTCTGTAATAACAGATCACTGGGTCAGTGGGTGGACAGTGATCTGACCCTTACCAAAGTGGGCACTCTTCACCTCTTCTGCATAGCTGGCTTTGCGATTCTCCGCAGAATCCTGGATCATGACCACTGCACCTGTGAACACAACCACAAACTTAAAATGTAATAATCAAAATTAAATAAGACTGACTTACGTTTCATGTCTGGTTTATTTTTCACAAAATTTACACTGTAATACTAAAACACGTTTTACCCACACAGCACTTCAAGTTGAAGTCTAGCCATAATATCAGATACACGTATATGTATCTAAAACAAACCACACAATATCCAGTTCGAATACACGTTAAACTTTGGAAGAAAAAAAGAAAGAAAAACAACTCACAAAGAAAGGTGGGAACACTGATGAATTAAACAAAAGTATGCCTACATTTGACTTTGCACAAAATGAAATGTTAGCGGGAGTTATCATTAATCAAGACGCCAATGTCATATCTGCCGAAGCAGACTTTCTTGCACAAGGCAACGTCACAAAATTTGCAATAAAAAGATGTCTGTATAGGGTATCCTTTAGAGGCTTTCTTGCCCTCCATAATGCACAGAATGCATTGTCTCTTTCTACCACTGATCTTTTCTATCACATGGTGTCTAACTGTCTCTGGTTGCAACGTTTGTTGCTTCGTGACCTTCCTGCCCGGCAACTTTCTTGAGCAGAAGCCGTTAAGTAACCCATCTGCCACGTTTGCAAAGAAATGCATATGGTCATACGACTTTGGAACGTCATATGAATGTTCGGACTACTAGTATAATGCATTAACTGTCTTAGGAAATCAATCAATCAATCATCATGGGCACAACATAGCCGTTACCGTGCTGTCGTGTCGTAAAACAAACTCACACACTCACTTTTTTCACTCACGCCAACTGGGTAGTAGGACTGCTGCTAGTCGAGCATGTCCACGCCCCCCATGTAGGGGTTGTACTCGGCAAGGGGGTGGGGGCGTCCATCAGCTGCAGCTCCCATCACGTGGTTGGACGAGAGCATCACGATTGCCCTCTTGTCATGGTAGACGGTGGCGACAAGGTTGTTCTTCTGGCGTTGAACCAGGTCGCCTCTTATTCTCAGGAATCAACGTTGCTACTAGTATAATGCATTAATTGTTTTTGGACATCATAGGCACAACATAGCCATTACCGTGGTGACGTGGCGTAAAAACAACTCACTCACTCACTCACTGACGCAGTGGCGACAAGGTTGTTTCTCTGGCGTTGAACCAGGTCGTCTCTGGTTCTCAGCTTGCCCCTGACGACTGCAGGCAAACCTCGCCTGTTTGCCATGACAGTGCCGCAGGAGTACGTGTTGTTATGGAGCAAATGCCCCGCCAGATCCACAGAGTTAAAAAACCGGTCCATCTAGACATGGTGGCCATGGTGGTTGTGAGGCTTGCACAGGCTGTGAACTACCTCGAAACCAAAATTACAATAATCTAGAGACCCTGAGATCGCCTATTACGGTGGACTGGGTATACCAAATAATCAATCAATCAAACCTCAGCGCCTACTAAGGTACCTGAAGGACATTAAAAAACCGGTCCATCTAGACATGGTGGCACTACTGATAGCGAGGCCCGCACATGCTGTCAACTACCTCAAAACCAAAATTACAATAATAGTGAGGCACCACAAGGAAAATTAATAGAATTATACACAGACTACGCTTTAAAACTAGTTTTCATTATCTTTATCTCACCAGTGCTTTTAATCTTATACAGCCTAACGCCATAAGAGAGAATGTTTATAAACAGTGATGCCAACTCCAAATGATTTTTTTTACTGAACTTTAACGCGAAATTTTTTTTTTCGTTCTACTATTACAATTACCAGAAATAAACCCCCTAAAATACACTGCCAGCATGAAACATTAATATTAATAAAATATACACTCACCATGTTATCAATTGGGCCAGGAATAATTGATGGATGGGGGTCAGGTTGGAGAGGTTAATGCTTAGGTCTCTTAGGAGCAGTTTCTCCCAAGAGACTATCACTATCTGGTGTAGCCCTTTTTGATGATGACTTGTTACTGATGTCAGAGATTTCTGATATTTGTTGACTGCATTTATAATAAATGCTAACATATAAACTAACACTATTGTATAAATGTACAACTACCTCAAAACCAAGAGGGGGGGGGGGGGGGTCTCTCCTGCTGGTTTTTCCCGTATAGATCTCGTATCCGAGACAGTAGCCCAGGCGAGCGTCGGCAATGGTCCACACCTTTATCCCCCATTTGGTTGGCTTAGCAGGCATGTACTGTTTGAAGGACAGCCTGCCTTTGAAGCCCACCATGGCCTCGTCGACGCTTACTTCGCGCACGAAACGTCTCCTGGGTGGTGTCGATACAAAGATATAGATCTAGATATCAAGATATAGATATATATGTATAATAGAACCTAGAGTAAATCTAAATCTAGATCTAGCATACACTTTAGTTCAGATCTAGATCTAGATTCTAGCTACACCTCGATCCACAATCTAGATCTAATATATTTTAGGTTGATTCACTTCCTGGGTGGTAGCGATGACGTTCCTCATATTGTAGAGAGGGTCGAAACCGGCCTGACCACTGAGGGGGGCTTGAGATGTATTGCGGCAGTGGAAGTACCGGCTGGAGTTTTTTAATCTGGCGATGGTCGTGATTCTGTAGATGAAGCTGTCGTGGAAATGAGGGTCTTCACTCCAATACATCCATAGGCGAGTGCGAGGACGGATGTCCAAAAAAATCTGCATGGCAATGAAGGCCCGCATCTCCAGGTGCGTAGGGTACGAGGCGCTGTTTGGGTGAGATGCGATGCACTGCTCTGCATAGATGTTGGTCTGCTAGACCGGGGTCTCGAACAGAGCCGCATCTCTTCGAGGTGCGTAGGGTACCAGGCGCTGTTTGGGTGCGTTGCGATGCACTGCTCTGCATAGATGTTGGTCTGCTAGACCGGGGTCTCGAACAGAGCCGCATCTCTTCGAGGTGCGTAGAGTACCAGGCGCTGTTTCAGTGTTTGGGTGTGCTGCGATGCACTGCTCTGCATAGACGTTGGTCTACTAGACCAGGGTCTCGAACAGAGCCGCATCTCTTCGAGGTGCGTAGGGTACCAGGCACTGTTTGGGTGCGATGCGATGCACTGCTCTGCATAGATGTTGGTCTGCTAGACCGGGGTCTCGAACAGAACCGCATCTCTTCCAGGTATGTAGGGTACCAGGCGCTGTTTGGATGCGTTGCGATGCACTGCTCTGCATAGACGTTGGTCTACTAGACCGGGGTCTCGAACAGAGCCGCATCTCTTCGAGGTGCGTAGAGTACCAGGCGCTGTTTGGATGCGTTGCACTGCTCTGCATAGATGTTGGTCTGCTAGACCGGGGTCTCGAACAGAGCCAATGGGAACATCAAAAAGAAAAAGTGAATTGGGCAGGCAGTCCTAGAATTGTCCAGGTTGTGGCGAGGTCCAGGGCAAAGGACAAAGTCCTGGAGAACAATGGCAGACCTATCTGAAGTTATGCCCTTGGTAGTTCGCCCTCTTAAGGGCTTGGCTTAAGACTCCTGTCTCACCGTCTGCCTCGCCCTTACCATGTTCCGACCCATAATAACAGCGTTGAGGTTTGTGAGGCAGGAGTGTCAAGTCATGGAAGCTGCCACGTCCCTGTTTGAAACAAAATTCTAACACATGAAGTAAAATGTTTCTGTTTTTTAAGGCATCTCATAACTGCTCCATATTGTCATATTATTTATGAATAATAATGTTTTAGGTTTACCTTATACTGACTTGCAGCTCCATCTTTTAAACTACTGTACATACCCTTCACTTTTAACCAAACCTTTTACGCACAATTTTTAGGATAATGCATTAACTGTCTTAGGACAACATGGGCACAACAATGATCATATAATTGTTTCCAATTCAGAGTGCAAGTTTTCACCATAACGTACAAGGCAATATTCAAACCTTATTTTACACACCTTCTTTCAGGATTCATGCGGCAGGATTTGAACTGGGCGTACTGCCAGTTGGCCGTGAACAGGTGCTGGATGAAATTTCATAGGGATTCTGATCTCTACATCATCTGCGGCCAAAGAAGCCAAATTTTTAGGCGTTATATTTGACAAAAAGCTATCTTTTATCCCCCACCTGAAATATCTCAAGAAAAAATGTCAAAAAGCACTCAGTCTCATTAAAACTTTATCCGGGACAGAGTGGGGGGCAGATAGAGAATCCCTCCTCTACCTCTATCGCTCTCTGATACGATCTAAACTCGACTATGGCAGCGTATTTTACACACCTTCTTCAGAATTCATACGGCAGGACTTGAACTGAGCGTATTGCCTGTAGGCAGTGAACAGGTGCTGAATGAAACTCGTCCCGCGAGTCGGCTCATTAATGTCAGATTTCAGCTCTTTCAGCAGGTCCCTGCAAGATATGCCGTAACAAAGAGAAAAGAAAATAATTAAAGCAATAAATGTAAATTATAAGTACTACCACTTCAAACATTACAAACACACTGTACCATATACATGTATATATTATTCTGCATACTATAACCTACAGGATAGATCCCTTCTTCTGCACTGACTCCATTTTCCCATCTCCATTTCTCCTGACCCCCAATGCTGCCATTTAACACATGGGGTGTTGTAGATGTCTCTACAGAATATGTTGAATGGCCGAATTCTGTCGGAGCACAATGAACATTTTCCTATGGAAACAGGTGATAAAAAATCTGCTATAAAAACTGTACCATTTCCATGCCGAATTAGGAAAAATATAATAAAATTTATAGCTCTTACCATCCATGCAGTGGATAGAGGGCCACCTCTGCTCATGTGGACAAGTAAAAAAATTGAGCATGTCCGTCTCAGGCGGGATCTGACCTGAACCAACTAGCAGCTGGTTCATGACATTCTTCTTCAACCTGCCAATAAAGAGAAAATAAAATATTTCCAGGCATGCAGAAAATAAATACATCCAGTTAAAGAGACAATTATTCATAAATTTTTACTTACCGAACATTAGTGCAGTATATGCACAGGCAACTGTCGATGGGCATGCTACCCACCAGCCTGATGTTTTTGGGTCTCAGACTTGAATAGGGTGAGCCCAACCTTCCTGCCTTCTTTCATAAATGCTTCATGGACCTTCTTAGGACATCATGGGCACAACATAGCCGTTACCGTGCTGACATGCCGTAAAAACAAACTCACTCACTCACTCATCCAACGAGGCAAAGAAGAATGCAAGAGCTTTTGAAGTCTCATCCAGATTGTTGAGCTTAGATCCACAGTTGCCACGGAAGTGGAACGAACGTTCAGTAGCTTGTAGTGGGTCCGCAATCACCCAGCCGCTGATAAAATGTTATACACATGGATCTTTTAAAACTACTGTACATAACCGTCAATTTTAACCAAATCTTTTATGCACAATTTTTATGCTTTTACTACAAAGGAACCACCGTTGCTACATTAACTGTCTTAGGACATCATGGGCACAACATAGCCGTTACCGTGCTGACGTGCCGTAAAACAACTCACTCACTTCTTTGTCTCTAGCCACAGCTGGTGCTACCTCAACATTGCTTGACTGAGACTGCCTTGGCTTTCTAGCTGCAGCTTTTCCTTTTCCCATGGGCCTAGATCTAGATCTATTTCCCCTTTCTCTTTCCTCTACTGGTAGAAGGGACTGGTTCTTCCTCACTGTCATAGCCGTTATTGTGCTGACATGCCGGGGGTTCAACAAATTCAACGCTACCCTTGCGTACTGGTCAGGGGTCAGGTTCATGTTTTTGGTCTTTTCTTTGCACTGAAAAGATAAAAAAGAATTTTTTAACGTTAAATTTTGATCTGAAATCGTAAATCAAAGGAGGTAATATGCGTTTAACTTATACATCAATAAATAGTTAAGAATGTGAAAAGTAAATACCTCGTGATTTACATTGTACACATCCGTGCGCTTTTTTTTAGCTGCTCGTTTCTCAAGCTCCTTTTGAACCAATTTTTCTCTCAAACGGTTGCGAGTTAGACGCCTAACTCGGTCAGAAATGGGCACAACATAGCCGTTACCGTGCTGACGTGCCGTAAAACAAACTCACTCACTCACTCGGTCAGGAATGGTGGGCTCAACGACAAGGGCCTCAATGCCCAATTCCGTTTCCAAATTGGGCATTACATACTGAACAGCAAGCAAGAATCGGCATGGATGCCTCATTTGCTGCGCCGCAATACAAACCCTTTCCTCTGGGGTCCGGGGGTTCAACAAATTCAACGCTACCCTTGCGTACTGGTCAGGGGTCAGGTTCATGTTTTTGGTCTTTTCTTTGAAATGAAAAGATAAAAAAAAAATGTTAACGTTTAACTTGGATCTAAAATAATAAATCAAAGGAGATAATATGCATTTAACTTATACATCAAGAAATAGTTAAGAATATGAAAAATAAATACCTCGTGGTTTAAATTGTAAACCTTCTTTGGCAGTTTCACCCGTGCGCTTTTTTTAGCTGCTCGTTTGTCGAGCTCCTTTTGAACCAATTTTTCTCTCAAACAATTTTCTTGCTTGGTGGCGAGTTAGACGCCTAACTCGGTCAGGAATGGTGGGCTCAACGACAAGGGCCTCAATGCTCCATTCGGTTTCCAAATTGGGCATTACATCCTGAGTAGTAAGCAAGAGTCTCGCATGCCTCATTTGCTGCGCCTCACTACAAACATTTTTCTCTGGGGCCCGGGGGTTCAACAAATTCAACGCTACCCTTGCGTACTGGTCAGGGATCAGGTTCATGTTTTTGGTCTTTTCTTTGAACTGAAAAGATAAAAAAAAAATTTGTATAACGTTACATTTTGATCTGAAATCATAGATCAAAGGAGGTAATATTATTTAACTAATACATCAATAAATAGTTAAGAATGTGAAAAATAAATACCTCGTGATTTAAATTGTGCACCTTCTTTGGCAGTTTCACATGTGTGCTCTCAGCTGCTCGTTTCTCAAGCTCCTTTTGAACCGATTGTTCTTTCATCAAAGCATAGTCTCTTCTACGCTTCAGCTTTTCTATTTTACAAATTAGAAAACGAGAGAAAAAAAAAGAAAAATCAGATGTTATTCACAAACGATATCAGAATACTTTTAAGTTGTTTAATAAATATGGAAAAAAAAAATCCCCAAGTGGCTAACTTGAAAATTAAATCAACACTTTAAACATAAAAAATTATACATGTAGCATGTACACCATAAAAGATATTGAATTCTTTACACCACATTCTGTCTTTTTTTTTAGATGATCTAGCATCTCGTTGACGCTTCCACATCAGCGCATTATACGTCCTCTTCTCATCTGACTTCATGTCTTTTGGACGTTTTTCGCGCACAGTTGGAGTTGCTGTTCTTTGTCCTCCTCTTTTTCTCTCTTTTTTCGGTAATTGCAATATCGTTGACACCCTTTCTCTAGATGGACAATGGGTTAGGGGGAAAAATATATATATATACCCAGTATGATTATATTTATATCTATATATTTTTTTTTTACACTTTTAAAAGTAGATCTAAATGTAAATTTAAAAGCTTGAGTATATGATTCACTTACCTCCTCATTGTCGCTGATGTTTAGATCAACATCTGACTCATAGTCAAGCTCTGTGTCGCTTGCTTGATTTTCCATGATAGGAAAATGTACGAAGAGGTTAAATTTGAAGAAAATACTGATGAAAATATAACAAACGAGAGTGGCGATGTTCGCAGTACAACAGCTGATAGCGTATATGACGGGCTACGCTCAACGCGACTACAAACGTAAAAATTTATACATGTAGCATATACACCATAAAAGATATTGAATTGTTCACACAACCTGCTGTCTTTTTTTTGAGATGATCTAGATTCTAGCATCTCGTTGATGCTTCCGCATGAGTGCATTATACATCCTCTTCTCATCTGGTGTCATGTCCTTTGGGCGCTTTTCGCGCACAGTTGGAGTAGGTGGTCCAACTGGGGCGCTTTTCCTTAGTCCTCCTCTCTTGGACCATGCGTTAGCGGAATATACCTGGTATGATTATTATTTATATCTTAGTTTTATCTATATATTTTTTTACACTTAAATAAATCCAAACGAAAATTTAAAAGCATGAGTGAAACCAAACATGATTTAAAAAAAAAAGATGTATAAATTTTACTTTCAGAATCATTTGTTTTTTTTCTTCGTACAGCTCCATTTCAGCAGGGTTAAGAAAGCCCTCTTCTCTCTTTATTTCTCCTCATCGCGCTTTCTTTGACTGTAAAGCCTGCACTCCTCCAAAATCTGAGTATACTTCTGTGGATTCTCTTTCTTTACTTTATTTTATTTTTCAGTCCTCAGTTATGGAATCATCTGCGTAAATGATGATTAAAACTGAAGTTCATCACTGCAAAAATGTTGTTTCTTGATATCATACTTCGCTATAATTATTGATGAGCTTGTGGTCTAAAATTGTTCTTTGATTTCTCCCTCAACTCTTGGGGCATCATGGAGAGAGCAAGTATTCAAGCTGTTCCACAACCATCTTCTTGAACTAATTGAAGCGTCGGATGCTGCAAAACTTAAAACTTTTGTTGGTTGTTGGTCAGAGAATATTCTGAGATGTCTCTTCACCATCAACTACTCGGAATAAGAGCCTTGCAAACAGTGTTGAAGGGCTGATGCTACCATGTTACTGTCCTTGTTATTCTCGCATTCAAGCCAAACATAGAGCTGCACATTCTCAGGTGACTGTGCGCGGGCTGTTCTTACCTAAATGGCGAACGATGGCAAGAACGTACATATAGAGCTGGCGTGAGTAATAGCTCTGCCCAATCGGAGTAGTTCAAGCTGTTCTACAAGCGTCTTTTTGAAGTGTCGGAGGCTGCAAAACTTTTGTTGGTTATTCACAGGCCTGGGTTTTCTTGAAAAGTACCATGGCATTTATTTGGCTAAGTTCAATCATCCAAAAGAACAGTTTTTTCCACCATTTGTAGGTTTTTCTATCAAACACACTGTTATATCCAGCTAGCTGGTCTGCTCTGTCGCAGCCATTCATGCAGGCATTATACTCAAAGATAGGTATGGGTTTTATTGAAAAGTACCATGGCATTTGCTAAGTTCAATCATCCAAAAGAACAGTTTTTCCACCATTTGTTACTATGTTTTCTTGACAAACACATTGTTATATCCAGCTAGCTGGTCTGCCCTGTCGCAGCCATTCATGCAGGCGTTATACTCAAAGATCAATATCAGTTTTGTGGCGAGACGGCGGCAAGTAGTTAGTCTCTCTTCCATGTGGAGAGCTGAATTTATGCTCACAAGAACACATGGCTTTTTTTTGTTGCCTTTTTTCCACAAGTATTTCCTTCAGCTCTTTTGTTACCCATTGTTTATTGTTTCTGTTAACTCATTTATATCGGACTCTATTTTGGTAAACAATGGCCAACTTTTTAAGCACAATTTTATGCTTTTACTATCAGAGAGATAAAGGAGTCACCATTGCTGAATTTGTGCTTACAAGACCACATGGGTTTTTTGCTTCTTTGTCTTTGAAAGCTACACATAAAATTCTGTCAGTTTCACTAAAATACCAGTTCACACCCAGGTGTGGAAGTTTTAGTGTTTTCAATTTCAGTTCTCCTGGAAACCCCACACGCTGAACATTCAGGGTTCCGGTGAAAACAATTCTTCTGCCACTCAGATACTGAATGAGGCTGTGTGAGGTTGTAGTACCTGTCGCTGTAAATGTGGTGGTGATTGGAGAGTCACTGAGTGGCTTCAGCAGAAAATCAAAGACCTTCACAGCTTGGGAATTGCTTTTGTCTAAATCTAAAAATGTATCCTCCAAAAAGGAATCAAGAGCACAACACTTTAGAGTACACCTACTCAGTTGCTAAGGATCTAACAGTAGATGCATGTGCGCAAGTAATAGGAGTAATATAATAATAGAGGAACACGCACAACTTAGCAACTGAGGGACACAATAAATCAAAGACAACTAGAGTTAGAAAGAAAAATACATGTAAACGTTTTGCCTTTAATGGCCTAGCCTCAGCAGAAAATCAAAGACCTTCACAGCTTGGGAATTGCTTTTGTCTAGATCTAGAAATGTATCATCCAAAAAGGAATCAAGAGCACAACACTCAGGAGTACACCTACTCAGTTGCTAAGGATCTAACAGTAGATGCATGTGCGCAAGTAATAGGAGTAATATAATAATAAATAGAGGAATACACACAACTTAGCAACTGAGGGACACAATAAATCAAAGACAACTAGAGTTAGAAAAATACATGTAAACGTTTTGCCTTTAATGGCCTCAGCAGAAAATCAAAGACAGTCACAGCTTGGGAATTGCTTTTGTCTAGATCTAGAAATGTATCATCCAAAAAGGAATCAAGAGCACAACACTTAAGAGTACACCTACTCAGTTGCTAAGGACCTAACAGTAGATGCATGTGCGCAAGTAATAGGAATAATATAATAATAAAGAGAGGAATACGCACAACTTAGCAACTGAGGGACACAATAAATCAAAGACAACTAGAGTTAGAAAAATACATGCATACGTTTCGCCTTTAATGGCTTCAGCAGAAAATCAAAGACCGTCAAAGCTTGGGAATTGCTTTTGTCTAAATCTAGAAATGTATCCTCCAAAAAGGAATCAAGAGCACAACACTAAAGAGTACACCTACTCAGTTGCTAAGGACCTAACAGTTGATGCATGTGCGCAAGTAATAGGAATTAATATAATAATAAAGAGAGGAATACGCACAACTTATGTAAACGTTTCGCCTTTAATGGCTTCAGCAGAAAATCAAATACCTTCACAGCGTGAGAATTGCTTTTCGCACAACTTAGCAACTGAGGGACACCATAAATCTAACCCAACTAGAGTTAGAAAAATACATGTAAATGTTTCGCCTTTAATGGCTCCATCAGCAGAGTACGATGTCTCTGTGCCGAAGTAGACCAGGAGGTTCAAGATATAGCCTGATGAACTTTCAACAAGACCAAAAACCTTTACGTGGTATTTAGAGGGTTTACTGGGATTGTATTGGGTATACTTCCACCTCCCATTCTATACCTTCACTTCCCATTCTGCATCCATATTTACTGCGGAGGCAGTGGCCCTGTGCATGGCACTCGACACTGTCTCCACCTCAAGAACAGACAAATTTTTAATCCTTTCCCACTCGCTAGCTCTCTCTGGTGAAAGCGGTGGAAGAGGCAAACTCAAAAAATCTTAAAATTCTTACAATATTAGACAAAAATTAACAAAATACAGAAAATTGTTCTCTGCTGTTTATCATCTTGTGTATGTGGGCCGGTGTGGTACTTGTTCCGACAGTCTTGTCCTTCTCCATCCCTGCAGCTTTCACAAAAGCAGGCAAACTGCCGGGTTTTTATGATGTAGTCACTGACTTGCTCTGCCTGATGGGTTCTATGAGTCCCGGGAACTGTCACAATATCAGTGGCTGGTCTGTTGCGGATGACGGTGCCCTTCTCCACAAGAAAAAACTCCCTTTTAAAAGTTTCTGTGGACCGAGCCATGTCTTGGGAGCCTGTTGCTGCTAGTATTATATATAATGCATTAACTCTCTTAGGACATCATGGGCACACCATAGCCGTTACCGTGCTGATGTGCCGAAAAAACAACTCACTCACTCACTCATGTCTCGCCATCAGCCTCTCCTTTGCCGTGCTCTGATCCGAAGAAGCAACGTTGGATACTGCTGGTGTGCTTCTCTTTTTTTTTTTTCAATGACCCCGAAATCTCTGCCACGTGGCAAACATGTGCTATGATGATGACAATTTTTCTATTTTGAAACCTACTCAGTGTATATGCATGTTTTTCAATTTTTTGCGTAGGTTGAATTACAACAAACCTGCTGGGTCGTACATAAGAGACCAGTCGGAAATCGAAAGCTTGGCTAGCGTATCATTCAATGTTGTCATCATCAAAATATCAGGTGTCATCACCACGCGGACTGGGTTGAAGGTAGAACCTGTGTGGGAGAGACAGACGTGTAAAACACAACAATTATGTCACTCTCTGTGTGGGAGAGACAGACGTGTAAAACACAACAATTATGTCACTCTCTGTGTGGGAGAGACAGACGTGTAAAACACAATAATCATTCCCTGTGGTCACCATCAAAATATCAGGTGTCGTCACCGTGCGGACTGGGTTGAAGGTAGAACCTG
Organism: Elysia chlorotica; assembly: GCA_003991915.1. Lineage (NCBI taxonomy): Eukaryota > Metazoa > Mollusca > Gastropoda > Plakobranchidae > Elysia > Elysia chlorotica. The sequence goes on from RQTK01000394.1 coordinate 57,776, forward strand.
TGCGTAGATTGAATTACAACAAACCTGCTCGGTCGTAAATAAGAGACCAGTCGGAAATCGAAAGCTTGGCTAGCGTATTATTCCCTGTTGTCATCATCAAAATATCAGGTGTCGTCACCACGCGGGCTGGGTTTAAGGTAGAATCTGTGTGGGAGAGACAGACGTGTAAAACACAGTTTTAAATTTGTTATAAATTAAATTTTTTTTTTGTTCTTGTAAGAACAGAAACATAATCACATTTACTGTATTATATGCAGCCTTTTGAGGTTGCGCCAGATTCCGTTTCTTAAACAGAGGAAAAAACTGCCGCGGCTTCGATTGCTTTTAAGCCAAAGGATTGGTACAACTTGCTCCAATGCCCAAGTCCTGCTACTAGTATACTGCATTAACTGTCTTAGGACATTATGGGCACAACATAGCCGTTACCGTGCTGATGTGCCGTAAAAACAAAATAGCCTGGAACCTATTCCTATCAAACATTGAAGAGTACCAGGGGGAATAGCCTTTATCCGATCTATCCCAATAATCTCGTATTTGTGGCTTTGGATCTAGACCAATCTGCACAATGACAGCTAAGAACTTGTAAAACTCGTAGGTAGTCAGTGGTTTCCAGTGTCTATACACCGAGTACCTCTTTGCAGGAGTGTTCATTCTTACTTTGATGTCAGCAAAGGCATTGATAGACTCTATCACTTGGTCCCTCACTTCTGTATCAAATAGTTTAAGCAATCATAATTATGATGGCTAGCAGTCATGTGATGTCGCAAAGTGTAGTCACCTATATAATTATAGTATTAGTAGCATACCTGTTTTTTCAGCCTGTGTATGGTATGTGGGCCAGTGTGGTTACTGGTACTTGTTCCGGCATTCTTGTCCTTCCAGCTGTTTTTCAGCCTGTGTATGGTATGTTAGCCGGTGTGGTTACTGGTACTTTATCCGGCATTCTTGTCCTTCCAGCTGTTTTTCAGCCTGTGTATGGTATGTTAGCCGGTGTGGTACTTTATCCGGCATTTTTGTCCTTCCAGCTGTTTTTCAGCCCGTGTATGGTATGTGGGCCAGTGTGGTTACTGGTACTTGTTCCGGCAGTCTTGCCCTTCTCCATCTCTGCAGCTTTCACAAAATCAGGCACGCTCTTGGGGTTTTCATGACATGGTCACTGACTCGCTTTAATAATAACAATGATTTATTGCATTTCTTTTGCGCATTTCCAAAATTGAAATTGCTTTAACAATGGCGTTGAAGACGTAGAATTTTTCAGTTTAAAAACAAGTCTTGCTGCATTGTTTTGAACTACCTGGAGTTTGGACAAGTTGTCTTCAGTTATACCACCCAAGAGTGAGTTACATTAATCTAAGCGATGCCTGATGGATCCCATCTCTTCTCCTTTCATAAAAGCAGGCAAGATGTCAGGTTTTTATGACGTAGTCACTGACTCGCTTTGCCTGATGGATCTTAGATCCTACGAGTCCCAGAAACTGTCACAACATCAGTGACCCGTCTGTTGTGGATGATGGTGTCCCTCTCCCCAAGAAAAAAAATCCCGTTTGAAAGTTTCTGTGGACCGAGCCATGTCTTGGGAGCCCGTTGCTACTAGTATAATGGAAAACGTCACGAAACATTTTATAAGCGCTCTCTGTCCAAAATCTTGTTGATTTACTTTAGGTCTCTATCTAATTTTTCTCTGACAGATTAATAACTATTTCTTACACACATGCCCCCCTGTCTTTCTCATTCAGTACCGTACACATTGGGAAAAAGTCATTTATTTTTATTTTATCAGTGTTAAATTTTTAAATTTAATAGTCTGATAAACAAATTAAAAATACTTTCACTAATGAAATACATGACTTTGTATTTTTCATCATTTCTTTTGAAAAGCTACAATGATGACAATTTTTATATTTTGAAACCTACTCAGTGTATATGCATGTTTTTCAATTTTATGCGTAGATTGAATTACAACAAACCTGCTCGGTCGTACATAAGAGACCAGTCGGAAATCGAAAGCTTGGCTAGCGTATTATTCCCTGTTGTCACCATCAAAATATCAGGTGTCGTCACCATGCGGACTGGGTTTAAGGTAGAACCTGTGTGGCAGAGACAGACGTGTCAAACACAATAATTATGTCACTCTCTGTCTCTGTGTGGGAGAGACAAACGTGTCAAACACAATAATTATGTCACTCTCTGTCTCTGTGTGGGAGAGACAGACGTGTAAAACACAATAATTATGTCAATTTTTATATTTTGAAACCTACTCAGTGTATATGCATGTTTTTCAATTTTATGCGTAGATTGAATTACAACAAACCTGCTCGGTCGTAAAAAAGAGACCAGTCGGAAATCGAAAGCTTGGCTAGCGTATTATTCCCTGTGGTCACCATCAAAATATCAGGTGTCGTCACCGTGCGGGCTGGGTTTCAAATTTTTGAAATTGCGCGAGTCCTTTCAATTTTGAGTGCTCTCCAGTGTAAAGTGATGCACTGTGTGGAAGTCGTGCTGGATGTTATTCTGTCATGAACTGTGAACATCATGCTGTGGCGCATCGTACCGTTTTCAGTGATGTAGAAGCAGACAGTGGGGTGAAGCGTTATACACTGGCCCTTGCCGAAATGGGCAGGGGCAGACCTTACCTCTTGTGAGTAGCATGCCTTTCTATTTTTGGCAAAGTCCATGATAATTACATGGAGATAACTTTCAGTATTTTAACTATTTGTGTTCAGTGGTTTTGACTTTTTCTGCTTTGGCACTAGTGGAGTCAACGTTGCTACTTGTATAATGCATTAACTGTCTTAGGACATCATGGGCACAACATAGCCATTACCGTGTTGACGTGCCGTAAAAACAAACTCGCTCACTCACTTTCTCACTCTATCTAATTTTTCTCTGACATATTAATAACTATCTTACACACATGCCCCCCTGTCTTCATTCCCCCCTGTCTTGCGTTTTCTCTCACTTTTGATATTTACATTTCTCATTCAGTACCCATTGGGAAAAAGTCATTCATTTTCATTATTTTATCAGTGTTTTTTTTTTTTTAATAGTCTGATAAACGAATTAAAAATACTTTCACTAATGAAATACATGACTTTGTATTTTTAATCATTTCTTTTGAAAAGCTATGATGATGACAATTTTTATATTTTGAAACCTACTCAGTGTATATATGCATGTTTTTCAATTTTATGCGTAGATTGAATTACAACAAACCTGCTCGGTCGTAAAAAAGAGACCAGTCGGAAATCGAAAGCTTGGCTAGCGTATTACCTGTTGTCATCATCAAACTATCAGGTGTCGTCACCGTGTGGTCTGGGTGTAAGGTAGAACCTGTGTGGCAGAGACAGACGTGTACAACACAATAATTATGTCACTCTCTGTGTGAGAGAAACTGGTGCCGTAAAACAAACTTACTCACCCAACGACTCTGTTGATACCATCTTTCTTATGCCACACATTCAGGCAGTACCAGCAAGCAGATGTCTCAGGAGCAATGTCGCCAACCAGCCTCACATTTTTTGGGCCTCAGCGTTGTGAATTTTGTGAACTGAACCTGAGCATTTGGATTTTCTGCCTGAGGAGTGAGGGAGAAAAATCATTTCTTTTGAAAAGCTATGATTATGACAATTTTTATATTTTGAAACCTACTCAGTGTATATGCATGTTTTTCAATTTTATGCGTAGATTGAATTACAACAAACCAGCTCGGTCGTAAACAAGAGACCAGTCGGAAATCGAAAGCTTGGCTAGCGTATTATTCCCTGTTGTCACCATCAAAATATCAGGTGTCGTCACCATGCGGACTGGGTTTAAGGTAGAACCTGTGTGGGAGAGACAGACGTGTAAAACACAGTTTTAAGTTTGTTATAAATTAAATATTTTTTTTTTGTTCTTGTAAGAACAGAAACATAATCACCTTTACTGCATTATATGCAGCCTTTTGAGGTTGCGCCAGATTCCGTTTCTTAAACAGAGGAAAAAGCTGCTGCGGCTTCGATTGCTTTTGAGCCGAAGGCTTGGTACAGTCTGTTCCAATGCCCAAGTCCTGCAACGCTTTTCTTTTCTCCGGTGTCTTGGGAGTCGCCAAGTTTTTTACAATTCTGGCAAATATTGTGGCGTTGTTTGCAGACTTTTTTAATGGAGGACTTGACGGCAGATGTGAAGTTATACAAAGTTTTTCTCGCCAGCTGCTCTTTCCGCGGTTAGCAGCGGGAGGACTGTCTTTGTAGATCTCTAAATATAATAACTATAATGTTAATAATAGGTCTTATAATAATATTCAAACCCCTCTACTGCTACCCAATTTTCACCCCCGTGTGCTAAGAAATTTGTTGACCTTGAATGAGGAATGGAGGTCATGTTACTTAAACCATCATAACTTTTTTTCTAGGACAGATGGACATACAAAAGTATAAATGAAATAAATCACAAGTGAATCAGGAATACATTCATACCAATATCTTTTACTTTGTACAAAATATGCAACAGTTAAAACAAGTTGAAAGTTAAAGAAAAAAAATAAAAATGAAAAAAAAAGTATTAATAAAAATTTTCAACATGATTTATGACTTAATCCATCTTGAAGCAAATAGAATCCAACAGAATGTTTTAAAATATTACAACATCTAGGCCAAAATACTATACAAAAAAAATCTTGATATAAACTATAATACAAATTATTTACACGCGTAAGGCACGTTTTTTAGTTGCGCCAATAAGACCTCAGCGTGATACTTTTTGTAGCCCTGAGAGAAACAGGGTCGTGTTTTGCTAGGCCAATAAAACCTCTCCATAGTACCTAGAGTCTCTTCTTATACCTTTAGACCTACACACCCTACCAAACTTTTAACGCACATTTTTATGTTTACTACCCAGAGAGATAAAGGAATCACCGTTGCTACTAGTATAATGTATTAACCCTCTAGAACCCAAGCACCCGCAAAAGCTGACAAAAATTCCAATATTTGAGAATAAAAGTGATTGACAAAAAAAAGTTTTTGATTTTTGAAAATTTTTTAATGGCGATTTTATTTGTGCCATATATGGCACAGAACTGGGTATTAGTGGTCATATAAAATGGTATGTGCCATATATGGCACGTTTGGTAATGTCATTGTCACTTTGTGTGAAACTCCATGAAACAGTTTCTGTCTTTGTTCAAACAAAGGGGGACTTTGCATTTCCTGCAGTGAACATAATGATTTCGCTGTGCATGATTTGTTCATGCATCTTTGCCGATCCTTCCACTCAGGAATGTGGGCAACTTTGTCTAATCGCACTTCTGGGATTGTTGCTTTCCTTCTGATGGTTGGAACGTAATGACGGGGTGTATCAAATGTTGGACGCCCAGGGACACGTCTCACTTCAATAAGATATTTGATGCTAGGTATATTTTTATATTGATTCTACACAGAAGAAATGATTATAATAATAATAATAATGAAGATCATTTTTAAGCGCTTTATCCCAGCATAGCCGGCTCAAAGCGCTTTACATAGTTAAGACGAGACAATTTATCAGCCATTCTCACACATTATAAGGCATTTTTGCACATAAAGGACATGATACATGAACAGCAAAGAAATATTATGAAAAATGAGTAAATTACACATATAAAGAAAACATTAATGAAAATTAAGAGGAAAATCATACATACTTACCTCATTCTGTTAAAATAAACACATTCATATCAATATCTTTTACTTTGTATAAAATATGTGTGACAAGTTTGTGGTTGTTTATTTGGCGACAGCTATAAAGGAAGAGAAAGGGAGAGAGAGAGGAACGGGGGATGAGAGAGATAGAGATGGATAGAGAGAAGATTGGAGAAAGATCTAGGTCTGGTCTATGCATTGTTAGTTTGTTCTCCTACCGGTTGGGAAAATCATTCGAGAAATCTGTCAATCTGGTAAACAACTTGTTTTTCAGTTTCGGTTTGTTTACAGCTCAGAGTTATGGGCCCTCCTTTCCTCCTCAGTCATTTCCCTTTGGTTTTCTCCGCTTCTCCGCGGCGTTTCGGCAAGATCTGATTCGGTGGCCGGTCTCCTTAAGGCTGGCACCCGACGCTCTTCTGATTTTCTCCTGTGGTGGAGCTTCTTCACTCGCTTTCTGTTAGGGAGGAAAAATAACAAAAAAATATGTAATGGTATGTTTATTTAATAAAACATACATACTTACATCACTGTGTCAAAACTGCTTAAAAAATTATAACTTTCTTCAATAAATATTAAAAATCAACTCTTAGAATGTTTACCTTGGTTGCTCTCTTTTCTTCTCTCTCTGAGCCAGAACAGAATCCAAATTGGATTTATAATGATGCTTATGGCAATGATAGAAATATAAAAATTTGTTGTTTTACAATGCAATGCATCCATAGAGCAAGGAGAAAAAGGTTAAAATGGAGATGACGTTTTTTTACCTTCTAAAATAAGCATTGGTGGTGGTGGAGGCTAGAACACTGGTAGAAAATCCAATTAGTTGTGAAGAACATTCCCTAAATTCGAACTTCTTGCTGAGTAGAGAGCATCGCTTATCATGTCTTGTCCAGACGCTATTTTGAGTAACGCTGACTGTCGCGAGGGCATGTGATCAATCTCAGCCATTCATCATACGTTTACTGTTACATCGTGTTTCTCTTGGCTACTTGCTAACAAAACGAGACAAATCCACACAACGTCAAAAAGAAATAAAAAAAAAAGCATTATACACAATTTAGTTTTAAAAGAAGACTGATTTTGTATACAAATATAAATCAAATGATTATACACCATCACTATCAGCATTGGTGGTGGTGGTGGTGGTGGTGGTGGGGGCTAGAACACTCGTAACACTCTAGCGTTGGAGTGTTAGCTTCCAGAGCATCAAAAAGCACTCTGGACCACCTTGTTAGATTTGAAACTTCCAGAGCATCAAAAAGTTTCTTAACGTCACTTTTCATGGCATCAGAAACAGTTGTCTTATGAGGCAAAGGGTATGGTTTCATGTTGCTCCACTTTTTCCCTCGCTTTAATACTGTATGAAGACATGACTGACCGGTGTAGTTGGACTTAAAAGAAACATTTTCACAGGCAACGTTGATTTGCAGAATCTTGGCTTCCGTGATTTTGAAATCTTTCCCTGTCTGCTTTGCAAGGGAGGCAACTGCTGATCTGTAGTCTGTGGACTTTTCTTGCCCCACTTTCTCTCGCTTTAGTACAGTATGACGGCACGGCTGTCTGGTGTAGACTTACAAGAAACTTTTTCACAGCCAGCGTTGATTTGCAGAATCTTGGCTTTCGTGATTTTGAAGTCTTTCCTTGCCTGCATTGCAGCGGAGCTGTTAATCTGTAGTCTGTGCCCTCCCAGTCTTGGCCATAGACCAGCAATTCACAACAGACGTTTGCTCAACCTGTGTGTCCATGAAGAACAGGCTCAGAAATCTGAATGTACCCCAGGTAGAAAAAGCCCTAGCTACGAGAGTGTCTTTTGTTTGTTACATGGTAGACGAGCAAGGGGTCAGCAATGCCTCGGTGACAGTTTGCTTTGACGTCATGGAGAATTTTTTCTGAATGTACCACAGGCAGATTGAATTGATTGATTATTTGGTATACCCAGTCCACCGTAATAGGCGATCTCAGGGTCTCTAATCTAACATGGCGTTTTTCCTTCTATTTCTTATCCCTTTTCTCCTTTACAGGCAGAAAAAGCCCTACCTGATGCAGAGTTGTGTGTACATCGTAGACGAGCAAGGGTGTTCTATGACGCTTTGAAGGACGTCAACAATGCCTTGGTGACAGTGTGTTTTGAGGCCATGGAGAATTTTTCTGAATGTACCCCAGGCAGAAAAAGCCCTAGCTGCCGCAGAGTTTTTTGTACATGGTAGAAGTGCAGATTGATTGCCAATCTCACATCTCTCTTATTGGCAGTTGATGACATGTGATTGATTGATTGATTATTTGGTATACCCAGTCCACCGTAATAGGCGATCTCAGGGTCTCTAATCTAGCATGGCGTTTTTCCTTCTATTTCTCATCCCTCTATTTCTTATCCTTCCTTACTTATTCATCCAAGCTGTGAGTCATCGTATAAGATAAAAATATAGTTTAAAAAGTGTGTGTAAAATAAGTATATATATACAACAGGTTAAAAACAGACTGTACATTGCTTCAGATTTTGTTTAATATTTCAATTTCCTTGAGATAATAAAGTATCTTCATTGGTAGAAGAGCAAGGGCGTTCTATGACCTTTTGAACGACGTCAACAACGCCTCGGTGACAGTGTGTTTTGACGTCATGAAGATTTTTTTTCTGAATTTACCCCAGGAAAAAAAGCCCTAGCTACGAGAGTGTTTTTGTACATCGTAGAAGAGCAAGGGCTTTCTATGACTTTTGAACGACGTCAACAACGCTTCGGTGACAGTTTGCTTCGATATAATGGAAAATTTGGTCCTAAAAAGTCTCCCATCGGGCAGACATACTATAGCCGCCAACTTTACATGTATGTAATGGGTACCGTCAGACATAACGGTAAAGCAAGCAGCCAAGGGAAAGACATGTAAGCTTATATGTGTGGTGTGAGTGAGTGAGTTGTTTTTACGGCACATCAGCACGGTAACGGCTATGTTGTGCCCATGATGTCCTAAGAAAATTAATGCATTATACTAGTAGCAACGGTGTTCCTTTATCTCTCTGAGTAGTAAAAGCATAAAAATTTTGCGTAAAGGTTTGGTTAAAGTGAAGACATGCTATAACCAACAACTTTACATGTATGTAATGGGGATTGTCAGGCATCATGGTAAAGCAAGCAGCCTAGGGAAACACGACGTGAGCTAGTATGACTGTGTGGTGTGAGTGAGACAACAGAAAAGACAAGAAATATGGTTGCTTCTAGTTCTACTTTGCACCATTTGTTTTACCACTAAAATGGTTGAACCTCTGCTAACTTGTTCTTCTTTGCGCTTGTTCAGCCATTCCTGCCCTGGGCAGAATAGAAACAGACAATGCTTGGCATGCTGTTTGCTCTGAGTAAAAAGTTGAATGTTCCTATATCACACCACTTTCCTGTTTGTGGACATTTCTTTCTGTCCGCTGATCGTGTCTTTGGAAGGATTGACCAACAGCTAAAGCAAAAGACACGGTGATGCTTCCACAGGACTATATAGTGTTCTTGCCCAGCATGGTGAATGCAGGTCTGGTGGGGGTGAGTTGTGTTTTTACGGCACGTCAGCACATGTGTCTTTGGAAGGATTGACCAACAGTTAAAGCAAAAGATAAGGGTGATACTCCACAGGACTGTTAGGCCTACAGTATTCTTGCCCAGCATGGTTAATTGCAGGTTATGGCAAAGACTGCGAGGCCACAGACTACAGAACAGCAGTTGCCTCCCTTGCAAAGCAGACAGGGAAAGACTTTAAAATCACGAAAGCCAAGATTCTGCAAATCAACCCTGGCCGTGAAAAAGTTTCTTTTAAGTCCAACTACACCAGACAGTCGTGCCGTCATACTGTACTAAAGCGAGAGAAAGTGGGGCAAGAAAAGTCCACAGACTACAGACCAGCAGTTGCCTCCGCTGAAAAGCTGACATGGAAAGATTTCAAAATCACGGAAGCCAAGATTCTGCAAATCAACGCTCGCTGTGACAAAGTTTCTTCAAGTCCAACTACACCGGTCAGTCATGTCTTCATACAGTATTAAAGCGAGGGAAAAAGTGGAGCAACATGAAACCATGCCCTTTGCCTCATGAGACAACTGTCTCTGATGCCAAGAAAAGTGACGTTTAAAAAACTTTTTGATGCTCTGGAAGAGGACACTCCGACGCGAGAACTTTACGAGTCTTCTTGAGTTCTAGCCTTCACCACCACAACTAATGTTGATTTTAGTAGGTAAAAAAAACGCATTTCTATTTTAACCTTTTTCCCCTTGCTCTATGGATGCATTGCATTGTAAAACAACAAATTTGTATATTTCTATCATTGCCATAAACATAACTATAAATCCAATTTGGATTATGTTCTGGCTCAGAGAGAGAAGAAAGAAAAAGTAAACGAGTGATTTAAATTGAAAACTACCAAGGAGAAGAAGGAGCGACCGGTGCTGAGGAGACCGGCCACCGAATCAGATCTTGCCGAAACGCCCGGAGAAGCGGAGAAAACCAAAAGAAATGACTGAGGAGGAAAGGAGGGCCCATAACTCTGAGCTGTAAACAAACCGAAACTGAAAAACAAGTTGTTTAACAGATTGACAGATTTCTCGAATGATTTTCCCAACCGGTAGGAGAACAAACTAACAATGCATAACCAGACTGATCTTTCTCCAATCTTCTCTCTATCCATCTCTATCTCTCTCATCCTCCGTTCCTCTCTCTCCCTTTCTCTTCCTTTATAGCTGTCGCCAAATAAACAACCACAAACTTGTCACACATATTTTATACAAAGTAAAAGATATTGATATGAATGTGTTTATTTTAACAGAATGAGGTAAGTATGTATGATTTTCCGAGCAAGGGCGTTCTATGACATTTTGAACGACGTCAACAACGCCTCGGTGACAGTGTGTTTTGACGTCATGAAGAATTTTTCTGAATGTACCCCAGAAAAAGCCTAGCTACGAATTTTTGTACATCGTAGAAGAGCAAGGGTGTTCTATGACTTTTGAACGACGTCAACAAGCCTCGGTGACAGTTTGCTTCGATATAATGGAAAATTTGGTCCTACAAAAGTCTCCCATCGGGCAGACATACTATAGCCGCCAACTTTACATGTATGTAATGGGTACCGTCAGACATAACGGTAAAGCAAGCAGCCAAGGGAAAGACGATGTAAGCTTATATGTGTGGTGTGAGTGAGTGAGTTGTTTTACGGCACGATCAGCACGGTAACGGCTATGTTGTGCCCATGATGTCCTAAGAAATTAATGCATTATACTAGTAGCAACGGTGGTTCCTTATCTCTTGAGTAGTAAAAGCATAAAAATTTTGCGTAAAGGTTTGGTTAAAGTGAAGACATGCTATAACCAACAACTTTACATGTATGTAATGGGGATTGTCAGGCATCATGGTAAAGCAAGCAGCCTAGGGAAACACGACGTGAGCTAGTATGACTGTGTGGTGTGAGTGAGACAACAGAAAAGACAAGAAATATGGTTGCTTCTAGTTCTACTTTGCACCATTTGTTTTACCACTAAAATGGTTGAACCTCTGCTAACTTGTTCTTCTTTGCGCTTGTTCAGTGATGCCTGCCCTGGGCAGAATGAAACAGAGCAATGCTTGGCATGCTGTTTGCCCTAAGTAAAAAGATGAATGTTCCGATATCACACCACTTTCCTGTTCGTGGACATTCCTTTCTATCCGCTGGTCGTGTCTTGGAAGGATTGACCAACAACTGAAGCAAAAGACAACGGTGATGCTTCCACAGGACTATTATAGTGTTCTTGCCCGCATGGTACCGGATGATCGAATCCCACGTTGAAGTCGTATTTAAACACACTGTAGTAGAATGCATAGCTGGTTTGCAAGCTTATCTGTTCTTGAAACAGCCTATGCATTTGAGCGACAGAGAGGTCTGATGGTAAATATATGTACTCTCTCCCTGCTTGATCTTTCCGCCCGTAATGGCTAGCCCACGGCTAGCTCTGGCCTATAAAAGGGAAGCGACGGGTGGTTTTATTGTACGTTTGGAACCGACGAGTCGACCGCGCTAACTTAAACGTGTCATTTAATTCTTTGACACGATCCTGGACATTAGGTCCAAATAACGAACCCACAATTGGATGGGCCGCGCTGCATAGGGAGGAATATTCCTCCTTCAGTTCTCCCCTGAATGCATGGCGCCGGTGCAAGTCCAGCGCATGGATCTTTTAAACTACGTACATACCCTTCACTTTTAACCAAACATTTTACGCTCAAATTTTATGCTTTTACTACTCAAAGAGATAAGGAATCACCGTTGCTACTAGTATAATGCATTAACTGTCTTAGGACATCATGGGCACAACATAGCCGTTACCGTGCCGTCTTAGGACATCACGGGCACATTATAGTCGTTACCGTGCTGCCGTGCCGTAAAACAAACTCACTCACTCACTCACTCATCTCTTCCTTCTTATCTGCCTGTCTGTTGCCCCATCGTCTCTCTGGAGGAGATTCCCTCGTGCTTGACATAATACGATGAAATCCGTGTCAGGTGATCTTTAGAGACACCTATCCCCATGGTGCCGTGCCGTAAAACAAACTCACTCACTCACTCACTCACTCACTCACCCCCCTGAATGCATGGCGCCGGTTCAAATCCAGCGCATGAGAGCCGTGCGCGAGCAGAGCGATACCGTCTGCCAGTTGTTTGATTGGTGTACTTGTCTCTGGGGAGACTATACCGTTGCTACTAGTATAATGCATTAACTGACTAAGGACATCATGGGCACAACATAGCCGTTACCGTGCTGACGTGCCGTAAAACAAACTCACTCACTCACCTGCCAGTTGTTTGATTGGTTTACTTGTCTCTGGGGAGATTATCGCCGACAAACCGTCAAAGGCGAGGAGGACTGCAGTGAGTCCCTTAGTAACAGACTTTTGGATAGTTTGAAGTGCACTATCCCTTGTTTTTGCCGCCTGGCTCCTGTGTTTATAAAATTCGGGGTTGCACTGCAGGACTGAAATCCTAGTTCTACTGCAGTTGGCGGGCGGATTATAATATTACTTTGTCCTGGAGGGTATTTAAATTGTCCTTTGTTAGACCCTCAGCTAACACCTTTTCCACTCCAGATATGATGTCCGCATCTATGAAAATCTCCAGAGGGGCGCTGGGACCAGATAGAAAATTAAAATAACTTAATGTGTCATTATTGTTGTCCGTCTTAGGACATCATGGGCACAACATAGCCGTTACCGTGCTGACGTGTCGTAAAACAAACTCACTCACTCACCCAGATGCGATGTCCGCATCTATGAAAATCTCCAGAGGAGCACTAGAGCCAGTTAGAAAATTGAAATAACTTAATCTGTTATTGTTGTTTGTCGCAGTGCACTCTCCAGTCTCTTAGAGACTGGACCCGGGTCTGTCTGTGAGCGAGATTGAAGGCCTCTTGGTGAGCATTAGGATTGTTTGTCTCAGCTGATTCCAGGTGCAATTCTGCATGTAGAGAGTGGGAACGCTGTTTAAGTATCCAACAGTGACCCGAGTCTGTCTGTGTCGAGATTGATAGTCTCTTGTTGAGCATTAGGATTGCTTGCCATCTCGTCTCCAGAGTCTGCTATTGTCTTTATTCTGTCTGTCGGTCTGGCAGCGAAAGTCACCCTCGTTCTTGTTGGTCTTACCTCCAAAATGTCCCGTCTCCTCACGCCTAACTGTCTTAGGTCATCATGAGCGCAACATAGCCTCGTTCTTGTTGGTCTGACCTCCACAATGTCCTGTCTCCACAAGCAATGATGTCCTGACCGAATGTCTTGATTTTGGTAAGCCCGGCGTATCACGCGCACTTGGGCACATCCCAGTCAGCAGCAACGACCATCTCCACTGACCAGTCAGGACCTAGCAGGTCATACCCACTCATATTGTCTGTGGTGCGCCTCCGCACGTTCTTTTCATTACTTTCATGGGCACAACATAGCCGTTACCGTGCTGACGTGCCGTAAAACAAACTCTCTCACTCACTCACTCACGCCGGTCGATTCTACTATGAGTCTTGTAAGTCGGGCTTTGTCCAACTTGGTTAGGACAAGGGCCCCCTATTATCTGTATGGCAAAGACAAAGAAAGTTTCCTCCATCTTTGTACTCACTAGATAGTTGATAGTATTGTTTGTCTAGACTAGTCGGCTATCGCTTATTTATTCATCTGTTTGTGTTTCTTTCACAAAGCTAGCCGTTACCGTGCTGACGTGCCGTAAAAACAACTCACTCACTCACTCACTCACTTTCACAAAGCTATACAACTTTTGTACGCCTTGGCGACGTGTTAAAAAATGGGGCTTGTTAAATCTTTCTCTTGAGTGACAGACATGCCAGTGCTGAAAGGAAGAGATAAAGGAGTCACCGTTGCTACTAGTATAATGCATTAACTGTCTCAGGACATCATGGGCACAACATAGCCGTTACCGTGCTGACGTGCCGTAATACAAACTCACTCACTCACGCCACTGAGCAGAGAACTTTATATACAAAGCTGCCTTTGCAATACCCGGTTTATGAATAATCATCTGAGTTTGTTTCTTTCACAATGCTATACAACTTTCTTACGCCTTGGCGAATTGTTAAGAGATGGGGCTTGTTAAATCTGTCTCTTGAGTGACAGACATGCCAGTGTTGAAAGGTGATCCTTCTCATTACCACTATATAGACACAAAAAGCTGCTTGCATTTTCAATCCCATCATTCTTTGAGTTTTGTACTGCTTGAGATTTTAAAAATTATAGCACATGCTTTCACTGAGTTTACTAATTTTTTTTGCCAAAAATTTGAAAAAAACACCTTTCTGAATAGTATTTGTTTTATCTGCATAATCCTAAATGTATCATTTATTACAATTGGTTGGATTTTTGTTTGCTCAACCAATAGAAAGAGATGGTTCTCATTTATGAACATAAGATGCAGCATAATTATTCCTTTGATTGGTGTGCATTATTTGGTGTAATCAGCAAACAGGACCCCCAAGTTGGTCGTTTTGAAAGTGATGACATGCCAGTCAAGATGGTCTATAAATGGAGACCCCATTTAAACTTCATGCAGCTACATCTATTTTCATCAATCAAGCCTCTTTCTTTCTCAGTTTGTCACAGGTTTATAGGACATCATGGGCACAACATAGCCGTTACCGTGCTGACGTGCCGTAAAACAAACTCACTCACTCACAGGTTCATAGCCTTCTATTAAACTCATAAGTTGATCTTGGCTTGCATTGATCATATTGATGTCCCTGTATCCATAATTTGAATTATTTTTCCAAATGAATGTGTGCTCAAATTTTTAGTCCTTATCAAATGTTATTATCAGCTTGCCACCCACCAAGTAAACAGAAGCTATATAAATGCAATATACATGTATTATTATTATTATTATTATTATTATTATTATTATTATTATTATTATTATTATTATTATTATTAATCTGGAAATTAAGTACCGTACTCTGAATTAAAATTCTTCAAATTTAGTATTGCATCAAATATGTTAGTTTTTAATTCATGCGTTTATGATACTGATACAAATTCTTGCTTCGTTTACCACCGTTTCTTCATGCATCTTTGATTTGTGTGAGTTTTGTTTTTGTTTTTTTTAATTCCATGAGTTAATGAATTTTCTTCTTCCCCTATTTTCGCTATTAATGTTTTCTAATTTATAGTGCACTGTTTGCAATGTAATACTAAAATTATTTTAATAACAATGACCATAATTTGACTGAGTACCGAGTAATATTTTACTTGCTTGTTATAGATTTAAAAGATTATAGACAGTTTGTTATCGTCATTTTTAGAAAAAGTGGCTTGCAATGCTTAGAAATTATTGAAATGCATATCATAATGTAGAGTTCCATTTATGATAGTGTTGTTTTGTGGTGTGTTATAAGCTGAAAATGTGAAATATCAAATGTAACCGATAGTGTATTAATAATTACTGACATCAGGGTAATTCACGGGCTCTTATAAGTGACTGTGGTTACATCATTGTTTTAAACTTCTGTATATACCCTTTACTTTTCACCAACCTTTTAAAATTTAAGCACAACTTTTTATGCTTTTAGTGTTCAGGGAGATAAAAGAGTCACCGCTGCTACCAGTATATTAAAAATGTATTAACTGTCTTAGGACATCATGGGCACAATATAGCCGTTATCGTGCTGACGTGCCGTAAAAACAAAACATACATGATTATTTGAAAAGTTTAATCATATCTAAGTAAAGTTTTTTGAACACTTGATACATTAAGGCTTGGATCTGATGGGTTTTTTTTTTTTAATATGAATTTAAATTCAAAGTTTACAATGTTGATGTAATTGTATTTTAAGGAATATCAATTTTTATAAGTGAATTGGTATCACCGACAATTGGTTATAGATGACATTATCATATTGTAACATTTTGTTTAACTTCCATTATATTTTTATATTATAATGTTTTCCTCTAAATGATAAATACATGTATTATGCTTGAATCAGAGGGCGTTGATGGATGTTACCTGAAATGACTTTTATGTATTTTATGTAATTTAGCTTCAAGGTGTCACTTTTAACATGTGACAAAAAATCCCTTATGATGTTTGTTATAATTTGTTATAAGCAACACTGTTATGATGTAATATATTAGATTTCAAGTTTAAAGGATTTTAAACTTTTTCTGGTTGACATATCTTTGATAACATGAATCCTTTATAAGTACGTGTATCTGGTGAATGTTTTACTCAACTCCATTAAAATTTCACAAATTCAGGAAAACTGTACTATAGTCACTGTGTTGAATATACATGTAACAGGTAACACCATACAGTGCCTATAATAGTATTAATTTATCTTTAAAGCGTCTTTCCAATGCTTTGGACATATTTCGTAATACAAAAATGTGAATAAAATTCAAATTGATATGAAACGCATATGTGGATATTTTGTCTTTTTTTGTTGTCATCACTTATTATTTTAAGCGACACTCTGTGTGTGCTGTTTGTTTTATGCATTTTTTTTTTATTATCGTTGAGAAGGTTTTTAATTTTTTTTTCCAAAACATGAAGCCCAACTTATTTATCAATCATTCACACACAGAAATAATCAATTTAAAGGCACTTAAAAATTTTTTTTTAAAAATCAAAATTTTTAAATAATTGTCCTATTTATCTTTTGTACGTAAATAAAAGATGAACAAAGTAAAAACACTTTCCACCACAAAAAAAGTTTTTATTTTGAAAAAGTCACATCATTTTGCTGTATTTTTTTAAAACTAACATTATAATAAACAAATATGCAAATACATATCCTGAGCGCATATGAGCATCCTGCATGGTTGTAAATTAATAGTGATGCATGTATCTTGAGGGCATGTGTCGCGAAAAGGTTATTGAGAAAGTGTCCAAAATTTATTTCTCATATTTCAAGCTTGCACATAAAATAAATTCTGTTCACTACTCTTAAGAAATCTGCATTAGGCTTCACTAAAAACCACTGCAGACATACTCGAATTTTATGCAACTGTTAATAATAATATGCATTGACCCAAATCAGCCTAGTACTGTAGTACTAGTAGTACTTTGACTTTGAGAGGCATTGGTTGGTACGACCCCACTTGAGCGCTTGGATAAAAATTATCAAACATTATTACTATTACCGGTAATTTTATTAGTACATTACTCTGTACGGTATTTTTATTAGCTCACTTTACTTTCAGTACACTACTACTCCTACTCCTAGTCTAAAGTAAAGGCAACCATTAAGTTATTACAACGACTCAGCCTAGAACATTGACCGAATAAAACTAGTAAGTACTAGTACTTTGACCTTGAGAGGCATTGGTTAGTACGACCCCACTGGAGTGGTCAGATTATCATTATCAAACATTATTTATAATTTCTATTCTATTATTATCTCACTTTACACCTACAGTCCTAGTCTAAATCATAAATGCCAATGTTAATTTACCCTGACCAAACCACCCTAGCAGTAGTACATTGACTTTGAGAGGCATCGGTACCGATGTACCGATACGACGACCCCACTGGAGTGGTCAGATCTAAATGCCAATGTTAATTTACCCTGACCAAACCACCCTAGCTGTAGTACATTGACTTTGAGAGGCATCGGTACCCATGTACCGATACGACAACCCCACTGGAGTGGTCAGCTTATCATTATCATTATAGTATAATTTCTATTCTATTATTATCTCACTTTACTCCTACAGTCCTAGTCTAAATCATAAATGCCAATGTTAATTTACCCTGACCAAACCACCCTAGCTGTAGTACATTGACTTTAAGAGGCATCGGTACCGATACGACGACCCCACTGGAGTGGTCAGATAATCATTATAAATCATTATAGTATAATTTCTATTCTATTATTATCTCACTTTACTCCTACAGTCCTAGTCTAAATGCCAATGTTAATTTACCCTGTCTTCAGTCCTAGATTAAATGCCAAT
This sequence comes from Elysia chlorotica, assembly GCA_003991915.1. Lineage (NCBI taxonomy): Eukaryota > Metazoa > Mollusca > Gastropoda > Plakobranchidae > Elysia > Elysia chlorotica. The sequence goes on from RQTK01000394.1 coordinate 75,870, forward strand.
GTTAATTTACCCTAACCAAACCACCCTAGCAGTAGTACATTGACTTTGAGAGGCCTCGGTACCGATGATGTTGGACGTTAAACCAACTCAACAACAACATCAACAACCTCGGTACCGATACGACGACCCAACTGGAGTGGTCAGCTTATCATTATCAATATCATTATAGTATAATTTCTATTCTATTCTATTATTATCTCACTTTACTCCTACAGTCCTAGTCTAAATGCGAATAATAATTTACCCTGCCTTCAGTCCTAGATTAAATGCCAATTACCCTACCAAACCACCCTAGCAGTAGTGCATTGACTTTGAGAGGCCTCGGTACCAATGATGTTGGACGTTAAACCAACTCAACAACAACCTCAGTACCGATGATGTTGGACGTTAAACCAACTCAACAACAACAACCTCGGTACCAATGATGTTGAACGTTAAACCAACTCCACAACAACTTCGGTACCGATGATGTTGGACGTTAAACCAATTCGACAGCAACAACTTCGGTACCGATGATGTTGGACGTTAAACCAACTCAACAACAACAACCTCGGTACCGATGATGTTGGACGTTAAACCAACTCAACAACAACAACAACCTCGGTACTGATGATGTAGAACGTTAAACCAACCCAACAACAACAACTTCGGTACTGACGCGACCACCCCACTGGAGCGGTCAAACAATCATTATAAATCATTATTGTATAATTTCTATTCTATTATTATCTCACTTTACACCTACAGTCCTAGTCTAAATCATAAATGCCAATGTTAATTTACCCTGCCTTCAGTCCTAGATTAAATGCCAATGTTAATTTACCCTGACCAAACCACCCTAGCAGTAGTACATTGACTTTTAGAGGCTTCGGTACCCATGTACCGATACGACGACCCCACTGTAGTGGTCAGCTTATCATTATCACTATAGTATAATTTCTATTCTATTACTACCTCACTTTACTCCTACAGTCCTAGTCTAAATCATAAATGCCAATGTTAATTTACCCTGACCAAACCACCCTAGCTGTAGTACATTGACTTTGAGAGGCATCGGTACCCATGTACCGATACGACGACCCCACTGTAGTGGTCAGCTTATCATTATCACTATAGTATAATTTCTATTCTATTACTACCTCACTTTACTCCTACAGTCCTAGTCTAAATCATAAATGCCAATGTTAATTTATCCTGACCAAACCACCCTAGCTGTAGTACATTGACTTTGAGAGGCATCGGTACCCATGTACCGATACGACGACCCCACTGTAGTGGTCAGCTTATCATTATCACTATAGTATAATTTCTATTCTATTACTACCTCACTTTACTCCTACAGTCCTAGTCTAAATCATAAATGCCAATGTTAATTTATCCTGACCAAACCACCCTAGCTGTAGTACATTGACTTTGAGAGGCATCGGTACCCATGTACCGATACGACAACCCCACTGTAGTGGTCAGCTTATCATTATCACTATAGTATAATTTCTATTCTATTACTACCTCACATATATATATATATAACAGGAGTAACACTTTCATCTCACCCTGAAGAAGCCAAACAGAATATGTATATCACACTAGTAACACTTAGGAGGCCAAAAAAAAAGCAAATAACACAAGTAACATTGTCATCTCCGTTATTGAGTTAGGGATATTGATTTGTACACTTTAGATTTTGAAGTAAAAATTTAAAACAAAAATTGTCAATATAATTATATATACACCGTAAAGAAGGCAAACAAAATATAAATATAACAGGAGTAACATTTTCATCTCAGCCTTAAGAAGGCAAAAATATATATATAACACAAGTAACATCGTCATCTCACCTTAAAGAAGGCAGAAAAAAAAAAAAAATATTATATAACATTAATAGGAGTAACATTGTCATCTCACCCTAAAGAAGGCAACAAAATATATATATATCACAAGTAACATTGTCATCTCCCTAATATAGGAATATTGATTTGTACACTTTTGATTTTGAAGTAAAAATTGAAAACAAAAATCGTCATATTACATTGTATTTGTAGTTGTGTATGACGCCACTGCCACTGACCTGACACGCATCCTTGCCGCCCTGACGAACGCCGGCACACATCATGCTGGGTCGAACAACGTTGCGCCCCATCCAGTAGTTACACAGGTCGTTCCGCAGGACTGGAAGGGACACCTTCTGGAGGTAGCGCTGAGAGTTACCATCTGCGCCACCAAATACACAAATACACAGTGTTAAGGTTTGTGGGTTAAAAGAGAGAGTGAGTGAGACTCAGAGAGAGATATTGGCAGTATAAAAAAAATTATGATTAAATACTAGTGACTACACAACCAGTGCATACTAGTTTTACTACTCTAGTAATTAGTATACAGTGTAAAATATCATATAAAGGATATTTTAATGGAAATGTAAGAAAAGAGGTCTAAGAATAGTAAAATTGACTAATTGAATAGAAAATAAAAGATCTTCTTCCTAAGTAAAAAAAATCACAAATTAGCAATGCATATATTGTATTATGATTTAGATCAGTATCTATCTAACAAAGTAACATTAGTGACAACGACGATAAAATTTAAATGGGTTGATTTGTTTAAATTGACTGAAGCAAAGAGAAATAATATAAATTTGTGTAGCATTTTTACAACTTACACATGTATGAATTAATCATTTTTTCCTTAATTAAAAGCTAAAAACTGCAAAGCATGAGATATGCAGGGTGTGGACTGAATCAATTGTTAAACTAGTTCGGTTACAGTCGGTACAAAAATGTACTGTGTTTGTCCAATTTCTTCCCCTACTGGTACAGTGGTAGGGCTGTTGTCAGTATGAGACTCAGATCTCCCTGCACCGACTCTGTGTGGCAGCATGTAAACTCGTCAGACGTTAGTCTTTGAGCCCATCCACAATATACCCTATATAGTGCGGACAGTGGGGCGCAGTGGCCCTGGGGTAGAACACTGGCTTCCAACATCCCAATATGAGTCCTGGCGATTTCGCTCCCTACTGGTTGGGTCGGTGTTTATGATTTTACTACCGGTACTCAAAGAGATAAGGAGTCACCGTTGCTACTAGTATAATGCATTAACTGTCTTCGGACATCATGGGCACAACATAGCTGTTACCATGCTGACGTGCCGTAAAACAAACTCACTCACTCACTCAGTCAGTATAATGTGACCAGCTGAGACAGGAGACATGGTATCCCCGCCCTGCCTTTTGTGTCGCAACACATACAATTGTCAGACGTCTGTCTTGGGCCTGTGCACAATATAGCCTATATATAGTGCTGATTATGTACGTTAAACCAACTCAACTACATAGTGCTGACAATGGACACTTATAAAAATAAACAAGCAAAAAAACGAGCTTTAGACTTGTTATTCGGAATATTCTGCTATCCAATTGGTCTTCCTGCACTGTCTCTGTGTGGCAGCATGTAAACTCGTCAGACGTTAGTCTTTGAGCCCGCCCACAATATACCCTGTACAGTTCTTACAAAGAACACTAAGCAAAAAGCAAACAAACAAACAAGCGTGAGACATGCTATTCTGTTATCCAATAGGTCTTCCTGAAACTCGTCAGACGTTAGTCTTTGAGCCCGTCCACAAAATATCCTGTATAGTGCTAACCATGGACACTTAGCAAAAACCAACCAAACAAACAAACGAGCATGAGACATGCTATTACGTTATCCAGTTGGTCTTCCTACAACTTGTCAGACGTTAGTCTTTGGGCCCGTCCACAAAATACCCTGTATAGTGCTTACACTTACAATGGACACTATGCAAAATATAAACAAACAAAGGAACAAGCGTGAGACATGCTATTCCGTTCTCCAAGTGATAATCCTACACATGGATCTTTTGAACTACCGGTACTGTATATACATGTATACCCTTTAATTTTAAACAACCGTTTAGTTTTACGCACAATATTTATGCTTTTACTACTCAGAGAGATAAAGGAGTCACCGTTGCTACTAACAAGTTAGTACTAGTATTATGCATTAAATGTCTTAGGATATCATAGGCACAGCATAGCCGTTACCGTGCTGACGTGCCGTAATAACAAACTCACTCACTCATCAGACGTTAGTCTTTGGGCCCGTCCACAATATATCCTGTACAGTGCTTACAATATACACTAATCCAAAAACAAACAAACAACCAAGCGTGAGACATGCTATTCCGTTATCTTTGGGCCCATCCACAATATACGCTATAATGGACTGAACTGAAGAATGATGCCCAGAACCGAGTCAGATGGAGAGGCGTTGCTTTGGCCCTATGTTCCTCCGGGGACCCAGAGGCATAAGTCAATGCTTACAATATAAACTAAACAAAAAAACAAACAAACGAGCATGAGACATGCAATTCGGAGTATTCCGTTATCCAATTGTCTCTGTGTGGCAGCATGTGAACTCGTCAGACTTAAGTCTTTGGGCCCGTCCACAATACACAATTTATAGTGCTAACAATGGACACTTATCAAAAAACAATCAAAACAAACAAACGATCATGAGACATGCAATTCAGAATATTCCGTTATCCAATTATTGATAGTTTTCCACTGGGCACCTTCGACTCTGGAACCCCAACCAGAGACCACGCACATCTGGTTGTCGAAGTTCTCGTTGGCCGACGGCAGGCAGGCAGTCCTGACCTCTCGGCCGCTGATATCGACGGGGCGTTCCAGCTTAAGCAGCGCGATGTCGTTACTGGAGGGGGGGTGTTGGAAATAATAAGGGAAAATAACTCTTTTGGTAAATAATAATTAATGTTACCGTAGTACAATGTAACAATGTATAAAAATTGCATTGGGGAGAGGGGGTGTTGGAAATTAATAAGGGAAAATAACTCTTTTGGTAAATAATTAATGTTAGTACAATGTATAGGAATTGCACCCCTTTTAATATGATTATAAGCCTCTATTTAATCAAGGGCAAGTTACTGTGATTGAGAGAGTTTGAGAAGTTAATGAAAAGACAATGTGCTCAAGGGACTGAATGTGGCAAACATTGATTGATACTGATAGAAGTTTAGAATGACTTGTAATTTCAATTGTTGTAAATTAAGTTATTGAATTTGAAGAAACTCGAGTTGAATCATAGATCTACATAAGAGAAACAGTTAATCTTTTACAGGTTTGGGGGGGGGGGGGGGTGAAATATTTGTTATGCAATATTATTGTTGGTATTCAGTGAACCAAGGCTTACGCTGTGGAAAACTGCAATTATTAATCTAGGGTAATCTAGAGTATTGAGAATATAACGATCACTTTTAAAGCTCAAGTCAAAGGGTAAAACAAGTCTGGACTTCAACTAGACTCATTTTGATATAATATATTATATCGACCCAAATAACATGTGATGAAACCAGGGTGAATTGCTGATGATTGATATAAATTTTGAGCTAGAGACCTCTAAACATAGAAAAAAAATACCTTGTATTGATTTTATTTTTTTTCAATTAAACAAAAAAATCTCTGGCTCTAAAAATACGGTAGGGGGTAATAGAGTTATATTTTTTCAACCTTTTCAGGGTGTGCATCTGATCATTAATATTATCTTAACACACAATAGGCTAAAAACAAACGCAACTCAAACTCAACTCGACTATAAATTAAAGTATAAATTGCTGCTTGGGTAATTAGGCCTACAAATAGTTTATACATAGCCACACTTAATCTTGAACAGGGTTTACCTTGTGCAGATTTCACTCTCATCGCTACAGGTATGAATGTGACTATAAGTTAAAAGAGAAAATAAAGCCATTGGTGTAAATTTATCTTAGTTCTTACTCGTTGGCCCCGGTCGTGTCAAAGTTGGCGTGGCTGTATACGTGCATTACGGCCAGGTAGTTTCGCTGGTAGATGGTGCTCTTGTCATGAAGTCCGACCGCCACACGCCACTGGTCGCGATAAGTGCTGGACGAGACAAAGAGATTTTACAGGGTAGGGTGGCGCGGTGGCCCTGGGGTAGAACATGGGCTTAAGATGCAAAAGGTCCGTTGGTTTGTGCCCGGGCAAACTCGCTCTCTACTGGTTGGGTCGGTGTGAGTTTAAACTTTAATGTGACGGGGTGAGACAGGAGTCAAGTTTCCTCGCCCTGTGTCGTGTGTGGCAGCATATCAAATTGTCAAACGTCAGTCTTGGGGCACGTCAATAATATAGCCTATATAGTGCTGATGTTGGACTTTAAAACCGATTCAACTCAACTTAACTCAACAGAGTATCCAGAGTTGTTTTTTTAACCTCCAACATTATCAGCAAGACCATGGTATGGGCGGGTCTCAAGACTACTGTCTGACAATTTTACTTGCCGCATCACGCGAGACAGAGCAGAGACACCTAGATCTGTGTCACAGCCTGTTACAATTTACCGACACCCATCCAACCAGTAGGATATAAAATCAGGCAAACAAACTTTTTATGATCTTGGGTTTTGAACCATAGACCTCCCTCTTGGTAGACGAACACTCTACCACTAGCCCAGTTGGTCACCCCCGTATTGCGTCGTGTTAAGCATTCAATACAAAATCCAAAAGCAGCTATTGTACATACCTGAGAATTTGTTATTACATTTACAGGGTACAGAAGCTTCATGTCCAATGGTCCGTATTGGGACCCGTCCACAATATAGCCTATATAGTGCTGATGTTGGACGTTAAAACCAACTCAACTCAACTCATGTCCAATGAAGGGAAAGTCAAATTTAAGGATAAAGTATAGAAAAAAGTCAGCCCTACTTCAGCTGAAATGGCTTGCCTGTAGGTCTAGACAGCAATTTACATAGAGCTATACTTTGTACCCTACATCATTCATGTGATTGTCTAGCCTGTACAGAATGTATTTTTTGCAAGGTCAATGGTTGTGGTGATGCCTTGTCATGAGTTGTCTAAGAGAGACAACTGTATTAATTTATCATATTCTTGAGTTGATTGATGATATGTGAGTTATGCCTCTTGGATCAGTCAATAGATCATGTAACAAAAAAGCTTCCGTTTGGTTTGTAGGCCTAAATGTCGATGACGTAACTTAAAGTTAAACACACTAAATCTATATCCATCAGCCTTTACCAAAAAAAGTTATCAAATTAGATTGGAAACATATCAAATAAGTTAATAAACCAGTATATTGTCAAATTCATCAAAATAGACTATGTTGTTGTTGGTTCCGAACTGTTACGCAAGACAACAGAGTCTCTGCACCTAATTAGGAAAACATATCTGTACAGTGTGTTAAAAAAAAGGAATTTTTTTTATGTTATTGAAGCGGGGCCAATATCCAATTAAGGGAAATAATATTATTGAGTCATCACATGTTGATTTAACATGAATAAATCGGATCTAATTTAGCTTTCGGGTAGTATTAGATCAATAGGCTATGTACTGCACTACATAGTCTATTGGTCTAATGGTACCCGAAAGCTACATTAGACACTAGGCTATGTAGCGCAGTGTAACTAATAATTTGTCATTGCATGGACCAGAACTTTCACCATTTACTTGTACGAATTATCATGTACACTGCACTACATAGCCTATTGATCTAATAGTACCCGAAAACTAAATTACATGTAGATCAATAGACTATGTTGCGCTGTGTAACTGATAACATTCGTCATTGAATGGATGGGAACTTTCATAATCATATCAGAAAATGAATTAGAAGATAAAGTATTTTTAAAGAGTGCCTAAATGAAGTGGTTCGGCTGTGGGTCTAGTGTCTTTAGAAGTGTCACCAAAATAAAACCATAAATGCATTGTCCTGTTTAGCCTGTAAAAATTTTGTTAAAGTGTTCCAAGTTTATCTACCAGTCTAATAGTAATACAGACACAACCACCTGCATTTGTAAAAAAAAAATTTAAAAAATATTATCAATGTCCCATTGATTTGGAAACACTTTGAACTTAAAAAAAAAGCACAAGTAAATGGTGAAATTAAACAAAAATATGTATAAAAAAAAAAAATAAGAGATTTATCCCTGACTTTTTAAGCATGTTCAATTAAGATAAATATCCAATTATCAGATGTCGAACGAAATTGAGTGTGCTGAGTTTTATCGTATGGCTACACCCTCACAATAAGTCTGCCAATCCAATATGTTAGCATGTTATTGGCATCTTGAACAGTATACCGGTACCATATCCTCCATCAAGGTTGTAATGCAAAAGTTCAGTGAAGGATTAAATAATGCTAAGATTTAACAATGATTTACTTCAGTCCTTTTTTTTTTTTTAAGAACGTTTTATTTATTCATTTTTTACAACGAAGCTATTTCACACAAGGACATATTAGTATTATTACAGATCACTGTATACATACTGTCATTGTATATAGGTACCAGTATGTATTAAAACCAAGACGAAAAAAAAAAAAAAAAAAAAAAAAAAAAAAAAGATTTACTTCAGCTCTTGCCTCTGCCTGCGTAGGCCTACATGCCCATAAATTACTACTAGTACTAGTACTAGGATTCGAACTCACTTCTCAAAGCAGTGCGCCGCGCTAAGCACCCACTGTGCATCGATGAGGGTCCCCCCACACATGTGGTGGCCGTTGTACATGAGGGATACCTGGCGTGGGAAAAACACACGGGTTATAATAGTCTGTTGTTTTTTTGTTTTTTTCCCATGAGATAAGATAAGATAAGATAAGATAAGATAAGATAAGATAATAATCGCAGTCGGGAACTTTGTGTTTGTATGCAGTGTTAAATGTATTCTTGTATATGCGTGAAGAGTTGTGTGTTTAAAATCGCTCATTATATTTTATTATCATTATTATCATAATTATCATCACTATTTTTTATGTCACACAAGTACAACTGGTGTATTTATGTATGTATGACCAAGAAAAATTTCCCTATGGGATAATAAAGGATATCTTATCTTATCTTATCTTATCTTATCTTACTCTATCTATCTATCTTATCTACATCTTATCTGTATCTTATCTTATCTTATCTTATCTATCTTATCTCTATCTATCTATCTATCTTATCTTATCTATCTCATCTTATCTTATCTTATCTATATCTTATCTTATCTTATCTTATCTTATCTTATCTTATCTATCTTATCTTATCTCATCTTATCTTATCTTATCTTATCTTATCTTATCTTATCTTATCTTATCTTATCTATCTTATCTTATCTTATCCTATCTTATCTTATCTTATTTCATCTCATCTTACTTTATCTCACCTCATCATATCTCGACTCTAGATTTAATGAGAATTCTCAAAAAAAAGAACCCACAGTACCACCAGAGACTCTAGGTTTAGTGGGACGTTTCACACACACACACACACACACACACACACATACACACACCAGCACGTCACCACGGATAACGGCTATGTTGTGCCCATGATGTCCTAGAAGACAGTTAATGTCATTATACTTGTAGCAACGGTGACTCTTTATACTCTCTGAGTAGTAAAAACATAAAAATTTTGCAGTGAAAGGTGGTTAAATAAAGGGTATATTAATTATTATACAGTGGTTTAAAAGATCCATGTGTATAAAACAAACTCACTCACTCACTCATGACAGCAGTGCTTTTTTTCAGGTTGTTATTTCAACATCAGCATTATACAAGTTCCCAAGTTTAAAGCGTGACAATTGTGTCTATTATATAAATCTCTATATGGAAGGGAGAAAGTGAGCGCAGAGGACAACAATAAATATTATAGTCTGCATCCTTCTATACAAGAGGGGGGCGCGGTGGTCCAGGGGTAGAACATCGGCTTCTGACGCAAAAGGTCCCGAGTTTGAATCCTGGCTGTTGTGTTCCCTACTGGTTGGGTCGGTGTCAGTATAATGTATCCCCGCCCTGTCTCGTGTGTGGCAGCACATAAAATTGTCAGACGTTCACCTTTGGGCCCGTCTACAATATAGCCTATATAGTGTTGCTGTTGGACGTTAAACCAACCCAAACCCAAAATCCTTCTATACAAGACAACAAGAGGGGATCAGTTGTATACTTTTGCCATTCTTTAAAAAAATAAAGTTTACCACCTGTATACTTAAATACCTGAAGGACATTGGTGTACAACCCAACAACAATAACAACAACAACAAGTCCTACATCCACCTACATCCACCTTCATCCACCTACATCTACCTTCATTCACCTATATCCACCTACATCCACCTTCATCTACCTACACCCACCTTTATCCACCTACATCCACCTACATCCACCTTCATCTACCTACACCTAACTTCATCCATCTACATCCACCTACATCCACCTACCTCTACTGGCCAACAGACAGCGTGTAGACTAACCTGCCAGGGAAACTCGTGACTCAACGCCTCCGTGCCACCGACAATTCTATTGTTGCTGTTCACCATAGAGATACCACATGACTGGCCAGACACTGTTGATCATGAATATTGATACCGTCATTGTTACTGTTATGGTCATTTTTAATTTTTAAACTTCATTAGCTTTATAATCATTTTTAGTTTACAAAAACCATCGCTGTTAATGTCATGGTCATTTTTAATTTTTTATCTTTATCAGCTTTATAATCATCATCTTTAGTTTACAAAAACCATCATTGTTAATGTTATGGTCATTTTTAATTTTTATCTTCATCAGCTTTATAGTCATCATTTTTAGTTTAAAATTTCATCATTGTCACCACCATTAATATCATCGTAATCATAACATTGTTAATAATAACATTATCTTTCTCGTGATTATCATAATCTTCATTTTCACTATCTTCGCCATTTTTTTAACATCATAATCTTCATCATTGTTATAGTCCCCATTATTATCATAATAATTAATATTCATATTGATCATTATCACCATCATTATTATATCATAGGATTGTGTTTTACTTTTGCAATGGCCAAAGAGCCTAGGTTACCCTTTCAAGAGCTCGGTGATACAAGGGACTCAGAAACATTTGTCCGTGCTGGGGATAGAATTAGAACCAAGAACCCTCACAAAGGTAGCCCAATGTCCTAACCACTGGCCCAACAGGGGGGATTGGGTTGAGTTGAGTTGAGTTGAGTTGGTGTAACGCCCAACATCAGCACTATATAGGCTATATCGTGGACAGACCCCAAGACTGCCGCCTGCCAATTTTATGTGCTGCCACACAAGAGACAGGACAGGGATACCGTGACTCCTGTCTTAGCCTGTCACATAAATGAATAAACTGACACCAACCCAACCAGTAGGGAGCGAAATCGCCAGGGCTCATACATCTCACCTGCATTTCACTTGCATCTCACCTGCATTTCACTTGCATCTCACCTGCATTTTACCTGCATCTCACCTGCATTTCACCTACATCTCACCTGCATTTCACTTGCATCTCACCTGCATTTTACCTGCATCTCACCTGCATTTCACTTGCATCTCACCTGCATCTCATCTGCATCTCACCTGCATCTCACCTATAATAATCATGTGTTGCTTGACTCACGGAGGACCCCACTTCAGATAGGCCATGTTTATTTTAAACTTACACTATATAGAGGGTGCCAGTGGGGGGCTGTTGTTGTTGTTGTTGATGTTGTTGGTTTGGTTTAACGTCCAACAGCAGCACTATATAGGCTATATTGTGGACGGGCCTCAAGATGGACGTCTGACAATTTTATGTGCTGTCACACACGAGACAGGGCGGGGATACCATGTCTCCTGTGTCCGGTAGTCCTGGGGTAGAACATCAGCTTCTGCCGCAAAAGGTCGGGATTTGAGCCCTGGCGATTTCGCTCCCTAACAGGTGAGATGCAGGTGAGATCCACGTGAGATGCAGGTGAGATGCAGGTGAGATGCAGGTGAGATACAGGTGAGATGCAGGTGAGATGCAGGCGAGATGCAGGTGAGATGCAAGTGAAATGCAGGTGAGATGCAGGTGAGATAGAGGTGAGATGCAGGCGAGTCACTTAGACTTACGTGTTGTGGCTGGACCTGACGTAGATCCGGAGCCCGAACCGCCAGAACCAGACACGGAGTGAGGGCTGAGGGAGAGACACCGAGGTCATTTTGTGTTAGGCTTTTTAATTAAGACGTAAATATTGACCCAAATAGCATGTGAGGAAACCAGGGTGAATCGCTGATAATGATATAAATTTTGAGCCAGAGACCTCTGATTATAGAAAAAACTAAAATACTTTCTACAGGTATGAATGTATCTTAGTTCTTACTCGTTGGCTCCAGTCGTATCAAAGTCATGGTTTATCTAAATATCTTGTGCGGATTCCACTCTATCACTACAGGTATGAATGTATCTTACTCATACAGGTATGAATGTATCTTACTTGCTACAGGTATGAATGTATCGTACACGCTACAGTATAAATGTATCTTACTAATTACAGGTATAAATGTACATGACTGTATATTACTCACTACAGGTATGAATGTATCTTACTCGCTACAGGTATAAATGTATCTTACTCGTTACATTGTATAAATGAATCTTACTCGCTACAGGTGTGAATGTATCTTACTTGCTACAGGTATTAATGTATCTTACTCGCTACAGGTATGAATGTATCTTACTCGTTACATTGTATAAATGTATCTTACTCGCTACAGGTGTGAATGTATCTTCACGCTATAGGTGTGAATGTATCTTACTAGCTACAGGTATAAACGTATCTTACTCGCTATAGATACGAATGTATCTTACTCGTTGGCTCCTGTCATGTCAAAGTCATGGTTTATCTTGTACGGATTCTACTCTATCACTACAGGTATGAATGTATCTTACTCGCTACAGGTATAAATGTATCCTACTCGCTACAGGTACGAATGTATCTTACTCGCTACAGGTATGAATGTATCTTACTCGTTGGCTCCGGTCGTATCAAAGTTGGCGTGGCTGTATACATGCATTACGGCCAGGTAGTTTCGTTGGTAGATGGTGCTCTTGTCATGAAGTCCGACCGCCACACGCCACTGGTCGCGATAAGTGCTGGACGAGACAAACAGATTTTACAGGGTAGAGGGGCGCGGTGGCCCTGGGGTACCGTAGAACATTGGCTTCTGACGCAAAAGGTTCGTGGTTTGTGCCCCGGCGAATTTGCCCCCTACTGGTTGGATTGGTGTCAGTTTAAACTTTAATGTGATCGGCTGAGACAGGAGTCATGATATCCCCGCCCTGTCTCGTGTGCGGCGGCACATAAAATTGTCAGAAGTCAGTATTGGGGCACGTCAACATTATAGCCTATATAGTGCTGATGTTGACGGTAAAAACAACTCAATTCAACTCAACTCAACTTATGAAACACATCGAACTAAAAGAAACGAACCAGTAACTGGTGAAATTAAGCAAAAATATGTTTAAAAAAAAAAGAGATTTATCCCTGACTTTTTAAGCATGTTCAATTAAGATAAATAAATCCAATTATCAGATGTCGAACGAAATTGAGTGTGCTGAGTTTTATCGTATGGCTACACCCTCACAATAAGCCTGCCAATCCAATATGTTAGCATGTTATGTGCATCTTGAACAGTATACTGGTACCATATCCTCCATCAAGGTTGTCAACTAAAAGGGCAGTGAAGGATTAAATGATGCTAAGCTTTAACAATGATTTACTTCAGTCCTTTTTTAATTATTTTTTTTTTAAGAACGTTTTTTTATTCATTTTTTTTCACATAAGGACATATGAGTTATTATTACAGATCACTGTATACATATTGTCATTGTATATAGGTACCGGTATGTATTAAAACCAAGACGAAAAAAAAAAATAAAAAAAAAAAAAAAGGAAAATTTACTTCAATTCTTGCCTCCGCCTGTGTAGGCCTACATGCCCATAAATTACTACTACTACTAGTACTAGAATTCGAACTCACTTCTCAAAGCAGTGCGCTGCGCTAAGCACCCACTGTGCATCGATGAGGGTCCCCCCACACATGTGGTGGCCGTTGTACATGAGGGATACCTGGCGTGGAAAAAAACACGGGTTATAATAGTCTGTTGTTTTTTTGTTTTTTTCCCATGAGATGAGGTTTTAATTTTAATTCATTAATTTTTGTTCACTTATGGTTGCATACTATTACACAGCTTTACAGTGTTCCATTTTATATCATTTTTATTATATTCTTTCTGACAATGAGTATATGCTGCATTCTACTCACGTCTACATTTCTTCTTATGTATAATTATTGTTTGGTTAAGATTTAACTTTTAATATTCAATTTTTAATTGCATGCTGATTGATATGATGTATGCGTATTTAGTGTATCCACTGTAAAGCGCTTTGAGATTTTAAAAAATATTCTGAAAATGG